>JAZDUA010001157.1:0-176716 GCA_038098605.1 Gryllus longicercus
TTTGTTACTACCCTTAATCATCATTACTTCCATGATCTGAGGCAGCGGTGCCAGCGGCTGCTGGGTCCAGGTCGCGGGGGCGGGGCGGGGCGGGGCGGGGCGGCGCGGGGCGGCGCCAGCCGAGTGGGGGTGGCGGGCGGGGGATGCGGGGCTTTCCGTGCCTTTGTCTCGCCGTCGAGCTATTGCTCTCGCAGCCTTGCTACGCCCTGTTCTCCCTTTAAAGCTTCCCCTTGTGCTGCGAAGACAAGGCACGGAGGACGCTTGTACATAGAAAACGGCCCTCTTGGCGCATGGGAAGACTTCGCTGCATAGGAGCCTGCCTTCTCTCTCCTTTGCAGATTTTAACGCTTGAAGGGGTTGAGAAGTCGACGTATTTGTCGCATTGACATGTTCATGCGTTGAGACGTGACGTTGATGTTTTTGAACCATTGTTTCTTTGATACGTTTCGTAGAGGCAATAGATTCAAATATAGATGCAGGATGAGTCCTGTTGTGGTGCAACTGTAAACAGGGAGTAAGTTAGCGATTGATAAAAAACAAAGTTTTAAGAATGTAATTTGGTCTGCGACGTAGTATGTTTTTCGGGTATTCTGTAGCACGTGGTAAACAGTGTTATGTATTTGTAACAGCTGCTCCAGCATTAGTAGTAAAAGAGCCTCTCGTAACTTTGTAAATTTTATATTTTGTATCTATTAATCACTTTTATTGTAATTTATTATTATTATTATCATTATTATTACTAGCAGTAGTAGCTTAGTAGAAGTTGCAGCAACTTGCTGAATGACACTGCACAAGGCAGATTATAAATCCCGAAGACACCGGACTCCCGTAATTTGTTCGTGTTTTGAAATACATAAAGAATCCTTTACGATGTGGAAATATTTCACGACCATCTTTTTTAAGAATCGCAAAATGATGCGGATAATGGGATTTTGTCAAAGTAATAAAAAACATTGTGTCAATTTCAGAATATTTAATTACATGCTTAGGATAAGAAATACGAAAATGCAACAAAAACTATTGACTGAAACATAAACACATTAAAACCTTGATACAAAGAATACAATATCATTTACATACTAGAAGAAAAATATTCCAACCTTGCTTATGAAACCAATTTATATATCATTAATACATTTCACACACTAACCACTTTCTCTGTGAGATCGGTGCAAAAGACCATCCTGAATGATTTCTCTACGCGCCAGGGTATCGTGTACCGGTTTTCCTTCACACGATAGGAACCATCGTATGCAGAAGGGCCAATGGTTATTTTCTTGGCGGCGACAGATGTATAATGACACGGTTTAATTCTATGCACCAGCAAACATATCGATGGTGTAATGGTTAGCGTATCGGACTGTTATGCCCAAGTTGGCGGGTTCAAACACGATCGACACCGTGGATTTTTAAAGGCGAAATAATCCTTCGTACGCCTTAATACGTACGCCTTCCTTGGGAGGGGAAGTAAAGCCGGCTGTCCCATGTTAGTAGATTTACTTGCATGTAAAAGATCCTCAAGCCTAAATGACGCCTCTGAACAAAATTCAAATCGCCTGTTCGTCGCCCAAGAAATACCTCCTTTCTCTGCTAGTGGGTGAAAGGAGCGTAGCTAAATTTGCGTGGTCAGACGGAAGAGCGGGCCTGGTGGCCCGAGTCTCGCCACGTAAAATAAGGCTTCAATTCAATTTAATTTAATCGATACCATCACAGCAATGCCGGCATTCCTGTGCGTGTGTGGACGATCTCCCTCGCCGCCATCTGACGTGCAGCGGGTTGCGGCGCCCTACTGCACGACTGCGTGCTATGGGGAACGTGCTTCCGCGATCACGTGCCGACACCGGAAGGCAGCGCCGCCGTGCTGGTCCTACCCAAGTGGCAGAGTTGCAAGCAGCGGAGAACGAGCCAACGAGCGTTGTTCGGGGTCTTGCCCAGATGGTGGGCGTACCGAGGACATCAACTTCCGGAGCAGGACGCCCAGCGCCCATTTCATTTCACGCACGCACTGTGAGACCACCTTCTGAGTCCGGAATAAAATTTTTCAACTTTCATAAATAAACGTCTTGATGGCCCGAGTCTCGCCACGTAATTATTTTTCGTATTAATTATTTATATTATGTATTTTAAGGCATTAATTAAATTTAATTCAATCGATGCCATC
Organism: Gryllus longicercus; assembly: GCA_038098605.1. Taxonomy (NCBI): domain Eukaryota; kingdom Metazoa; phylum Arthropoda; class Insecta; order Orthoptera; family Gryllidae; genus Gryllus; species Gryllus longicercus. Next base: position 2,162 of record JAZDUA010001157.1, read on the forward strand.
ACGGCAATGCAAACGTTCTGAGCTCTATAATATGAGGTAAATGCTTCAGAGTTAACTGTTTTGCATCAACTTCGTTGACTGTTGGCTCCCCTGTTATGAGGCACGCATCCAAAGTCGGTACTTCCTTCGGTGTACGCATCAAAGTGCGGGCCGTCGAGCGAAGGCGTTATTGAAGGATATGCTATGTTTACCTATTTATACATTTTCATTGTCCTTGACAATTGATATTCATCATTTCATTGTCAGTTTCATTGTCATCAGTAATTTTGATGACGTCCGAGATTGTATTTTTCAAAGCAATTAGTTTTAATGCGCAATTTCATTCGTAGTTCCTAAATATTACTTCATCATCTCCATTGCCGTAAAACGTCTTTTTTAATCCCAGTGACCAGGATAGTGAATGTTGGATGTGAATCATTAACGTCCGCCCCAGAATATTCGTAGTTCTCGCTTGCCCAACGTAGATATAACTGCGCGCGTGCGGCACGTCAACAGGGCGGAGATATCACTCTCGTCGTCGCGTCCCCACTGATTCGGTGGGAGTGTGGGGTAGCTTTGCCTCCACCTCCCCGCTGCGTTCCGTCCGCGGAGTTGCACTCTCCTCCTGACCAATCATTTTCAAACCAGTTATTAAACGGCCGTGCGGCGTCGAGCCGTGTCAACGTCGAGGATGGGGGAGCTGTCTTCTTGATTGTACGAGGCGCATCCAGAAAATAAATTTACTTAGGTCGTCAACAAATAGAAAACAAAATTTATTATGAAAATGTTATTGCAGTAGATACAGCACATGTTGCAACCTCTTCTTCCATTATCACCACCTCTGAGACTTTTGTTATACCATGGGATGAACATTGTTGCCCTGCGCCGCAAAAGTCTGCCGCTTGCGATAGGTACCAATGTTTGACAGCCACCTGTAACTTTATATTTTATTTTACTTATTTTAGGTCGCTTTTCAACTTCTGGGTCATTAGCGACCACCGGTACATCAACAAAAAATAATCATAGTAACATTCTTTTACATAAACTTCTTCTTCTTTTCTTTCTTCTTCTTCTTCTTCTTCTTCTTTTCTTTCTTCTTCTTCTTCTTCTTCTTCTTTTCTTTCTTCTTCTTCGTTTCTTCTTCACACGGATTAGGAAGATTCCCTGTTCCGACTTCGTAACACCATCTCAGTCGTGGACGGCCAAAGTCCCTTTTTCCCCTTGGTCTGTACAGGAAGGGATGTCGGGGGATCCTTTCGTGAGACATTCTTCCTAAGTGCTGTACCCACCGCGATCTGTATTCAGGTATTTTTTCATTCATAGAAAGTATGTTAAATTCCTGTCTTATGTCTTCATTTCTTTTATTTTATACGTTAGGGTGCAGCGTTTTACTCTTCGGAGGAATTTCATTTCAGATGGTTTTTTTTCGTTTTATCTTGTTTTCTTATTGTTCGTGATTCACACCCGTGAAGCAGTTGTGGTACTGCCATGACTTAAACTTTTAACAGCTTTCGTAAACTTTTAACAGCGTCTCTTTTTTAGTTTTATTGCGAAGGTATTTGTTTATTGTTCCTCACGTATGTTGGAAACGTTGCATTTTATTTTCATATCATTACTGTAGTTGTATGTGATATCTCAGCCCAAATAATTAAAATTTTGTCTTCTATTATTATTATTATTATCATTATTATCATTATCATTATTATTATTATTTCTGTTCTGATGGTATATTCGCCTCTGAATGCTATCACTTTAGTTTTACAGACAGATATTGAGATACAATATGGTTTGCATATTCTATTTACCTGGTACAAGGACTTTTGCAGACTTATTTCGTTATCATCTTTAATTATATGGTCATCCGCATGTAGAAGTGATTGTAGAGGTGTAATAGGATTCATCTAAATACTTGGTTTACTTAAAATTTTCCATTCCCTTCGAATGTTGTCAATATAAATATTAAACAATGTGGGGGACGAGGTGCACCCTTCTCTTACACCTCAGTTTAGTTATAACTCTTCTACCATTTTGTTTCCAACTTGTAAATTAATACTCGTTTTGTGATACGATACATTTAATAAATTCTATAAAGTAGAAAGGATAGCCCATTTTTCGAAGAATCTGCCAGAGAAGTTCACGATTAACTCTATCAAACGCTTTCTCATAATCTGTAAAAGCTATGTAGGTCTCTAAATTGTACTCCCGTCTCTTTTCAATTATTAGGTTTATTGTAAACACATTGTCTCTACATGATCTTCCTTGCCTGAAGCCACGTTGTTCTTCCAACAGTAGTGTATCTGAGATAGTTGTGAACCGTTCATTTATTATAATTGTGTAAACTTTATTAGCGCTGATCAATAGACTTATACATCTGTAATTCTGTGCCTGGCTTCTGTTTCTTAAAAAGAGAGATGACTTTTGCTTTCTTCCATGCATCAGGCATTTTCTCCAACAATTATTAAATAGTTCGAGAAGACTGTTCTTCAGATCTTCACCTCCATATTTTACCAATTCCGCATTGATGCCATCTACCCCCAGAGATTTTCTATTTTTCATGCTTGACAGCGCCATTTCGTGTTTGCTCAAAGGGTCTTTTTGAGGGTTGTTATATTGTGACTTATCTTGAACGATTTCAGTTGTCATATAGGAGATCTTTAAAATATTATAGCCAGTGATCTTTCTTTATTACATTTAGTTCTGCTCTGACCTGCTTTGAAATGTTGCATGATCTTGTAAGCCAGGTTCTGCCTACCATGAACATCAATTTCAATTGTGCTGATGAAAAGGTCCCCCGACACTTGGTGAGCTTTTTTCACTAATTGCTTTGGTTGCTTTTTCGTATGTAGTTTTCTTTCCTCTCTTGTGTTGATTTCTGAAGTAATTTTTGACAGGCCTTTGTCTTTTTACGTATGTCTTCAGCATTATCATCATTCCAGATTTTTAGGCCTTTTCTTTTTCTTTGCTTACTCCTTTTACCAATAGCTTCATATGATACAGTGTTTATAATATTTTCAATATTGCTCTACTCTACTTTAATGTCATCTTCTAAAGGTGTATGTGCGTTCATGTGTTTCAGACGTGTTTGATATAGATTTCTGGTACTTTCTTCTTTTAAGAGATGGACTTTGTAAATATCTCTGCGCATAAATTTCCCGTTTTATGCTGTTTTGTTATAGTATTCTTTCATCGAGCATAACTGACATTTTTGAGACTACTAAGTAGTGATCGGATGATATATCACCGCCTTCGTAAACATGAATATTTCTAATTTGAGGTGACAATTTTCTGTTCGCTATAAAATCTATTGGCAATTCTGTAATGTAATTGATCCAGGTAAATTTATTTTTATCCTTTTTTCTGAAGAAGGTATTCATTATCTTCAAGTCGTTAATAATAGAAAATTCTGTAAGTTCTTGCCCATTTCTGTTGATAGTTTCCTCTCCAAAACACCCAGCATCATTTGGAATCTGTTTTCCTACTCGGGCGTTTAGATCTCCAGCGATTATTATGTAATCATTTTTGTTACATTTATCTAAAATCCTTTGAATATTTTCATAAAATGCATCAGTGTCTTCTGTTCTGCATTCTTTTGGTGCGTACACAGCTTGTACAGTTAGATGTTCTCTCGGAATTCGGAATCGTGTTTCAAGAATCCTGTCACTAATACGTATAATGTAAGATCTTTTTCCATTTCGAATCCATTAATAAAGCAACTCCACTGCACGCTCTTTTATTGGTATCCGTTCTACTATATATAAATGTGTAGTCACAAAGGTTATTTGCCCCTCTATCCTTCTTTTTGGTTTCAAAAACCACTGCAATATTTACATTCCTTGCTTTTAACGCTCTCTCCAATTCTGCTTCTTTATTATTTGGTCCTCTCTCATTACATATACCTAAAATGAGTGTGTCCGGTCTTCCCAATAGTTTTTCCTTATTCTTGCTAGAGTTAGAGTTGTGTAGAGTGTCTTGTTGTTTCACTTGAAGCTTTCGAGTAAGAGATTTTCCCGGTAAGGTTACCAGTAGGGATTGTGATCTGACAGGACTGCTGTCTTATGGCTTGATCACAAACCACCATGCGTACTAGCCCCTCATTGTGACTGCTCCTTCTGCCCTTCTGGCCATTGAAGGCTTTGTCCTTGTTACCTGGACATGGGTTACAGATGTTTGTGCGGGGGTCTTCTTCGTCGGGACTGCCGTTGAGGTCCTCTTCTAGAATATTTCTTCGTCTGACCTCTCTCCTTCGACCAGTATCGCAAGAGAGGCACTACCAGGAGTTCCGCTACCGCCGGCATAGCTCTCAGAGTCATAGGGGTACTAGAGCTCCACCACCACCGTCAAGGTCATGTATTCCCTAGGTGGGGTTTTACATAAACAAGGATTATTTATAACATAACAAAAATTGGTTTATACAGATAATCAATATTAAATATAATAACAAGGTTTGACCTTATGTCAGGGAACGCCTAAATCACACGAAACATATTTTTAGGTAGACCAGGATTTATTTTAACATAACAAAAAAATTGTTTAAAGAAGAAAACAGTATTAAACCTATTATAACCTTATATCGACAAATCTTTGAATCATACCAAGCAGACATACACAAAGATTTTTTAAAATATATTCACATAAAACTTGGTTTATACATATCAACAAAATTAAACTATTTTACCCTCATTGCAAGGGAAGAGCCATTTAAACATTACAACAGATTTGTTTTAGGCAAATTATCGAATATTTCCCTGCAACTTTGCATCACTGTGATTTACGAAATGCTGTCCGGTAGGAATGAATACCTTTATGTGTAAAAAAAGATGGAAGTCTCTGGGAGATCCGGATTAAGGAGTGGATGGTTAAAGCCCTTCCAGCAAAAGTCCTGCAGAAGATCTGTTGCGAGCGGCGTCGTTTGTGGTAGAGTGTTATCGTGCAGGAAGACAATGCTGCACTAAGCGGCCCGCTTTGCTAATTTTGAATGGCCTTTCGCAAATTCTGCAGTGCTTCACAGTTATGTTCCGCGTGAACGCCTCTTTGTCCCGGGAATCTGCACAATACTTTCCGAACCGACGTAGTCTGAATTATTTTGGTCTTGTTCGGGGATTCAGTGACGCAGTGCATTGACTGCCTTTTATGAGATAAAGTGTGCAATACACGTCCCATTGCCTGTGATAATCCTATCTAGTGACTCGTCGCCATCATAATACCACTCCGGAAATGCTAATGCTGATCGGCTGCAGTTCGTTTTGTGTTAGGGGTTGAGTTGTATCGTCATTTAACTTGCACACTCGCCATTTCGCACATCTGTGGGAAACGGATACAGAGTTCAGTCATCGTGAGACGGCTGTTCTGCACAATACGCACTTTTTCCACTAGATCTTCCGTGACTAATGATGGCCGACCACCGCCCTGCACATCATGCACAATTTGTGACCTTTCGATAATTCCCTGCACAAGCGACGCACCAACTGCTTGTTCACAATTCCAAATCGATTCACTTCATACAGTTGACGATGATCGTGGTCATGTTCTTCAAGTTCAAAAATTTGATCGCAGATCGAACATCGTAAGCAGAGAGAGATAGAATCAATACCGCCATTTTCATCCGCTCTACTGGTCCTACTCGGAGAAATCAGGCAGTTGTCCCTGACGCGTACAATTGACACGCGCTACGCTCGTACGCACGCGCCTTAGCTTTTCCAACTAGCATACGGCCTGCTATGTTAGCCGCAATGGAAACTAACTTTCTGGATGCGCTTCGTTGGTAGAGGTCGCTTGAGTCTACCTAGGAGTCACATGTCTCACAGGGGCAGCCGCCGGCAATATGTACAATTTCATTGAAATGGACTTTGTTTATGATAAGTGAAGACGAAAATTTCAAGTAAAACTCTCTAAAAAGTGCAGTAAGAACATTAAAACTTCCAAAAACATGCAATAAAAGGATCAAGACTTTGCATGGTCTTATGTAGCCGAAAAACTCCAGTTAATCCATTTATCAACTTATTTTCATGTTTTGAATGAGATATTGAAGGCGAATTAAATATTATAATGTTTATTTTATAATTAGTTTGAATATCTTGTTTAAAAAAAATTAACATTTTTAAATATAATTAGCACAGAAAATTAAATTAGCATAAAACAAAAAAGTAAATACAAAAATTCAAAAATGCAAGTATACCATCAGATATCGTAAATAATGAAGTAACATAAGAAATGATCTTAATTTTTTCATTATAATTCACAATTATGTGTATTTCCAAATTATTTACTGAGAAATTATATATATATATATATATATATATATATATATATATATATATGTGTGTGTATATATGTATATGTATATATATATGTGTGTATATATATGTATATGTATATATGTATATGTATATATGTATATGTATATATATATGTATATATATATGTATATGTATATGTATATATATATATGTATATATAAATCAACTAATTTATGTTTCAGGCAGGAAAAACTTCTTTCTACATTTAATTTATGCTTGTCTGTGCACTGAGCCTCACTCTTTAAGTATGTGACCGCTGCAAAAGCGGTCAAAAACTGCGTTCATTATCTCTTGAACCGCACAGGGCAATGTCTCCTCCGAGAAATTCTATGAATTTGAAACGCGGTGCAACTTGTCGCTAAGCTTCGCGCCCGGACGTAAGGTCAAACACGACGCGCGCATGCTGTCTCGTGTTGGTAAGTTCAGCGTATATTGACAAAACGGATACCTGATGCAATTAAAGAAAGATGCCAAACTCGGCGTTTGCTGAGAGAGCCGCAGACCTATCCCAGATGCAATAAGACATTTTAATTAGACAATAGGTATCGTGAAAGGTATAGACGCTCAATTCATAGGGCAACGATACAGGGCATGATGTGATACATATCAAACGGCACTGGTTTCACAGACCATCCGAATGTATTGCTGAATTATGTCATAAAAACTTTTCTCCCTAAATAAAACCTTTAAAAATGATAAATTGAAACAAGTTGATAATATAAAAATTATATTTTATCCAATAAAACTATTAATCTTGCAAGTTCGTCCAGTAAAATCCCAAAATGTTCTCATTTCAAACAGAATTACCTAAAACGGGCAACAATGCAGTGACCTCCCAAACGTGCAATTTCGTGCAAAACAAAACACATACTAAATTAACGCCTTTTTCATGATTCACATTTCCGACAAGGTTTCATCCAATTTCAAATTAGCAAAGAAAAGATGCAGTAACTCGGGAATCGGGCCTTTAATAACGAGTAGCCTTTGTCATATTTCATCCTCCAAATTTGTAGAGAGAAGGGAGTGTTAATACTCCCAATATTTGAGAAACAACAAAAACTCGACCTTTCCGCGATGAAGAGGAAAGGGACAATGGCAGGGTCCCTCTTAATCGAGCGCGAAGTGGGCTGACGGCAAGTGAGCGGGCCATGATCGGACGGACGGCAGCTGTTTCAAATTCGCACAGTTCTCTAAAGAACGCCTAGTAGACTCTTTTATAAAAAAATATGTCGTTTCATGCATATAACATTATACTGCGATTAATGTAAGTCTGCCCCTGGCAGGTATCACCTGTTCACAGTTTCATCCAATCGGGAGCTTGAACGTCATCATAGTGATCTCACTATGGTGACGTTCAGGCTGAAACCGTCAACATCTCATACCTACCATGGGCAGACTTGCATAAATCGCAGTTTAAAAATATGGATGGCACATAATCGGAACAATTTTGAGGAATGGCTTGTTGCACTCGTTTTTTGTTGTGGTGCGAATGTAGGGGGATTACTGCTATCTACATCGCACGTAACGTAGTTGCAAATACAATTGGGTCACTGCAGTCTCATTCTTACCGGACTCTCCGTGCATTGCTTTCTAGAAGGCTTTTATGGAGCAACGTCGCTCGTACACAAGAAAGGAGCATTGTCTCCACCGGCCGACATATGTCACGGCTATCGGGCCCTGGCAGAGCTGAGCGGAGGTCTGGAGAAGCCGCGCTGAGCGGTGCGGTTGTGTGTATGTGTGTGTGTGTGTGTAGGGGGGTGGGAGGGGGCGTATAAGTAGTGAGCTTGCCTAAGGCGCCGCGCGGTTGACGTCTCGAGCCGGAATTATATGGGTGCGGCGCTCTCTTACAATTTCTCTACAACTGTAACGCTCTCGCGACGCGAAATATCGTCGGCTGTAAAACAACACAATGTTATTCGGTCGACTTTACGGCTGGGGTTTCTGTGTAAGTCGGCGCCCTCGCTCCGCCGCGCTCTCCACATCGCCCGCGGTTGTTGACGCAGCTGCGTTGTCCTCGCTCGGCCGCTGATCAATTGTGGTCTTTGACGCCGCCCCGGGCGCTTGGGCGCAAAGCGATTGCGTCCGCGTCGGCCAAGAGATCAGCGCGGAATACGCCGTTTCCACACGCGCAACATCCGTGTTTTCCATGGGTGGGGTCGTTACTTGAGATTTGGGACGTGAAGGAACGTCTTTGCAACCTCTTTGCAGTCGCACAAAACGGCTGGATGGTTATGGTCAGTCCCTGAAGACACGCGCTGTTCTTAATCAAGTCGTACCGAATCATTAGGTTTTGCCAGGAACTCCTTATACAAGTGACGTGAATTTCTTTTTTGAAGTCCGATTGTATCTTGAGAAAGATCATCCCAATCTAGTCGGAAATTGCAAATCAAAGTTCATGTATACCGGAAACTGGAGTAATTTCGTGGGAGAAAGCAAGCTCATTTACAGATGATCATTTCAAAATGTATTGTTTCTTTTTCTTATTATTGTAATTAATAATTATTCTATCAATTAGTTAATCTATCCTAAATGATGCCACTAAACAGCCTTACGTTTCTACTTCGAATATTTTGGTGTCACGATGTACAGAAACAGCAGATAAACTCTTTAGTCAAGGCGGGAGGCGATTAATTTGTTTTTACTTTGTAGAAATATATTTTTAATATATTCTATATTAGTAGAAATGCCTTATGATGTACACTGCTGTTTGTGAAAATTGTAACACCCAGAAAAAAGGGTCGGAATCACTTAAAAATTGCTGAATTTGTAGAGTAGTGTATTCATAAGAAGTGAATAATTTTGCATAGAGATGTGCACGTTGACCTAACAACGCCCTCCTTTGTGTGACAGTTCGGATCAGTGTTACACCACACCTACCCAGCGTAGAGCCGTCAAAAAACCTGGAAACGTGCAAACAGGTGCAAGTATGCCTCATGATGATCAGTCTTTGGAAACCGTGTTTGCTATTCCGTGACATTGCGGATCGAACACAGTGCGCTAATACGACAGTGATGCGTTGGTGGAACCAGTGGATGGATGAGGATCGTACACAGAGACAGGCAGGTACTGGACCACACAAGATGACCGCAGCGCGAGATGACCGCCATCTTGCCACATGGCTGTAACCGACTGAACGGCGTCGCCACAGTGTTGACTCGACTTTGAAGCACTGCAGAGGGTGTGGTCATGTCTTCGTCGACGGTTCGACGCCGTCTGCTGAGGGATGGGATGATGGCCAGCATATCACTCCGTCGGATTCCTTTGTTCTAAAGCCTCCAACGCCTCTGACTGCAATGGTCACGTGAACGTGTTCACTGGTGTGCTGACTGGTAAATGCTGATGTTTTCGAACAAGGCTCGCTTCAATTTGTGCTACAGCGTAACGTGTTCGACGCTACCATGGTGATTGCACCAGCCTACATTGTTCCGCACCGTAGCGGACAAACGTCAAGTGTGATGGTTTGTAGCGCCATTGGCTACAATGTACGTTCTCTCCTCATACGTATCGAGGGAAATCTAAACAGAACAGCTACATCAAGGAGATTATAGAGCCCTCCTGCAAGCAGATGCACATGCCATATTTCATCATGACAGTGACCAACCACATGTGGCGAGAAATACGCAAGCTTTCTGCAAAGAACGACGGGCACCACTGCTTCCCTGGCCTGCCTGTTCCTTGACATGCCGCCCATAGCACAAGTCTGGGATAGGATCGGTCGGCAACTTGTCCGTTCTGGCCGTCTTTCACTCACTTTCGATGTTTAGGGTCTGGCGTAGTAACCGCGTGGCAGTGTGTGTTCCCCAGCAGCATATCCACTGTCTCTTTGAATCCATGACACGACGTCTAGAGGCTCTGATGGCGGTGTGTGGCGGCTTCACATCGTACTAAATACTCAAGATCAGAATGCTGGTATAGTTATGTAATTCATATCATTTGTATATTGTGTTCCTTCTAATCTGTGTAATAAATTTCATTGTAATTGTATGCCTCCTTCTTCACTGTTGCAATTTCCACAAAAAGCAGCAGCACTACAAACCGAGGTGGGCTTTGACTTTCCCAACAACAGATTTCCTTCTCCCTCGATCTTGGGCACCTGTTCGCCAAGGTCGCACATTCATTCCACTTCCACTTCATGCTTCCACTTCACCCTTCCATCTAGTTCTTGGTCTTCCCTTCCGTCGGCCTCTGTCCATTCTGGAATTATAGTTTTAAGCGTTCGTCCATTGTCCATTTTTTCTATGTGACCCAACAAACGTATTCTTTGTGACTTTATGTGCCTGATAATATCTTCATGTTTCAAGATTTCGTCAATTTCTCTGTTCATTTTAAACCTCCATTCTCCTCGATCAGAGTAATAGAACACGAAATAGGTAGTTTCTTAGATTTTAGTTAACAGAAGCGTTGAAATTTACTCACTGTACTTAATCTACGGAAATGTTCAAATATGTGTATTTAAAAGAAGTTTCTAACTTCGAAAGACTTTTCACAAATTCTGGGATTCAGTATGGTATGTTTTGTTCTAATCACCTTTTCTGCATTCTTTTAGTGTTCTTGTCAGTCATAGGAAGTCCAGATAATAAGTCTTCGTCAAAATGCACCATGTTTCATCCACCGCATGGCGCTAGTTTCGTAGAAACTGTAGAGGAGACATTGTATTTAAGGACAGCCTCAGATGTAGCCTGACAATATGAAAGGCGTATCACGAGTAAACAGTTCAAAAGGAGCGAGATCCATCTAAACGAACCACCTAACAGAAACTTTAGAAAAGTGCTATAGTTGTAACGTCTGAACAGTCCTTTCTTGTGAAACCTTGAGTTTCTTTGATAATGCCCCTCTAATTGAGTGTCAACATAGTTACCTGTCAGTGACAGTTGTTTTTTTACAAGATAGTTTAAGATTAGGTTCGGAAATGTTGCGGAGGTTCGACGAGATAAAAGAGGGCGAGACGAGATGTGTCCTCGATTGCAGCAAAAAGGGACGAGTTGGGACGAGACGGTGGAGGCGGTCGGTCGAGGGGGACATCGCCGGCGGGGGGGGGCTACTCGAACTGGTTCCCCCGGCTCCTGCGTGGGACAGCGACGGCTCAGCATATCATCTGCGAACAAACAAGATGCCCGTAAAGATAGCGCGCGCCTTATCTGCGCGGAGGACGCGGCGCCCGTCGTGGGCTGGGGCGGCGGAGGAGAGGGGGAGGAAGATAATCTTGAGTAAGAGGCTCCTCCAGCCCAGTCGCTCATCGCCCCCGCCTCCCACGCGCGCGCGCCTCTCTTTAGAGCTCGTCCCACCCCCGGCTCCCGCCACGCCCCGCCCGGCGAGGAAGTTTTAAATGGATGTTATTTTAATACTTTCCCTTATTACTCGGTGAACGTTACATTTGGAGTACTTTAATGGAAGTCAGATTCTTGTATTAGGCGCCGGAGCTTCGCTTTTAATCTTCGTGAAGTCGCCCTCACGTTGTTATCTTTAATTTCTTTGCGAGCGAGCGGGGCCAGGCGGACGCGCGGGAGATAGAGGCCGGCGGGGGGGGGGGGAGAGCTGCGGCGGCGGCGGCTGTGCTGGCACAGTCTCACTCACCCCTCCCCACCACGCCTCTTTCCGCGTCCCTCTCCGCTACCGGTTTTTTCTTCGTTTCCAAATAGTCGCCGCCAGTGTTTATAATTTCTGGATTTTAAAGGAGATGTACAATCGGAATAAATCGGAATAAAGGAAATAAATACAAACGAAATCCGTTAAAGCGCGATGCTCTTGCTCTAATATTAATTCGTTGGTAAGCATGTATTATATCCATTAGACATAATCAGGAATTACATTTAATTAGTCCTCTTTTTCATAACGTCTCTTAAAAGTAACATTCTTGTAGAGATGAATTCATGTTGCTAATACAATATCATTTATGAGAAGTGTCATGGATTAGGTTATCTTGGCATTTCCGTTCTTTACTTTTGAATTATCATATTTATAATAATTTTAATTCTAATTTGACATGAGTATACATAATAAATTGAAAGTGATTTGGAAAGTGTCAGGGAAGGAGTGAAGGTGATACTCAGATATAGAAAGCATTAATAGATATTTAAAGGAAAGGATGATGTAGAAAAAGGGCAGTTGAAGTAGGATTAAGAAGCTATATAGCAGCATAAGGTAGAAAGTGTAATGAAAAAGAAGCAGAGAGTAAAATGTGAGGAGATAAGAAAGGTAAATTGTACAGAAATAGAAAACCAGGCTAATAGGCAAAAGTGTAGGGAAACAGAAATTCAAGACGAAAATAAGATGGCAAATACAAAGCACAAAGAAATACCAAGTAATTACAAGACTAGGAAGGAAGAAAAAAGGATATTGTAATAATGATGCATCGAAATGAACAAAATTGTCGTGAAAAAGAATGAATGTCGAGAAGAATATTAGTAGGTCTTTGTGGGAATAAAAAAATGGTTTTTAAGAAAAGGGACGAAAAGCAAAAGAATCCAACTATAAAGAAAAAGGAAAATGTACACTCGAAAATAGTAATTTTGTTGGTAGATTTACGAATCTGAAGTCGTAGGCTTCTATGGTAAGTCTTGCAAATGATCTTGGTTGTCCGGGTGACGCTGCGTCTAAGGCTATGGTGCCGACGTGTTGATCATAATGTCATGGCCTTCTTCAGGGCTTGTCTGCGCCGGAGTGCGCAAGCCGTTGCTCCATTCTGATGGCGGCTTGCTCCTTGTGGGGAACTCTGTCGCCTGTCTTTTTCAGTTTATATGTTGTTCATAGTTTTTGCAGATCGCCCTATGGTTGTCCCACTTTCGAGCGCCTGCAAGATTTTCATTGCATACTTTTCACCGCAGACTTTCGGTGCTCACTCTTTCTTCAATTTTCATACTTTTGCTTTACTTACTTTTCTTTCTGTGTTTATTTTTCACATTCTTTAGACTTTTGTCTTTGGCTGCTTTTAGAAGTGATGAAATATTGGTCGCTCGGTTACAAGTCATTATTGTCGTCACAACCAGCGCCGGTGTGGTTACCAGTTTTATTACTCCACACATTTAATCACCAAATTCTTTGAGGATGCTAATGGAGTCTTCAGTGTGAGACTGTACGATGAGATGAGGGAGATATGCAAAATTTTTTTCAATGCTTTGATACAAAGATTGGTTCATGGCAGGATGTCTGTCCTCTCGTCCGTCTTTTCCCCTTCCCGTTCGTGGGTCTTTCTGAGTCTATATCTCTGTCTGTGATCGACGCTGGCGCCGCAAACGTTAAGATGATTCTCTCCAGAATTACTATTCTCTGACGTACAAAGCCCCGCGAGTTTAAAACGGATATTTTGATTTTTGTGGGAACTTTACATGATACTTGATTAGCCATATCAAAATTTGCCCAATGGTTTCAATTTATGTTTAAACCTTTTCCTCGGGTAGATGAAAGATTGGCGTTGGCGGATTTTAATTGTCATTAATTATCTGAATTCAACGTTTAACTCCCAGAAATAAACAAATACATTAAATTAAGTTCAGTATATTACATATTCAGACTTCTTCCAAATCCAGTCAGCCTTCACGCAACCTATTGCGTGTATATTGGGAATGTACCCTCGCCCTAAGAGAAAATTTCTTATGAAATCTTCGCAACTGTTCAATATATCTTGCACAACTCTCTCAGGGGAACGGTTTAAACAATCGCTCACATAGAACCTAATGAAGATAATGTATCCTTATCGAAATCAACTAAGTAAAAAGCAAAATGTGACGCGCCGCTGCTAATGAGGGATTCAATCTATGCTTGGCGCAAAATACCAAGGAGCAAGAATGACACGGTTCCGATGGCTGGGTATTGATATTTACGTGTGAGGGGGAAAAACGTTCTCTCTCGGTTTTGGCGGAGAGATTTTTGCGTGCGATTACGCCATGACTGAAAAAATGTTTGTGTTTGGTCTCGTATTAGTGTCGACAGACCAGTGAATATTTACCATCTTCAGCGAAAATTTATATCAGCATTTTAGCATTTAGCAGTCAGTTTGCAATCTCTGGTTAAATTGCTTTTGGAAAAGATCTACTCCTACACAAATTTCGGGCCCTTCCCAGCCGCGAGCAGCTTGTGCACACATTTGGGAATTACACAAATGTTAATTTTGCAAAGATGTTAATTGGCTTCAATTTTGCAAAGATGTTGTATTGCTCGGGAACTTCAGACGACATGCTCCATTTTAGATTCGTAACGGATGGAAATTCTTTATAAATTTACGTATTTTATATTGTCTGATCGGAGTGGTTTTTGAAGGAGGCAAACAATTTCGCAAACCGATTGGCACTGATTATCACCTTTCGCAGTGGAGATGTTGGTGAGGCTCGTTCGGGTTGAGCACGTTGATCGGGTCGAGGCACATTGGTCAGGTTGCGTTGCAGGACGCGTTGGTCGGGTGGAGACGCGTTGGTCGGGTGGAGACGCGTTGGTCGGGTGGAGACACGTTGGTCGGGCGGAGACGCGTTGGTCGGGCGGAGACGCGTTGGTCGGATGGAGACGCGTTGGTCGGGTGGAGACGCGTTGGTCGGGTGGAGACGCGTTGGTCGGGTGGAGACGCGTTGGTCGGGTGGAGACACGTTGGTCGGGCGGAGACGCGTTGGTCGGGCGGAGACGCGTTGGTCGGGTGGAGACGCGTTGGTCGGGTGGAGACGCGTTGGTCGGGTGGAGACGCGTTGGTCGGGTGGAGACGCGTTGGTCGGGTGGAGACACGTTGGTCGGGCGGAGACGCGTTGGTCGGGCGGAGACGCGTTGGTCGGGTGGAGACGCGTTGGTCGGGTGGAGACGCGTTGGTCGGGTGGAGACGCATTGGTGGGATTGACAGTTTGGTCGGGTCGAGGCACGTTGGTGTGGTTGAGGCACGTTGGCAGAGTCGAGGCGCGTTAGTGAGATTGAGATAGTTTGGCCGGGTGGAGGCGCGTTGCTCGGGTGAAGACACGTTTGTCGGGACGCGTCAGCCGGGTCGAGACATGCCGGCGAGGTCGAAACCGTTTGTCTCGATTGAAGATTTGGCGAGTTGGGTCCGAGCGCTGCAGCGGGTGGCGCTTGGGGGGGGGGGGCGCGGCGGAGAGAGCGGGAGGGGTGCCCACGCGGCCGTCCTCCGCGCTGCGCTCTTCGCCGTGCTCCGCGCCGGGCGCTCGTTAATTTCGCAGCGACGCGATGCACAGTGCACACGTTCCGCTCCGCTTCGTTTTGCGGCGCATCCCTCGCCTCGCCTCGCCTTTCCTTCCTCAGCTCCACCGCTCGTGCACCCCCTCCTCCCCGACCCGTCGCACTCACCCGTCTTCACGGTCTTTGCCGTCTCGCGGTCCTTGGCCCCGTGCTGGGTGGCCCTCCCCGCCGCCCCCGCGTGGCGTCCCCGCCTCGCCCGGCCAGTCGCCCGGAAATCGCGGTGGCAGCGGCAGCGGCGCGGGGGGGGGGGGTAGCGGGGGGAACAAAATGTAATCCCCGGGCGGAGCTCCGGCGTCGGGCGCGAGGGGGGCGGCGTGGGGCGGCGGGGAGTGTTGGATGAGTTTGTTTGTCCGAAAGCGGTAGCGCTGCCGCGCGCCTCTCCGAGAGGCGACTGGTATTGTCCCAATATCTTTCGGGCGTGCTGTAATTTGTGCGTCTACTTGATATTGAGAAGGCGGTGGCAGTGGCGGTGGCGGTGGCGGCGGCGGCGGAGGAGGAGGACGCGGGGCGGGGAGCGAGGGACGCGGGGCGCGGAGCGTGGGTAGCGCGGCGCGGGGCGCAGGGCGCGGGGCGCAGGGCGCGGGGCGCAGGGCGCGGGGCGCGGGGCGCGGGGCGCGGGGCGCGGGGCGGGGCGCGAGACGTCCAAACGACCACCCTCCGCACCTAGCGGCGCTGCCATCTCATGACCCAGCTCCTGGTCCTTTCACCCACCGTCTTCGTGGGCCTCGCAGGGCGTCCAAATAAATAAGCCAACGAGCATCTTTATCACACGTAAAATAAGAACGCACTTGCCACACTAGTGGAGCTAATAGGAAAGTGGCAATTTCATTAAGTTGGTTTGCAATTTAAGCAAATGTAATTTTTGCAAATTTAAACATTACGATGATTGACTAAACACGTATTAACATTTTGCTCTAACTACATAAAGATGTAATCAAGATTATTGGAGACGCATACTTTTAATATATATCGTCAGTGGTATCAAAAGTGATCCCGATTTTCGTTCAGTCTCCCTGATTCTTGAGAAAATGTGAGATTATACCTTGTTTTGCTTCTGGCTAAATTTAACACTATTTGTGAATGTGTTCTTGAGCCCAGTAGGGAACATAGATATTCAAATAATTGTCCTCCATGTTCTCGTTACACTAAATCGATGCCGTCACGAAGTGATCCCAGAGATATGTGAAGAACACATATATATTGCACTTCTTCCCAGAGGACGTCACACAGTTCTCAACTAAATTTTGAGTTCAGTAATTAAAGTTAGCATTTCCTTAGAGAAACAATGACTGTTAACAAGGTTTTATATTTAAAGCTCTAGATGACGTACGGGGAGAAAAGAGTTATCTGCGTACCATTACTTTATTTTATTACTATTGTAGGAAACTTGGGATACTTGACATAGATTTCACTTTTTTCATGTCTGTGCTTGTTTTTTCACTCTGTGAACAAAATCCACTTGACTAGCTAGTTCAATATAGTTTAGCAGATAAAAATTAAATTTAACACCCTTACTAATGAGTCAGATATCCATACTCCTAGGAGTTCGAATACTAGGTCCCCGTTTCAGAAAAATAATTCAATAACTGTAGTAATGATAACTGGAGAATTACAGTTATTTATAATTAGCAACACTATTCATTATAACTAAGGACTGTATGTTTATGACAAGTCATATTTTTTCTTTGTTGTTTCGATCGGGTAATTTAAGTAAAACACGATTTTATTTACAATGACTATATTTATGCAATTTTCACAATATGAATGCAATGTGAATATTGCATATAGTTATGCAATATTCACGCAATGTATTTATTTTCGCTTTTTAAAACATTTTGTCATTTTCCGTTAATATTTCATATTATGGTCATATTTTCCTATGACTTTTCGTATTTTTGTCATACTTTTATCTTTTTGCTTCCATTTTTGCACACTTGCTTGCAGTCGTTTCAAAAAGATTTTCCACAATTCCTAATTGTTATCTTATTTCTTACAATGGTATCTCATTGTTGTATGTCGTTTCTGGGTAAGCTCTATAAAAATTGAAAAAGAAAGCGCAATAAAGCAGTTGATGCAAAGGAAGTGTTAGTTTAGTTTTCTCAGGTTTTGTGCCAAAGTCTATACATAATTTAGCATTTAGAAGTTTCTTCATGAGGCGCCAAAGAAGAAGAGATGAATTGTGAATGTGTTAGATTTTAAAGGTTTGTTTTTAATACAATGATTATTTAAACAGTGGCTAGATTTTGAAGAATCCAAATATTCAACTCAAAAAACATTTAAATCACATTTTCATATTTTCAGATCATAAATGCTTGCATATTTATAACATTTTTATTACAAACATCCATAAACAGCATACTAATAACAATCAGATAACCTCCTCAGTTATATTACTCGTGCGTATACATGCAAACTAAGTGTGTTTTTTTTTATTTCTGACTTAGCTCATGAAGAGTCTAAAGATTTAATTAACGGAAGTTGTTCTTGTTTGTTTCTTTTCTGCTCAATCTTGCACGATATTTGTCCCCGAACTTTTTAGTAGCTCTCTCAATTTTTATTTCTGATTATAATTAGCGCTGAAGGGAATGCACCCACACATCCAGTAGTTTTAATCGGTGGGGAAGAAAAGTTAGGGTGACATGCCATTATCCTTAGCGTAGTAAGTTGCTTTTAAACTAACGAGACTTATTATTGTTCATGACTAAAACATGCTCCTATTATGCGAAGAACATCAAGCATATTTTACAAAACGTTTCAAATAATGTAGAAATGCTTCTTCGATCATCCATCCAGAAATATGGGCAGATGCAGTTGATCTTTCCAAAACATCGAGCGAAATTGTTTGAGTGGATTTTATTATTGAGGAAACAAAGATGGGAAAGTTTCCTAAAGCATTTACACGTTAAAATGGTAACCAATTATTATCTTTTACCAGAAGTAATATGGGCTACTTATTTTTCTTTTGTCTTCTGCAATTAACTTTGGATTTTTTTGCCGCTTCTTACTACTGTTATCTGATTTCTTACCTCTGTCTCATCTACGTTCCAAATATTTTCCGGCTTAAACTGTTGCCATTTTAGAATACCACATATATTTCTAGAAAAATATTATCTTGCATCTGTAAATGTGAAAAATAAACAAAACATTATGCCTATTACGTTCATTTTTCATGATAGGCGAGCTATGTTTAATAACAGCTGACTGATCAAATGTGGCCAAGTATCCCTGTCCGGCGTGAGTAAAGTGTCCCTAAGTGAATATGTCCAAGACCGGTATAAAAATCGTTTGTCATCTAGCAACGTGTTGTAAATTATTTTACTGTATTGCATGTGTATTTTCTTGTAATCAACTATTAAAACTGTAATTTAATTTAATACAAACTATTTCACGATTTCAGACTCCTAATTTTGTCATCAGTAGTTTGTGTTGTTGGCGGTTTCAAAATATATTTTCTGAAACCTACTGCAATGCCAAATATAAATTTTTCATTTCATTATGAACAATTGTTTTTTTACTGTATTAACAGGCAAATTATTATTTTAAAATCAAAACATAAGTAAATCTTCAGAGCAGCGTTCTGTTTTGAGAGTAATGGATAAGATTAATATCCACCCAAAAATTTGTGGGAAATATTGTTGATAAAATTGTAGTGAAAAAAATGGAAGTAAAAAATCGATAAAAACAATATATGCATTTATAGCACTTCATTTTAGTTTTTTTTTTTGCCACTGTAAAATTTGAAGATGCTTAGTTCCCAATGAGCACAGTCCAAACATGAAGTTAATTTGTGCAAATAAAGGCATTGATAGATGGTGTACATGCTGACGGTAAATACTATGTATGCAGATGCTGTCCAAAGTTTTGTTCACTCTGTTCACTTTCATAAAGGGGCCAAATTTTATAGAATTTTCAATTGATTTATACCTTCTTCTTTTGCAATGTTAATAGGGTCGAACATATTCTGGGATAGATACTTGAGTATTAGGAGAAAAAAATTAAACTACTGATGCTACAACAACACATACATTCTTCCATTGTTTCAGACATTTGCAACTTTTTAAAATTCACGGAGTTGGACGAAAATTGGACTTGCGCTATTATTTTAATCAACCCATGTTTTACCCGGGGGAAAATTAAAGATATTTGGAGACGTATTTGATATTTTTTTATACATTGCATTAAATTCGTGCAGAAATTACGCCACAAATACTCGTTTTTTTCAGAAAATCTACATGACATTGTTTTAAGATCTCATTTTTACTTTCTTAAAAATCGAGGTTTTCTGGCGCATCGTTACAATACTTCATCTTCTTACTAAGTATGACGAGCAGGTATAAATGAAGAACATAATGTGCACATTGTCGGAATATCAATAATGATACGACTTTTGTAAATATGCTGTCAACTAGGAATTGAGAGGCAAGTATGCGCCCGTTACCTATCGATATAATCTATACCAAAGTAATTGCAAAAACTATTAATAAAGTTGTTAATTATGTTATCTGATATTTAATACCTATAATTTTAATTTCCAATGCGCGTAGAAATTGAAAGAGAATCTATGCAGGCCCTGATTTTTTTAGTATATATGGTTTCGTTAGATATTTATTTATAACCAATCAAAACATTGTAAAAAAACTCTGACGTAGTATTGGGAGAAATGCAATCTCTACACATATTCTTCATATCTAGGATTCGCTTTCAGGGAACGTCCCGATGTGAAGTTCTAAATTGCATGCTTCTCGATCAATATTGTAAACGAACGATCTAATCGACTAAACTAGCCCCACGTTGGGACCAGCCAAATGTAAACAAACCTAATGTAAGCGGGGGAGGGCGCCAGGTTCAGCTCCTGAAATATGACTGGATGGAAGTGTTGGGAGGTCATGAAATATAGCACAGAGTCATTTATAACAAATAACAGTTTATTCCTGGCACCATGGGCTGCCAGGGAAGTTACATGTCGCAAAGGGCGACGCAAGTTTCTTACTAACTCTACTCTGTGAGCTCATTGTCCTTATTACTAATTGCTAATTCCCTTAAGGCTAACACATTAGGTTTACTCTTTGATGAAACGTGCAATTCACCATTTAAGATTTGCTGGGCCTGAGCGCGGCCACTAACAATTTCTCGCCGTTAAAATTGTCCTGCGAGACGGCTCCGCCTCGTAGCTTTTCACCGGTGTTTGTGCTGTCTCCACAAGCGGGCCAGGCAGCAGTCCTCGGAGGCAGGGGCGGCGGCAGTCCCGGGTCGCTGACCTTCTGCGGCGCGTCCCCTCTCAGCCGGCAGCGGCAATCTCAGGTCGCCGACTCGAGCAGGCTCAGTCGGGCGAATGGCCACGGGCGCTGACGTAATGCGGTGGGCTATCAATGGGCCCGACGCGGGAGGCGGCAAAGGCCGACGGGCCGATGCGGAAATAGCGCGGGATCCAGTGATCTCCCGCCCGAGTTTCCTCCGCGACAAGTCCACTAGTCGCGTTCGAACTAATTAGACTCTGGGAAAGTCTTTCCCAACTCGCGTCCCGATCATAAGTAACTGAGTAAGAATAATGTAAGTAACGTTCCGGTCAAAAGTACTTCTCCTCTCTGGGAGTGTTCCTCCCCCGTCGCGCTCCGATCTCAAGAATCCTAGTTAAAGTAAGTACTTCTCCGCTCTGGGGGCGTTCCTCCCCCGTCGCGCTCCGATCGCAAGAATCCTCTAGTTTCTCTCTGCATCTTGTTTTTAAAAAGAACTCCCTTTCCCCTTCCCAAAATGTTTCTAACTCTGGATTTATCCCTTCCCTCATGGCGAAGCTTCCCATTGGCTGAGGGTGACTGCGTCGCAGGATTCTGATTTACCAATCATGTGGCAATTTTTCTGTAATTTTCCGTAGATCGTTCTCTGTCTAACACGGCTCCTCTCCTCTCTCTCGCTTCCCCTTTGTCAGATGTTCCAGAAGCTCCTCGCAGCTGTCTGGACACGTGTTCAAGCAGGAGCGCATTTCACGGGTCATAAACGGTCGGCTAAAAGGCTTATCGGCAGCCTGTTGTGTTTAATTTGTAAATAGCCCCCGTGGGGTTCGGGTGCCTTGCTCAGGGCACGTGCCAACGGGTGCGGGGGCGGGCATTGTTCGAAAGGGGGGGTCGGTTGACGAACGAGAAAGGTCTCGTTCACGACGCGTTGTAAATGTGTCTTCTTCTTAATCGACACGCGTGCAAACTCCTTCGGGGCTTGGCATTCCTTCCCAGGGTGGTGGCAAAAGAGGGGGCGCGAGGGCGTGCATTGTCCGACCGGGTTTCGGCCAGGGGGCCAGTGTGTCTTTTATGAGGGCAATAAACGGGTCGCCTCTGAAAAGGGCCTGAATGCGGTCGGGGCGAGCCCAGCTGCGTAACAAAAGGAGCTTCGCGGCGAAGGCAGTGTCCCTCGACCCACTTCTGCCTCGACGGGAGCTATCATTAGATGTAATAATTATTTTATTATTGGCGACGCCACAATAAAATTATACTAATTAATTGGTGACGCCACAATATATTGTATTTTAAACATTTTAAAATTACTGAAAAAAATTACGTTTAGTGTGTGAAAGGTTCTCTAAACTCTAGGCACTATCTGATCGAAAATCCAGATGTTATAAACTTGGAGAACGCAGGTTCGTTTACCAAAAATAAACAATTGAGCGACGTCTGTCTCTTATTTAATAGTGGCATATTGTTTCGAAAGAATCGCACGTAATTTTGACGAGGTAATATGCAGCGTAACGGCAGTTTGTAGAAACAACTACAAATGTATGACATGCTGTATCATTTTGGTCGCAAAGAAGCGTAGTTGTGGCGCAAATGATATTTGTGTTAGGGCACAGAGCGTCGGGCAGGAGCAGCCGTTAGCGAGGCGCCGCCGCGGCTTCGCACGAGCACACTCGCGCTCGCCGGGGAGATGGGGATGGGGGGGGAGGGGAAGGGGAAGGGAGGGGAGGGGAAGGGGAAGGGAGGGGAGGGGAGGGGGCAAAGGCTACGATAAATAACGAGTCCTGGCGAGCGGGGCGCGCGGGGCGCCCTGGGGCGAGCGAGCGAGAGGGAAGGAAGGAGGGAGGGCGGGAGGTGTGGGCGTGTGTCGGTCGCGTGGCGGGTGCGTGTCCGGCGAGTGGGAGCGAGTGGGAGTTGTGTGGGTGGTGATATATGGGAGGTGAAGGGGTGGCTGGAGCCGGAGATGGGCGGTTCTGGCTCGCGACGTGACTGCCCCGGGCGTCGCGTTTAACGGCCTCGCTGCTCTCGCTTTGCCCCGCCCCCTTCCCCGCCCCGCGTAAAGAGCCTCCGGGCCGCCGAGCTCCATCCTGCCCCGCCCCGGCCCCGGCCCCGGCCCCGGCCACGCCACTGCCACACCACGCGCCCGCATCCTTCGTCCCTGTCGATGGTGTGTTTTGTGTCCTCTTGTTTTTGTATTTTGATCGCGTGGTCGTGGTTGTCTCCTCCTCGCTCGATGGAGGGAGATTGCGGGCAGATCGTGCACGTCTCGAGTCTCGAAAGATCGTCCTCTGAGGAAGCAGCGTCGCTGGCAGGAGATGAGATCTTTGCCTTTGCAGCTATTCTTCGTCCGACCAGTGCTCTTACCGCTACGTCAACATTTGCCTCAAATGCGATGGAATTGTAAAAACACGATTGTACGGTACAACTCAGTGGCGTTCTTGTTCCGTGTGATTTGAAGAAGTGGTCCAATCACAAAAATGAACGTATTTGGAGTTCTTCCTTCGTCTTTTAAATACTTTATTTGATCCGGATTTTTCTCATATATTCAGAAAGATTTTATTTTGAATTTAAGGTCGCATCAACTTCTAGGTCATTAGCGACCACTATTACGTGTAACGGTGTGAGGATGACAGGATACGATGATAGTGGATGAAAGGACGAACACAATACAAACATGCCCGAGACGGAACGCGAACCTGCGATTTTTCGATCCCAGATCGCTACGGAAACTACTGCCTTAGCGATCTCGGTCATCCAGACCGGCATTCAGAAAGTGTGAAAATTAAGAAATCTCTTCGAACAAAATGTAAAGAAATCTGGCATTATTACAAATGTGATTCTCCGCTTACATATTGTATATTGCTTTCTTACTAAAATTGAAGAATACATTAATTTTTTTGTTATATTTGTAAGCTTCCATTTCGAGGTAATAAACAAATGTGTTCATCTGAATTAATCTAAACGTGTATGATAGTTTTGTCTGATTTAATATACAAAACCTATTTTAATATCTTTCAAAAAATTTATTCACGGAAAACTACCGATCAGAGCTGCCGACCGCTATGATTTTCCTTCAGACCTGTTCATCAGATCAGTGTAAGTGTCTACTCTTGATGCTTTTCTTGCAAATAGCTCTCCGACTTTTCCGGTCCTTTTTTTCCCCTTCTTGGGCTCGTCAGAGGACTGTCCAAATTATACACGGCCCATAACTCTTCGTATTTGAATTCGCTCGATAGACACGCTGAAAAATATCTGTAATTTTCTTCAGTCAACTTTTGTTAGTGTTTACTTTGATCCGATTCGTCGCAACGCCATTTTAAAATAATTTGAAATACTGTGTTAGCTTGGTTGAAATTTCTCTTTGACATCTTCAATTTCATACAAATGACGAATTGTGTGGTCAACCAGTGGCTGTAGAGGTATTTCAGCAGTTATTACTTGTCACTTTCACACCTTCTGGATAATCATATTTGCCTCCTTAATTCTGTAGTAAAGTAGATTCAATTTACTTTTTTCTGCTTGGTCTAATATTCGTAAATATTGTTGAGTAAAGAAATTCGTACTCGCCATAAATGGAAGGATTTGTTCTGGAGATAGTAAAGATTATTCTTCAGGCAATAATCAGGGCACTTTATTAACTGTTTGCCTTTGTTAAGAGAAGCAATTGGAAGTTCCGTTTTTGTATATTTGCGGAATCTCATTTACCTTCTTTTTTAAGTTTCATTTCAGAATATCTTCCCAGTGTTTCAGTGGACGATTTTAACAGCGGTCTTACTTGCTGGTTTTAGCTTAAGGACCATACCATCTAAAAAGTGGTCGGCCGAATCCTGTTCCAACATCATCTGATATTTTTTAAGCGCTTGGAACAATTTTCAATGAACTTGTATAAAATTTGATGCCTTCCTAAACGAGTAATAGAGTAAATGCCTTCCACGATGAGTAATTCTCAGTAAAATGCTGTTCATGCCTCGCGCATTTCCCCCATCATTTTATAATGCACTGACAAAATTTGCTAATTGGAGTTTCTATTGAAGTTATTGAAATACAAGTAATAGTTTCTTTCGTGTAAAAAAACGTGTAAACGCGTGTAAAAAAATTCGAAAGTATGTCTTCACACCTTGCCTGCATGGAGATTTCTCTCCAAACATCAAATACCACCCTCAGAGAAATTGAGCGCTCCACTACGAAAAAAATAAAAACTTTTGAGCGCACAGCTCACCTTTCAAGATTTGATAGCGAAGAGAACAAGCTTTATTGTCTGTATAGTCATAAACGTCAGTCTAGTAAAAATTCTATATTATGCGCTTAGATTTATAGAATTGAAAATGAAATTAAAATTACTTACTTTTCAAAAACACCCCCATGAGCAATCAAAAGTAATTTTTACTCACTACGAAAAGTAAAAAACATTAAAAAATGAAAATGGTGAATTTCTGCCTTGATAAAAGTGTCAGTTGTTGAACATTCATCTCCAACCCGAGATACACTTAAATGCAACTGACAGAGGCGCCCGCTGATAGCGCCAGATCGTACATGTTTAATCTTGTTCTACTACCACTTCAAAAGATTCAGAAGGATATCAATACTCATTTTATGTACTATGGTCTTTTCAAAAATCGAACAAGTCCCTCGAAAATCTTTCGGAGAACGTTCTCGCTCGATAGCCAAAACTACATACTGGCGTGGGCAGGGCTGAATTTGACCTATGTATGTCGCTAGTGCCGATAATCCTGCCACCGTTGGAATTCGATCCCTTGGACGTGTCTGTGAGAGGCGCTGCAGTGGCATCAGTGAATGTCCTGAGCCGCCGTTGCCGGTGCAGTAGTTGGGGACGGCCGTCCATTTTGTGCGCGGCGGGCGCCGCGAAACCTCCTTTCTTTAATCGGCGGTTGTTACGGCAGCGCTTTCCTATCACGTCGCTGCTGCTCCCACGTGTCGTTCACCCCTTGCCGACCGCCTTCCAATTCCTTCCCTCCCTCTCTCCTACTCTGCTTTTTCGCCCACGCCGCCGCCACGGCGCCCATCAATTTTCATTCAGAGCCCTTCAGGGCGTCGTCAGGGCTGCTTGTAGCGTTCACGCCACCACAAGCTGCGCTCCGCTCCGATCCGCCTTACCCCGCCCCTGCTATGCCCAGTCCCACCTCCCCCGGCCAACCAAGTCCAATTCAACCAGGCCCCGCCAGGCCACGCCAGATCATGCCACACCACGCCACGCCACGCCAGATCACGCCGCGCCAGATCACGCCGCGCCAGATCACGCCGCGCCAGATCACGCCGCGCCAGATCACGCCGCGCCAGATCACGCCGCGCCAGATCACGCCGCGCCAGATCACGCCGCGCCAGATCACGCCGCGCCAGATCACGCCGCGCCAGATCACGCCGCGCCAGATCACGCCGCGCCAGATCACGCCGCGCCAGATCACGCCGCGCCAGATCACGCCGCGCCAGATCACCTCCCGCCAGATCACCTCCCGCCAGATCACCTCCCGCCAGATCACGCCACGCCAGATCATGCCACGCCACGCCAAACCACACCACACCACGCCACGCCACACCACGCCACACCCGGCCCCGCCACGCCACGCCCCGCCACGTCACACCACGCCACACCACGCCACGCCACGCCACGCCACGCCACGCCACGCAACGCCACGCAACGCCACACAACGCCACGCCACGCCACACCACACCACACCACACCACACCACACCACACCACACCACACCACACAACGCCACACCACATCAGACCGCACCCGCCTCGAAACGTCTCGCCCCTGCCCTGCCACCCCGGACTCTCTCTACAAAGCGATGCTAAACGGGCCTCGAAGGAAATGGAAGAACTCGTCGACGCGCGACAAAAATCGAGATTTAATATAGATCGCCGCGTTAGCGCGCGGGCGCGTCGAAGGCGGAGGCGGAGGCGGGGGCGGGGGCGGCTCCCTCGGGAGAGTCGCGCCGCAGCGCGGATGGAAAAGTAACGTTGGCTGCAGCGGCGGGGGGCGCGGGGCGCGGGGCGGGGCGAGGCGGCGGAGAGTTGCGCTGGAGGAGCGGGCGAGAAGAGGAGCGCGGGTAGGAGATGAGAATCCAACGGAAGCGGGCGGAGCATGTGGAGGGGCTTCTTGCAAGAATTGGAAATGATTAGAAACTTCGACGGCCGGTGGACGTTAGGTGTTAGGGCAAAAGGGAGAGAGAGAGATGGATGCGATGCAAAGCGGAAGCGGCCAACGGAAGGCTTTGAGAACACTTTAGAGCGAACAGCGGTAAAGTCTGTCGAATACGAAAAGAAGAATGCTGTAAGAAATTAAACTTCCTTGAATGGACTGTATATAAACGAAATGGGGGAAGCATTTCGGGTTTATTGTAATTCTTATTTTGTGTTGGTGTATATTATTGAACTATGGCGAGAAGCAATTGAATCGGAAGTCAAATAATTGAAATTCACTATTTCAAAATGTCAATGAGTCGATGTCTTATTTTAAGGCAAATGTTACGAAGACTGAGTCAGTAAATTTGTATCTTATGTTACTTGTATTGGTTAAGGTAGATTAGTGGTAAGAAATTAGGTATAATATCTTCTGTACAATTGGTGTTTTCTCTTAGTATTAATCGCTGTAGATAGAATAATGTATGTGTACATATGTCGACATTTTGATCACAGTTTAAGCCCACTTCCCATAATGCATTCTTCTATTCTTGGAGAAAATTGGATGTTTGAACGTTGTATTGACACACATTTCATAATCACACCTTTAAAAATCGTATTTATATCTACTGTGCAAAAAGCGGTTTATTGAAACTTAATAACTTGCTCTATTATGAGATATTATTTATGTAATTCATTATTTTGATAATTGTATATACTTATAGCAAATATATTATTAAAATATATTCAAAATCAGAAATTATGACAGGTTACAAAATTGCATTTGAAACAGGTCTATAAAAAGCTTTACAATGATATAAAACGAAAAGCAATTTCGTATTGTATGGATTAGCGAAGCAATAAGCACAGGGACTTACTTACACAGTTGCCACATAAATGTGACCACCCGTCAAAATCATGAATAACACTCTTTTTCAATGCTTATCGCTGCGAGACGTGCAGGAATTGAGTCAATTAGGTTCTGGATGACACCGACAGAGATGCAACCATGTCGACTGCAATGCCGTTGTCAGCTACGCTAGGGCTCTCGGTTCCGACTTCACGGTGCGAACACTTCGATTGAGATGATCCCACAGATTCTGGATTGGGTTTTAATCGGAGTAGTTTCGTGATCAGAGGAGTACTGTAAACTCATTCTTGTGTTCTTCGAACCACGCGCGTACATTTGAGAAATGTAATGTACATTGAGAACTGTAAGGCATGTTGCATTGTTATGCTTGTAGATGTAGCCTTGCTGATGAAATTGATCTCCGTATAGGGGTGGGCATCGTCCCCAAGGGTGGCTGCACACTTCTGTAGATCTATTGTCCTTCCCAGAATGCCGAGATCACTCAGTGTGTGCCACGAAAACACTCTCCACGCCATCACGCTCTGTCCTTCACCCTAAATCCGTCCGATTGCCGCAGGGTGTTTGCGTTTAGGCGTTTCATCCCGTATACGCCAACGACCATCTTTCTAATGAAGCAGAAAACATGGTTCACCTCAAAAAGCCATTTGTTGCCATTCAGAGGACGTCCAGTTGCGGATTTGGCGTGATTATTCCAGCTTCTGTCGCCGATGAACAGCAGTAAGCGTTGGTGCTCAAACCAGACGCCTGCCTCGGAAGCCCCTACACAGCAACATTCGCTGCATGGTGGTACCCCTTTCGTTGGAGCACTGTTGGTACCCCTTTCGTTCATTTGGGCGGTTAGTTGCTTCCGTAAACATCTCCACAGCCGTCGTTCTCCCATGTCAGCTTTGACCCGTGATGCGCCACAGTTGCCTCGATGACGATATTGGATATCGCCATTTTTTTCAAGCGCGGTATACTTTAACCACGGCGGCACGCGAACACTTTACAAACGTAGCAGTTTCGGAAATGCTTCCACTATCGACCAGAAAGCCAATGGTCATGCCCTTCTAGACGTCGGATAAATCGTTCCGATTCTGCATTGCGACAACTACTGCACTCTTTTCCACTTGCACCCGACACATTTTATATACCCTCCACTGTCAGTGCTGCCACCTGCCCTCTGTGAAGACTTAAGGAAATTTAAGGCTAAATGCACCGAAAAATACTTGTAGGAAAATTCAATAGATCGCAGCACTATCGCAGGGGAATTTACTTCACTGATTACGTCTGAACCAATGGTCCGATTTTCGATCTGTAAACGGCATTTAACGCCTTTTTAAAATAGAATTTACGCTACGATGCCCTTTTTCCAAAAATCTAGCAAAAACGCGAATTTGAAATTAGTTCTCAAACTTCCGAGAACAAATTAAAAAAATATGGGCTTATAGCGCGATGGCGACATGCTTCCTGAATCCAACGCCGTGACAATCATACAAATCGGACGAATAGGAGCGTCGTAAAGAGAAATTTACGAAAACACCTCCCTCCCCCTTCCCCGTCTGCGCCGTTGCGACATCCACCCGACTGTTGACTGTCGGCGCGGCGACACGGCCAGGCCAGGCGGCGTGGGCCAGCCTCGGCGGAGCAGGAGGGACTTGCGGGATTCGCAAGCCACAGTCGGTTTATGCGTTCGTCACTTTGCATCTCAATCTATTTTTCCACGGATATCAAACTAGAGATTTTGTACCACTATTACAGACCGAGGTAAACGGTCTGTAATAGTAGTGCATAACTATCTTTTTCACATATTTCTGTCTTTCTTCCAATACCATCTTAAAATTGTTTGAGGCATTACTCAAAATATCGATTCCGATTTGGAACTATTTTTTTTTTAAAAAAGGAACTAATTGTGTAAATATCAGCATTATTTCATCTCCACACATCTTATTTTAGATATATTTTACTTCTAAGGTCTTCTGTTATCACACAACCTTGCTCTAAGATCTTCCGTTGTCAAATACCGTAAAAAATGAGCGGAGTATACGCACGAGCTCTTTTATCCTACAATGTTGCTGTCATCACTACTATTGCTTGCTATATTTTTTATATTTTTTATTTTATTCTCAAAGTCGTAAATTCTGCACGTAACGTAATACGAGAAAGAATAATAATTTCCGCGCGATATTTTGATTCCTACACCATTCTCGTATTATACATACTTGAATGGTGCATAAAATAGCAAAAAGTGTGGTTGGCAACATTTGAAAAGAAGATATTTTCCCTTCCCAGAAGCCCAATAGTTATTTACGCACATTGTTTAGAAAGTCTTTTGCGTACGAGTAAAATGTTGATGGATAAAGCGATGATAGTAAAGTTCGGCAGTTTGAAATGAGTATGACAAAGACACGGTCGAACACGATTTTTTGTAGATATTCACGAAAAAATCCAAGTAAACGCTTTTGAGATCATTCTCAATTCGCGAGTGGGCAGCTGTGTTGATTCATTGATGTCGCACCAGTACTTTTGTTACTATGCACCAGTACTTGTTTTATATGGTCATGCCTATGGGTACGAGTACCGCCAAGGGGTCGTCCTTAATTACGTAACGCTGAAGGGGAAGGGAAAGGGGAAGGGGAAGGGGGAGAGGGTGTGAGGCAGCGTTACACAACGTTACATAGGGGTAAGGTCTCATAGTTTGTGTTACTTGATGATAATATTTATTTTGAAAATCTTTAAATATTTACTAAAATAATTTCGTTTTTTCAGTCTTATACTAAAACATTACCATATTAGTTAATTAAATTTAAAAAAATATATTATATGCATGAATTGTTGAATTAAATGAAAATATTTTTCAATAATGATATGTTGATTAAATATTTTCGAATATGAGGAAAATATTCAAAACTAATCTAGTATATTTTAGAATCCAATTAGTTGGTCCAGTAGACTTGGAGGCTATGCGTCTTTCACGACGGCGGGGTCCCAAACTTGTTATGCGCAGTCCGCATCACCAGATAATTCCCACGATAATTAAAGTTAATTTTAATATAAAACAAATACAATTCATACAATTCGTTTCTGCTTCATACATGCAGGTGAGTTTTACATATTGTCTAGGGTGGGGGTGGGGGTCTTGTTGCAAGCGTTACGTAATTATTAGAGGGGATTTTAACCACGCGTTACCGTGCATTACAGGGGGGAGAGGAGGTATTCAAAATACTCCAAATTTGCGTTATGTAATTTATGGACGGCTCACAAGTAACCCTTTCCAATCAGTAAACAGTGAAGGTGAGCGGTGGTTTCCAAGCTGCAAACGGCATTTGCCTTTGGCGCCCGTGGGGCGGAAGGGAAGTTGCGTAGCTGTAGCTGGGGGCGATCGGTGTGCGGGGGGGGGGGGGGGAGCGTGGCGGAGCGGGGGGTGCGGCGGGGGCGGAGCAGGGAGGGGACGCCGCCCCTCTGGGGTCCTTGAGCCCCTTCCGCCGCCGCCGCCGTCAAGGGTCTTAGGCGGGGCCTTGCCTCGTGGCGGCATTTGTCTCGCGTTAGAACGCGGCCGCGCCCTCGCCCTCGCCCTCACCCTCGCCCTCGGACCGCGAACGCCCCCGGGGCGGCGACCGCCTAATTAGGCCCTGATGAAGGCGTTTTGCGTTTTCCGCGACCGCCGCTGGGCAGGGGTGTGGGTGGGGTGGGGGGCGAGGGAGCAGAGTACACGCGGCGCCGCCGGGCCTCGGCCTTCTTCAGGGCATCCCACGGTCAGTAGCGTCCTCTTCTTTCCCAGACTATTTCGTCTTCTCACGCCTCTGGCCGGGAGGTCCTGAGGTTTGTGTCCCGACGGTGGCAGGATTGGGCAAGATAGCTGGCTGGGTGCTCTGACCGGTAGTTTTCCGTGGGTTCTCCGATCAATACCAGGTGAATGCCAGATAAGTACCGTACCAATCGGTCCACGAATCGCGCACGTTCATTTCTTCCCATTTCTTGTCCTATGTCCCCTTACTTACACACCCACTTACATGCACGACACTACCAGACATGCCAGGAGACCGATCGTGAGCTTAGAGCTTGTCCCGGCAGAGACGGTACCACGCTGGTGGGAGACACCTGGTTGGGGAAAATTCTGCTAGCTGACGGTAGGTTGGCGCCGGATCTCGCCATCCACCGGGGCAAGATCACCATTACCTCCCGAGTACATGCTACACAAATGGGACTAATGACCTTAGAAGTTGAAGCGCCCTGAATCACTGTTAATCAATCAATCAATAAATCAATCTTCTCATTTCACCCCGCCCTCTTCCCCCTCTTCTCTTCCCTACCTTTCTATCCGACCCTTCCTGCTCTGCGCCATTCCGCCCTCGCCCGTCTGGTCCTTTTCGCCTCATTTCGGCCTGTCCCATCCTGCACCACAACCGTACCAAACGGTCACGCCCCGCCCTGCTCCGCTTCGCCACACAGCTACCCTACCCTACTCTATCGTACTGTACCCTTTCCTACTCTACTCTGCCCTACTGTACTATGCTCTGCTCAACTTTGCTCTACTGTACTCTGCCCTGCTCTACTCTGCCCTACTGTACTCTGCCCTACTGTACTCTGCCCTGCTCTACTCTGCCCTACTGTACTCTGCCCTGCTCTACTCTGCCCTGCTCTACTCTGCCCTACTGTACTCTGCCCTGCTCTACTCTGCCCTACTGTACTCTGCCCTGCTCTACTCTGCCCTACTGTACTCTGCCCTGCTCTACTCTGCCCTACTGTACTCTGCCCTGCTCTACTCTGCCCTACTCTACCCTACTTTACCATACTCTGCCCTACTCTACCCTACTCTAACCTACTCTACCCTACTCTAACCTACTCTACCCTACCCTACCCTACTCTACCCTACTCTACTCTACTCTACCCTACTCTACTCTACCCTACCATACTTTACTCTAATCACACTGCACTAATTTACACTACACTGCACTAATTTACACTACACTACACTGCACTGATTTACAGTACACTACACTGCACTAATTTACACTACACTACACTGCACTAATTTACACTACACTACACTACACTGCACTAATTTACACTACACTACACTAATTTACACTACACTACACTACACTAATTTACACTACACTATACTACACTACACTAATTTACACTACACTAATTTACACTACACTAATTTACACTACACTAATTTACACTACACTACACTACACTACACGACACTAATTTACACTACGCTACACTACACTACACTAATTTACACTACACTACACTACACTAATTTACACTACGCTACACTACACTACACTAATTTACACTACACTACACTAATTTACACTACGCTACGCTACTCTACACTAATTTACACTACGCTACACTACACTACACTAATTTACACTACGCTACACTGCACTACACTAATTTACACTACACTACACTACACTAATTTACACTACACTACACTAATTTACACTATATTACACTACCCAACCCTCCCCGCCCGGTCCGCCCCGCGACTCCCAACTCCACCCTTCCCCACCCACCATCCCGTAGCCTCCTCTCGCTCCGAAACCCTCTCCGACAGCTCTGCGCAGCCTAATTGCGCAATCGATGCAGCCCTGTCCCATCCTTCGGTGGCGCCCCCGCCACGCACTCGCATCTCCCTGGCGCCGCTCCTCCTTCCCCCTCACCGGTCGCTCCTGTCCAACGCGGCGCTCTGTGCCCCGCCTCCGCGCCGCTCCCGGCCACTTAGTCATATCGGAACGGAATCATCTGGGATAGTAGACGGACACCTGCGAGGGACATGCTTTGCAGGGCGGGGCGCGACGGAGACTGGAAGCGCAGGCAGCCACTGGACAATACCATCAACAGGCTGCAAGCAGAGAGAGAGAGTGAGAGAGTGGGAGAGGGGGAGAGAGAGTGGGAGAGAGTGGGAGAGGGGGAGAGAGAGGGGGAGAGAGTGGGAGAGGGGGAGAGAGAGTGGGAGAGAGTGGGAGAGTGGGAGAGAGAGTGGGAGAGGGGGAGAGAGAGTGGGAGAGGGGGAGAGAGAGTGGGAGAGGGGGAGAGAGTGGGAGAGGGGGAGAGAGAGTGGGAGAGGGGGAGAGAGAGTGGGAGAGGGGGAGAAATGTATTACGCATTTTTGTGCTAAGGAGTATGGGTCACGTGATATTTTATTTTCAACACAGTTCGAAGATATATTCGATACATACAAACCTGCACTTTCGAATTTTCACTGAACTTTCATTTACGCTGTGTCATTTTGTCTACGCATATCCTTATGATATGCCGCATCGATCAAAGCGAACTCTCTGAGCATTTTGATTGGTTGTTAAGGCAAAATATACTGATATTACGAAGATTGGTGAGCCGTATTTGCGTCATATTTGTTCTTCAGAAATATTTATTCAAACAACCTGAAATTTGGACACGATGTTTTTACATGATTATTCTACTATATTTCTGTACACCGTTTCCATTGACTTGCCCAGCCTTGCGCGCGCGGGAAACAAGAGCCAAGCCAGTACCAAGTCTTATCCCGACGTCATAGCCGTTCCTTCACTTCGCGGATCACATTGCCGTCATCTTCAAATTTTCTTCCGCTAGTAGCGGTTGTCATTGACCCGAAGAGATTAAAATCGGAATGGACTAAATCCCGACGGTGTGGTGGATGTGGAAGCACTGTCGCACCCATTTTTGTCAGTGCTTCTCTTGTTGCGACACGTTGGTATAGGCGTGCGTGTAGCGTGCAAGAGAAAACTTTGTGTGCAATTCTTCTGGGATCAAACTCGCTGAAAACGGTTCTTTAGGATATTGAGGGATGTAATTATTTGAACTGGAAAAGTTACGATTACAGTCTTTGGGGACATTGACGGTGTCAATTATGTTGATGTTAACCCGAAGAGCGGATTTCTGTCTTGAATTCAGGGAACTGTTTTGAATTTTTTCTTCCGTGGCAATTGCGGAGAAATTCCCTCTAGAGTCTGTCGTTTTGTTTCATATTCAAAATGATGAATCCACGCTTCATCCCTTGTGGAATCGTGGAGATGTAAGCCATTCCCTAATGTTCAAGCTCTTCAACAATTCCACAAAGATGATTTCCTTTGGAATTTGTGATATTTCAGATTTCTTGGAACCCATCGGGCGCACACTTTAGAGTACCGGTTCCCTGAAAAGTGCAACAGCACTTACCTTGCTCACATGTGGTGGGAATCCCAGTGCGCTGCAAATCATGGAGATCGCATTCTTCACTTTCCAAAGCTCTAACTCATTTGTCCAAACGTCGAATGGTACTCTGTAGACAGCAGAGCTGCCATACACTGCACACAGCGTTTGTGGACGTACACAACAGTTTGCTTTTCCGCATCGAGTAACTTAATCACAGTACGCTGTTTGTAACGCACGTCGTCTACAGCCGTCATTTTAACAGTTTTTTAAGAAACTGCGAACTGTAGGAGAGCGTTAATACGTCATATACTAACACTAGAATCACGAAACTTCGAAGGGTTAACAACTACAAATGTCCAGCATTGTTATTCGATTAGGGAAAATGTGGGGAATTATTCTATGACCGACTCTCGTAGTTCAATTTGTCGCCACCACGCAGGAGCAGCGAAAATTTAATTACTAATAACGTCTGAGCATATAGTCCAATTACCGATATGTAAC
Organism: Gryllus longicercus; assembly: GCA_038098605.1. Taxonomy (NCBI): domain Eukaryota; kingdom Metazoa; phylum Arthropoda; class Insecta; order Orthoptera; family Gryllidae; genus Gryllus; species Gryllus longicercus. Next base: position 37,480 of record JAZDUA010001157.1, read on the forward strand.
CGACATTTGTCTAGTTTTTAATATAGAATCTTCTCTGTACAGTGGCTAAAAAAGTTAACTCATGTTTCGAATAGTTTTTCGCAATTCTGGGAAGAATTTGAAAACGTGGGCTCAAAGCGCGATTGTAACACGATTTCTGAATGTACCGCCGAGTCAACCGTCCAAATCGGAAGCGTCGAAAAGTGAAATTTGGCAAAATATGCGTCGCGCCCTCTCCTTATTGCACGGCGCTGCGTCGCCCGCGCTTTGCTGGTCGCTGGCTGTGCGCAGCCGTGGCGGCGTGAATTGGCTTTCGTTTTCCAGTTCCATAGTTACTTTTATGGACGGGTGTCTGGAGTTAAGAATCCCGACAAAACGGTCAAATTGTCTTGTTGTGACGGTACCTAGAGTAAGAATAGTTGAATAACGTCTTTTAAAAACAAAATTCTGATCCTCCGATGGTCTCACCACTGTCCCCACCCCTTGCAGATATTTTATGGACTATTTTCAAATACCTTTTTTGAAACGTAACATCTGTATTTACAAAAAATAACGTATCGCTCTTCTACAAAAACTCTGTCCATGATATTTTTGCTCTGTGGACCGGCACAAGAAAACTTAATCTCTTCGTCGTTCTTTTTTAAAGTTCAAACACCCATCCACAAGATTCACTACAGAGTGGAACTGCAATGTGCGTAATCAACTGGCTAACAATGCCGGCTTAATTCGAAAAGTAAAATTGAACAAGAAAGTGCATGATTTTATGAGTACAAACAACAATATCGATTAAAAAATTTATTTCAATTCCACCAGCCAACATAAGCATCATCTTTAAATTTAAGGGATTCACATAATTTGTTGAAACTCAAATTGCTCCAATTAGTAAATTGGAAATTAATTTCAACATTTGAAAAAACATTTTGATTCAGATAATTTCATTTCACACAGTTCTAAAAAAGTGTAGATAGGATTCTGCCTTTGCCACCATCTTTACATTTTGTTCTCCAATATTTATTTATTTATTTAGTAAAAAACCAGTAAAAACTGTATGTGACGTACGGGGGAAGATCAACTGCTACAATAATCTTTAGTAAACTTTCAGAAAATGTTCCCTACAAAATGTTATTAATATTATTATTATTATTATTATTATTATTATTATTATTATTATTATTATTATTATTATGTACTCACATATTTCGCGTGACTTGAATATTTTTTCGTGTCTCCGAGAAATATTTCTTCGCAAGAGTTCATGTACTTCTGACATTATTTTTAATGAAATACAAAAATATATGTTTGGAATGACGCTTGTATCAGTGTTTATTAATGTATTTTTGGCGGCGTGCTAACAGCTGAATGGTGCACCAATTCGGTTGTTTATTATGTATAAAATGCTTAGGAAGGAACCATAGGAACCTATGGACTCATAACATTCGTTAAACTTTTCGTCTTACTACATAAGAAGAAAAAGTATTTTAATTGTATGCCGGAAATCGACGATTTGTCGCTTCAAAACACTTATTGGTGGTCTCTGGTAAAGGAAAAAAACTGGATGAATCTTGTTCCTTATGAAGCAAATTACGTTCTCTTACACGAAAAGTCAATATCCGTGTTTTTTGTGTCCTTGATATCGAAAAATCGATTGATTGTAAGATGTCTGTCTTCTGAAAGGTTTCTTTGTCTACAAGATGATTGTTTCTAAAACTGATATTACACTATCGGTATACACACACTCGTTAGCGTGTGAGTTTCAACTCGATATTTTGATTTTGGGGGGTACTTTACATGAAGCCTCAATAGCGTTTACAAAATTTTCTCAAAATTGTACTGTTTCTAGAACAACAATATTGAAACTCATACTGTTCTTAATGACATCCATTCTCCTTGAAATGACCTCATTACCATATTTTTTAAATGAGTCGCTTTGCGAATTTTTGCGTGAAATATAGGCAATCTTTAAACTACTGTTTTTCAGGAACGGCCGAGGGCTGAAAGAGGTCGTTCTCTACACAGAAGGTTGGCCCTAAGTGGGCAACACAGGGAATTTTTCCAACAGTACACTCGTGCCAAAAGCAAAACACAAGCACTTCATCCTCTCATAACAACTTGTGTTTAATTTTATAAAACAAAATTTCCTTGCTGTTTTGATTGCTATAACCCTCCCCTACCATCGACAAATTCAAGGACAAACCGATACAAATAGGCTAAGAGCTTCTTCATCAGGGCTAGAGTATAAAAACAAATGAACAGTGCAAGAGGACAACAAATATTTCAGTAAATTGATTCATTAATTAATTAACACTACACAAACAAAAACAAAATTTATAAACAAAGACAATTAAAACACCAAAATATAGCAGGTACACACGTTACTAATAATCATAAAGGTCAAGTTTCATTACAAGCCGCTACATCCAACTCCACGTGTAGTTGCTGAAGCACGTGGGTCCATCGCGCGTCGAGTGTGAATCGGGCCAAGGCCCTAACCGCAAATGAATGAGGACTGGTTGAATTGAATGAACCACGCGCTACAGCCACTCCACCACCCTGTGTTTCCGGTCAATTTCATGTTACATTAGCAATATAAGCTGACAACATTCCGAGGAGAGTTTATGCAAATGTATCAAAACTAGATATATTGGCAAAATTGGTTATTATTATTATTATTATTATTATTATTATTATTATTATTATTATTATTATTATTATTTATCAAGGTTAAGAGAAAGATAAAATGATTATTACACACCATGGCACACTTCCGTTCATTATATTAATTATTTAAAAAAAATAAAATATAGAACACATATACATACAGACAGACAGACACTACACATGATATAAACATATATATATATATATATATATATATATATATATATATATATATATATATAAAAACTTTTTTATTAATTTAGAAAACAAAATATATATTAACTGGCCAGTTAAAATCAAAGATAAGCAATGCAATTGCCTCTTAAATGCGGAATTGAATTGTTGCATTACTTTACGTGGCGAGACTCAGGCCATAAGGCCCGCTCTTTTGTCTGGCCACGCAAATTTCGCTACGCTCCTTTCACCACCTAGCGGAAAAAGGAGTTATTTCTTGGGTGATGAAACATGCGATTTGAAATAAGCTCAAATTTGATGTAATATGAAAATTATTCAAAATATAAAAATAAATATTTCGAAACGTTGGTACAACCAATTGTTTCTTTATCCACACTGACCAATCCCGTGAACCAATTTTATTATTCATCAATGGTCGTGATTCTACAATGGTCAGTTTATCTTTTACCCTAGCTTCTGCTCGTAACACTCTACCTGAAATGTTATTGGTATTCATATCATTCTCTTCTTCAGATTTTTCATCTGTAATAAACGTCCTGTGGCATTTTGTGCAGAAGACTTTTAAAATATCAACTTCCCCAGTGTCATCTTTCGGCTTCCAGTGTATCTATTTTGTCTCTCAAATATTAGATTTCCCAGCGAATTCCGTCAATATATGTCCAATATCCGTCCGTAAATATGATATTCCAGTTTTGTTTGATGTTTCGACATCGAAGTATGACTAGTTCACGTAGAGCGCCGCCTTTATTGAAGATAGGGAAATAAAATTCATTATATAAATTACTTTCGTAACAAAATAAATGTATCATTCATATAATACTTGCAATATTAGTCTAGAAATACATACAATACCTATGTAAAAGAAAGTGAAAGACTTACATTATCGAAGAAGACACACGGGCTAAGAACTAGCTCCGTTTGTTCGTGTCCGTTCGCGTCCGAATGTGCTCCGTTTCAGGCGATAGCTATATCCAGCTGATAATTATATATATTTAGATTCATAAACTAGTGTTAGCAACAACATATGTTAAAAATATTAGAAGTAAATCACACAAATATACCGTCGTAAATAAAGTACAGGAGTATAATCTGGGTTTACGCCAGCAAATACTGCAGCATTATTCTGACAAAAAGGCTACGTATCGTGCGCGATATTTCCTTTGTCTTCCTTGTTCCATCCTCTACCCTTACATACATTTTCACTTACATGCACTACACTATAGCACACCTGTCAGGAGATCCGAAATTGTCCCGACTGCGGTGGTGTTCACTGGGTTGAGAAACCTGCAGTGGGGAAAACCTCCTGTGAGTCGACCTGTAGGTCAGCGGTGGATCTCAGCATCCAGCGGGGTAAGAACACAGCCACATCCCGAAATACGACGCTCACTACACTGACGTGACTAATGGCCTTAGCAGTTGACGTGCTCAAAAACAGCAATGATTCAATCCTAATATACGTCGATCATTGCCGTCTTTTCCGCTTCCCCTTACATCATCATCCCACTTCTTTTCGAACTAGTCCTCCACTTCCATACTGACATCCACGTGTCTGCATCTGCCTCCCGATTTGCACTGAGCTTGCCAACCACCGCTGCCTCCCCTTCGTCTCCTCGGCCGCTCGCCGCGTAGGATGGGCCGCCACCGCCACCACCGCCACCACCACCGCCACCACCGCCACCACCGCCACCACCGCCACCGCCGCCACCGCCGCCGCCGCCACCGCCACCACCGCCACCGCCACCGCCACCGCCGCCGCCACCACCGCCACCGCCACCGCCACCGCCATATATATTTAACATATCTAGATAATTTACACTTAATACATTCTTGATATTTTACACATTTTTTTATATTGAAGCGAAAAAAAAAGAAAATACATATTTTTATTTTTAACATATATTCTTATAGAGGATACTTCTTTTCATGGGGGTTTTAACATATCTTTCGGATATCGTGAGTTTATTCCCTTGGGATTGTTTAATGTTTTTCCCATTGTAAATTTTATGCTGCAAGGAGAAGATGGAAGAAGTGTAAAAAATTTGTCACAGTTATTTCTTATATATTCGTTTAGGGGCTCTATTTGAAGTTCTCTTTGAATGTGTGTATTAGAAATGAACCAAGGAGCCTTTGCACATTTTCTTAAAAATTTGTTTTGAATGATTTGAAGTTTTTGAATGTTGGTTTTAGCTGTGTTATTCCAGACTGGACAAGCATAAGTGATTGATGGCCTAATTATCGATTTAAATATTAAGATTGCGCATTCCAAATTTAAGGCTGAGCGAAAAATGATTAATGGATATAGTTTTGATATTTTGGCATATGTTGCATTTGTTGTAAGTTGTATGTGTTTTTTCCAGGTTAACCTGCTATCAATGTGAACCCCAAGATATTTCACAGGTGTATCAGATGCTAGCCACGGGATGAGAGTATTATTTAATACTAGTGGGCGAGGTAACTTTGGTTTACAAAGCGTAAAAATTTTTGCCTGGGTTTTAGTTGGGTTTATATTTATTCTCCATTGTTCAGCCCACTTTAGAAAACATGAGATATCTGCCTCGATGCGATCTTTTGCTGCATTTATATCTGCATGTGTTGTGTATATTGCAGTATCGTCTGCAAATAGTGCAAGATTTGAGTCTTCTAATGTGAGAATGTCTGAAAAATAAACATTGAAGAGGAGTGGTGATAGTGCAGAACCTTGAGGTACGCCTGCTCTTATTCTTCTAGTTTGTGAAAGTGCACAGTTTATTTTAACTCTGAACGTTCGGTCTGTAATAAAACTATTAACAATGTCCTGCAAATAGAAAGGTACTCCCAGCTGTTTGAGTTTGAATAGTAGCCCAGTATGCCAAACTTTATCAAATGCTTTTTCTACATCTAAAAACAGCCCAATTGTATGTTGTTTGTTATGGAATCCATTTGCAATATGTTCTACGAGGCGTATGAGTTGATGAGTTGTACAATAATTTTGCCTAAACCCGAACTGTTCATCTGGTAAGGCCCTTATTTCTATGAGGTATTTGGTAAGACTTGTTTGTATTAGTTTCTCGAATATTTTTGATAAAGAGGATAATAAACTAATTGGCCTATAGCTCGTTACTTCTTTAGGATTTTTGCCTGGTTTACTGATTGGAAGGACAATGGCCTGCTTCCATGATTTTGGATAATACCCAATTCGAAGTGCTGAGTTATAAACTGCTGCTAGGACTGCAATCGAGCTTCTTGGTAGTTCTTTCAAGGCTCTATTTGTTATTCTGTCGGGGCCTGGGGCCTTCCTAATTTTAAGATTTTTTATAATAGTGGTAATTTCGTTGGGCTAATAAACTTAATTGGGGTGGGAACTCTGTAATACGTGTGTGTCATATGCTCTTCAATTATTTTGTTATGCTTCACATCGGTCATTGGGTTGGGGGTGAAAGTAATTTCAAAATTTTCGGCAATATAATCAGCCTTATCTTGGTCCGTATGTACCCAGCCTCCTGTTTGAGTGCTTAGAGGAGGAATATTTGTTTTTTCCCCTGTTATATTTTTTATTGTTGTCCATAGCCTCTTTGAATTTGGATGTATTTGGGATAGATGAGTTTGGAAGTTCGAATATCTTAAATTATCTAATTCGATTTTAATTATCCTCGCTAGTTTATTTATTTTTCTTTTGTAATTAATGTTTCTATTTATTTGCCATTCCCTCCTCAGTTTTCGTTTTTCATGAATCAGATTCAATAGTTGTTTTTGTAAATTCCTATAGGGTCTGTAAGTTGGAGGGGATGATACAGTACTCTCATCTAAATTTTTATGTATTGCATTATTTATTCTGTTTATCTCTGATTCAAGTTGGGTATAATTTTTTATTGAATTCGGAAATTTTAGATTTTGTGACATTAGATAGTTAAATTTACTCCAATTGATGTTTTTGTTATTGGGTTTATTAATGTTTGTTATTGAAATTTTGCCTTTGAAGGAGCCAATAACCGGATTATGATCCGAATCTAGATCCGGAACAACCGTTTGATAAATTTGGAAATTGATTCCTTTCGAGATTATTATATCTAGGATATCTGGGATGATTCTATTGTTGTAAGAATAGTGAGTTGGTTCACTGGGTGCTTGGATACTTAAATTGTTGTTAATAATTAGTTGTAATAGCTTTCTGCCTTGTGATGAGGTTGAATTGCAACCCCAAGCTGTGTTCTTACTATTTAGGTCTCCTATTATAAGAACTTTCGAATGCTTCTGGATAATATTTTTATAAATATCTTGTGGGAAAGGGTAGTTTGGTGGTTTATATGCTGATACAATCACGATTTCCTCATTATTCACGTAAGTTATAATTGGTACCGTTTCTAGACTTTTGTCGGATGAAATATCTATTTGGGAATGTTTAATGCTTTTGTGAATTAAAATTGCAACTCCTCCCGAGGCACAATGCGTTAATCTATCGTTTCTATATATTGCGTACCCATCAATTTTAAATTTTTCACCTGGCAGTAAATGGGTTTCAGTTATGCAAGCAATTTTTATTTTATTATCATTTAAAAAGTGATTGAACGGATTTGTTTGTCGTTTTATGCAATTGGCATTCCAGTTTAATATCCTCATTTCATCATTATTATTTAATGCCATTAATAAGAGCAGGAACTAACGATTGAATCATTGTTTGTAATTGAGGGACTATTATTGCTAATATTTGGTTTACTATTGTGCTAATTAAGTTTAAATTGTTTGCATTATTGGGGCTTTGGGTTCTCCTATTTGGATTTGAGTTTGGATTACGATTTTCGTAATTTGGAGGACGCAAAGGCATGTTTACTTGAGGCAGTGAGGCTGGTGGCGGCCTCCTTGGAGGTTGCGCACTCCGAGTGGTTGTATTGGAAACTTGAGCACTGTAAAAGCCTCGCCATTGCTTACGTCCACTCTCTGCCTCTTTAAATTTTTGGCAGCCACGATAATTTGCTGTGTGATTTAACCCACAGTTAACACAAATAGGTTGTTCTCTTTTTGATCTATTACATTGCGAATAATGATGGGATCCATCACAACGAACACACCTTGGACTTAATTTACAGTTTGCTTGGGTGTGTTTGAATCTCTGGCAACGCTTACATTGTATTACTTTGTTTGGAGCACTTCGCATCCGCACTTTAATTACAGAATAAAATAATTTAGTCTCATTAAATATTGATTTAGCATTTTCAGTTTCCATTAAATCTATAGCACAGGACCACAGAGGTTCTCTATTTTTGTTATATAGCCTTGTTACGCCGTTTACTGGGTAATTAAGTCTTGCTAATTCATCAAATATTTCTTTCTGAGAGTAAACTACAGGTATACCATAAATTATAACTGAGAGCTTCGAATGATAGGGATCTCTGAAGGAATGATATTGTAAATTATTTTCATCGCAAAATTTTCTGTAACCTCTATAGTCTTCAATTGTTACAAAGTTCACTTTATAAAAATCTTTTTGTTGTTTAATAGTAAAATCGTTTTTTGCTAGTTTTTTTAATGTCACTTAGTAGAAGTAGATATCCATCCGTTAACATTATGAATGAATATTGGTGGAATTTTTACAGCTTTATCACTTTCAGTATTAGCATGATTGTCTAAATTTCTAAGCACTTCATAGCGTGAACTTACTGGTATATTGTACCTAATATTCTCCTCTGTTCCGTGGTCAAAGCCAAACCTTTTCCTCTTGTTTGAATCGGAGCACTCGTTGCCGTTGAAACCCAAGTTCTGTGATGAGTTTTCCTGATGTTCACCCACTGATAATGGCGGTTGCGGTAGCGGTGGACAGGCGCCCACTGATGATGAGGATAATAATGGGAACCCCTGTCCGTAGAATTCACCGCCGTTTGGATTTTCGTTAGTCACTTCCATTGACTGCACTATTAACCCTGAGGTTTCTAGTAGCCCTCCGGAGGGGGCACTATCTACACTCATTTGGTCAGTTAAATCGTTGCACTATAAGTACTAATCGTTGCACTATAAGTAATAATACACACTAAGATGTTAATACACTGGTGCGCGGCGGCCCGCGCAGGTCGAGAGCGCACTGACAACGCGGCCTCAACGTAAGGTACGAGCTCAAGACGAAGTGTTCACCTCGGCGGCTCGAACCGGAATGGAGGCACGGGACGTTGAGGCGGGTTTGGGAGCGTAGTTGAGAGCGTGCTCGGGAACGTTGTGGAGAGTTGGGGCTTGCTTCAAGGTTAGTGGGGTCGCGCGTGACAGTGAATTGAGGCGGGTTGGCGGCTGGTTGAGGTGGAGCGAGTGTGAATCGCTGTTGAGAGCGGAGGTGACCTTGGCGAGCGAACCCGTGGCGGCCGCGTGGCGGCTGCGTGGCGCGCGCGGGCGCTGTGACGCGGAGGCAAGGCGAGGCGACGGCACGCGCTGGTAGTTCAATATTTGGCGCGCGCTGCGATCAGCAGTTCGGAGCGACACCGCTGCGCCGGAACGTCGGCCGCCGCGCCCGCCGCCCGATCCGCACCCGGGGACGCCGCGACCGACTGCGTGGTGGCGGATTAACCCGACGACGTAATTGCAACTGCTCCAGCGGTCTCCGGGCTACCCGCGGGACGCCCCGGCGACATACCGTCCCGCCTCGCGCCCCGCCCCCTGACCCCGCTCACCGCCCCGCACCAGCCCACTCCCCTCACCCCCGGGCGGCCGCCTCCGCTGCCCCGACACGCATCACGCGGCGCGTCCTTCACGTCGACAACACGTGTCGTTGGAATTTGCGCGTAGAACAGGTTACACTAATCTCATTAAACCGGCGTGTGTGCAGGCTTACGTCACGTTGCATTGTTCATCATTGTCCGCTGATAGCGATATTGTCGCGTCATACCGGATCCTGTTATCTCGCTATCCTGTTTTCTCAACATGCCCATTGTCAATGGCATGCGTTCTTAATTACTGTTGGTGGGGAGTTAACGAAAAAATGAAAAGAGTGGCAACCTAGGTGTTGCAATACTGACATATTGCTGTGTTCCACCGTCACAGAGAAAATTAACAGACGACATGATGGGATATTATCAAATTTACATGCGTTTTTTACTGTTATATTGATATAAATGAAACGTGTGCTTCAGACAAGACACATCCTGGACAGGAAGACGGCAAATTCTTGAATAATTCCGTTTTAATGTCTAAATGAGTCCTTACGTACATTGTAATTACGTACATTGTAATTACGAAACCCTCTTTTCAAAAATAATGTTATTAACCGAAATGTCAGTGATTCCTAAAATGTACATGGTTTGTTTATTCGGCGTATGTAGTAAATATAAAATTGAATTCCATATAAAACTGACATCATCTGGACTCTTAGCTTGGCTAATGAACGAAGTAATCCCTAAATATATTATTTTTGAGTAAATATAATTACAAGAATATGATTCTAGGAAAGTGGGTGGTGAAGTAATGAAGGCAAGCTCGCGCTGGAGCCCTCTGCCTGGGCTTGGCCTATCGCGCTGATCTTGTTCTCCGGCCGCGCGTTGGAATTTCTCGCCTTCTGCGTCGCCGGCGGCCGTTCCACCGCCGAGAGCCGGTCTCGCGGCAGGGATTCACGCGGCGCCCGTCGAGGTGGAGGGGGCTGAGGGGCGGGGCGGCCTGGGACCCAGGGGGCGTGGTCGGGCGGCGCCCTTTGAACCGCCGCGCCGCGCGTGCACTTGTGGTCGAAGCAATGGAGGCTGCTGCCGCCCACGCCGCCGCCGCGCCCGCCGCCGCCGCCCACACCGCCGCCGCCCACGCCGCCGCCGCCCACGCCGCCGCCGCCCACGCCGCCGCCGCCCACGCCGCCGCCGCCCGCGCCGCCGCCGCCCACGCCGCCGCCGCCCACGCCGCCGCCGCCGCCGTTGCTCACGCCGCCGCCCCCGCCAACCAGGCCGCCACAACCACGACTACCACCACCATCAACATCACCATCACCATCACCACCACCGCGTGCGGCGCCGCGTTTGCCGCGGCTCTCGCTACACCTCCCGGACACTGCAACCGCTCCTACCACAGGCGCCTGGCCGCCCCAACGCTCACCACTAACGACCCTCCCGCCGCCATCACCGGCTCAACGGTTCAATATTCGGGAAGGGAGCGCGTTGCGCCGATCCGCTGGTCCCGGCGGAGGCCGGCTCCCGCGCGCCCGCCATGCCCTCACATCCTCACGCCCCTCCTCGGCCGCTCCCTCGCGCCTCGCCTGGGCAGGTGGCGTCTCCGCCACCCCGCCGCTCTGCGCGCCACGCCCCCAGCTCCGAACCGCAGTCCGCGCCGGCCTCGCCACCGCCCACGCCCTGTCTCCCCACCCCGCCCCCGCGATGCCTGGCCGCTTCCTTCCCCGGCCGCGCCGCTTCCCGCTTCGCCCCGCGGAGGGACTCGCCGTGCGTAGCGCGCGGATATTTCCGGCGCGGGCGCGGCCCTGCAGCGTGAAGCGGATTAGCGTCGGGGTGATTTCATTAGGGCACGCATGTTGATTGCGCCTCCGCTCCGTCGCCGCCCCCCCCCCGCCCCGCCCCCGCTCCCCGCGCGCCCCCCCCCCCCGCCTCTTAGCGCCATTCATGGGCACTTAATAGATCGCCGCTACCGCCTGGCGGATTCCACATCGATTACCTGCGCCCCCGCCTCCGATCACGCCCCGCTCTGCGTTCCATACTCCGCCTCCTCCCACGCATCTCGCTCTGCACGGCACGTCCCTGCCTGCCGTCATCGACTGTCCGAACTTCATCTCTTAATTTTCGCCCGCCCCTCTACTTCCCTTTACCGCTTTTCCGCCTACAATCACCCGCCACTCCTCTCGTGTGCCGCCTTCTTCCACATTACGTCCTCGACTCCTCTCTCTGCGCCTTCTGCCCTCCACTCCTCTACCTTTACCTTCTGCGTGGTGTCTGCTCTCTCGATCGCTCTTACTGTTTTACTATGTACCATATATGTATGAATAATTATTACTTCTTTTCAATCCCCCACACTTTACCTTTCATTCTTCACCATTCATGATCCTCTCATAGATCTTAACCAATATCAGTCACTTTCTTTTTATCCCCCCTTGATATTAGCTTTCCTTTTATATTTTAGTCCCCCTTTGCTTCCTGTGTCACGTTCTGGTCACCACCTCTGAATTGCCCCCTCTATATTTCATCCTCCTTGTGTTCCCTCTCAGAATCCTAATTGTCGCTGCTCTCTTATGCAGCCACGCGGCGTAGAGTTTTGGGAATTATCATTTGTTGTTAATATATACAACAATAATACCTGTATTTCTACTTTCGTACCTATTCAAAATTATTGGGAAGAATCGTATTTAATCACCGCAAGGATATAATGTCGACTTTTCGGGTCATAAAATCCGTGTTTAATGTTCTTTTGAGTTGTAACTCTGCATGCACGACAGGATATTAGTTTTGTTCAAAAGATGGATAAACTTTCCGCAGATGGAGAAAAGATGCATGCAATTATATACTCGAAAGGCAGATTGTATAAATGCATGAACGGATATGTCACGTGTAGCAGTCAGAATAAAAACTTTTAAGCAGAAATTTTGTAAGATCTAGTTGTCAGGTTTCGAAGATCATTAACATATTTTAATTTTTTGGGATACTTTAAATGAACACGTTACGATATTTCCAAGTCATTAAATTTGTTCTGGAGATTATTTTGCTTTTATAGAAGAAAGTGAATTCATAAATATGGTACACTTGTTTTTCATTAAAACCTCTGACACTTAGGAAATTAAAAATGATATTCTCTTTAAAACAAAACGTTTTTCTTTTAAAAGATGTGACCTTTCGACTGAACCAAATTTTGTGAAATTTGTTTGAAATAAGAGGTAGATGGTCTCTTATGGTTTATCGCTTCCTTTTATTTCGTATTATTCCGGTTTTATAGAGTAAATACTAAAATTTACTAAAATGATAATATTAACGGAATGAACGTTTGTCTGACGTCATTCGTTTAATATTTCATTGTGCGAATAAATGTAATCGAGCTATTCGAAGCATTCGATATTTACTAGACAAGAACCCATGTGAGTGTAATATGGTTGTAAGAGAAGCCAAGAGTGTGTTCTTAACTTCGGTGAGTGTTTTTACATACAAAGATTTGTGAGTGTATATAAATGGTGTCCAACAACAATTTGGCACGTTTCCTTTAGCACAAAATTCCACTTATTTACAATGAATAAAAATACCGATGAGTCGAAAACTCCAGTTTTGTCAGATCTATGTCAGATTGCAACTCCTCCCGCGACACTCGACTTACTAGGATGGGCCCGGTTCACGAATCACGTGACCTCGGGAATCTTCAAGCTGTTCGTTCAGTACGAGTCTGACGAGGTACTCGCGCTGTCGCGTCGACTTTGCCGTGGATCCGTTCATCAGCAGAAGATAACTACGCGGGCGTACAATCACAAGTTCCATCTGTTTCTCCTGCAGCTTCAGTTGTTGGATATCCAGCTCTCACTGTTGCTGTTGAAGCTGCCGATGTTTCTACTGCAGCTTTTTAATCTTTTCGTCTTCATTTTCTTGAGAAGTAGCCATCCTCAGGCTCACAAACTGTCCACCGAATTCGAAGCGAAAATCACGAAAACATCATTACGACATGAGTCATCTAAGTTGGGTCATCTCCACGAGTTGCGCCCGCTGCCAAGTCCGTAGGTCTTGGGCGCTTCCGTTCTCGTGCGTTCGTTCCCGTCATGCGGCTTGTATAGGGACTGACTTCTTTCCGTGTGGGTAGCGGACTGTCCTTGAATTATTTGCTATATTTATTCTCGTTTGCCGTTTTAATTTTTGCCTGAGAACACTTGGCGCAATATACTTGGTAATAGGTAATAGTTGCGTTCTTTCTAAAACACCGAGCGCATTCCTCAGCCTGGCAATCAAGTCAGTTCCCGATGTGCCCACGCGCGAGCCCAGCGCTTCGCCGCAAGCGGAAATGTAAATTAATTAGGATTAGAAAGGGCATCGCATGTGTTGGTGCGCCTAGGTGTCCGGCCTTGGCTTAATTCAAGAGAATAACGAGTCCTCGCGAACATAAGCTTGCGCCTTAATTGCTATCTCCGTGTGCTTCTGCGCTACCTGCCATGGCCGAGCGCAACAATGGGTCGCTGTTGGTGCTGACCGGCTGCTCTATTGAAAAACCAATGAATTATTTTTATTATTTCAATTACTTTTATAACGCACTTCTTTTAATCATACCACACGGTATAACTTCCTGCCAGCTTCAGCTCCCAAACATTTTAGAGCTGCGAACAAACTCCATCACACACTCACACACACACACACACAAACACACATTCACACACACACTCACAAATTCACACACACTCACACATACACACACTCACACTCACACACTCACACTCACACACTCACACTCACACACTCACACTCACACACTCACACTCACACACTCACACACACTCACACACTCACACACTCACTCACACACTCACACTCACACACACACTCACACCTTTACACACACACCTTTACACACACACACCTTTACACACACACACCTTTACACACACACACCTTTACACACACACACCTTTACACACACACCTTTACACACACACACTCACACACACACCTTTACACACACACACACCTTTACACACACCTTTACACACACATTTTTACACACACACTCACACACACACCTTCACACACTTCCGGGTCCCTTACTTTGGAACATCATATACGATGCGGTACTGAGATTGGAGTTACCACATGGCGCGGAGACCATTGGCTTCGCTGACGACGTGGCGCTCGTCGTCGTGGACAAGCACCTGGAGGACGTTACCCGCGTGGCCAACCGCTCCATCGCGATAATTCGCCGGTGGCTGTCTTTGGTCGGGCTGGTCCTGGCCGATCACAAAACTGAGGCAGTGCTGATTACCAGCAGGAAGACACGGGAGACCATCACCCTCAGAGTGGGAAGACATGAGATCCAGTCCGGGCCACACCTGCGGTACCTCGGCGTATGGATCGACGCGCGTCTCCATTTCGACGAACATCTTCGACTCCTTAGCCAGAAAGCGGATGGTGTGATCTCTGCCCTGTCGCGCATTATGCCGGACACCGGTGGCCCCAGGCAAAGCAGGCGGAAGCTCCTCGCGACCGTGGTTAGCTCGACCCTGCTGTATGCAGCGCCCATTTGGGCCAGCACCCTGGCAACAGCAGCATACGCCAGGAGGACCATATCCGTCTACCGTCGGAGTGCTCTGAGAGTGGCCTGTGCGTACCGCACGGTGTCATATGACGCCGTATGCGTAGTAGCAGGAATGACACCTATAGAGATTCTGGCGGACGAGGGCCGACGGATCTACTACCAGGGAAGACACGGCTCACGAACAGAAGCCCTCGCTGCGCTGGAAGAAGAGAAGATGGAAACGATGAGACAGTGGCAAAGCCGCTGGGACGCAACGCTGAACGGCAGGTGGTCCCACCGTCTTATTCCACGGATCAGCGAGTGGGCGTCGAGGGTTCACGGAGAAGTGGACTTCTTCGTGACTCAGTTGCTGACGGGGCATGGATGCTTTAGAGCGTACCTGCACCGATTTAAGCTCGACCCGATGTGTCCAGCTTGCCCAGGACAGGAGGAGGATGTGGAGAACGTGATCTATAACTGCCTGCGATTCTCAGGAGAACGAGACCAGCTGCAGGAAATCCTGCAACAGCGCCTGACACCGGAGAACACCATACCACTGATGGTGATCACGGAAGACAGATGGGCCGCAATTGCGACGTACGCTGCCCGGGTCATGCGACGCCTCAGAATTAAAGAGCGTGCGAGGAGTGGAAGCCAATAAAGGCGTAAAGGAGGAGGGCTAGAATAGCCCCGCCACCCCACCTAACGAAGTAATGCCTGACGGCGGTTCCGTAGGTGGGGCGAGGGACGTAGGGTTTTAGTGGGTAATATCTACGGATGAGTCCCACACGAATCGGCCCGGATATGAGAGTCTGGGTCGATGGTGCGTAAATGCATTTCCCCCGTCGTTAAAAAAAAGTTGAAAACCAATATAAAATAAAATAGTAAAGAAAATAAATCACCACAAAAAATTAAAATAGTTAATATTCTTATAAATAAAATTCTTGAATACTCAGCTATAAAAATTAATGCAAAACCACCTCTTCTATACTCAGCATTAAAACCCGACACCAATTCAGATTCACCTTCAGAAAAATCAAAAGGAGTACGATTAGTCTCAGCTAAACAAGAAGAAAATCAACAAAAAATAAAGGAATATTAACAAAAAGAAACCAAACATACAACTGATGAACATAAAATAAATTAATCCCAAAACCACCTACCAAAATAATAAATCTTAATAAAATCAATGCCATACTAACTTCATAAGAAATAGTCTGAGCTACAGCTCGCAAACCACCCAATAATGCATAATTAGAATTAGATGATCAACCAGCCAACATCATAGAATATACACCTATACTAGTACAACAAAAAAATTAATAATGAAACCTACACACACAGGGTGTTGGATTTATTTACATCTAATACCCGGGTATGTTATAATTGCCGCTAAAAATCGTGGTTCCCTAAGACCACCATGTGGAGGGTATAACAAACGATAATAGAAAAAAGTTTCTAAATATTTGTGTGGATTCCCGCGTGTTAGAAAAGTTAGAAAAGTACGTCTGAGAGAGCAAAACTGAAACGGGAATGAATTTAACTGTCGGATAGGCGAGGGAGGAGCTCGCTGGCTCGCGATCAGCTCCGCAGCCTGGTCCCCCTCTCTGTCTTCCTTTATTAAGGAGTGCCGCTTCTCAGGCGGCTCTACCTTATATCCCTTCCCCTCCTTCCCCCTCCCCGGCCCCACCCCCTCCCCGGCCCCTCCCCCTCCCCCTTGGCTGCTATCTTCTTCCGCGCTCTTGCGCCCTCTTTCACTAGAATTTTCCCTGGGCTGCCTCTTAAATCTGTCCTTTCAATATGGGCTCTTTCTAAAGGAAAATTTCAAATTATAATAAGAACAATTTTTCTTCCTCATTTCCACACCGAGAACGAATGGGCAGCGTTAGATGAGAAGAATATCTGGAATTCCTCTGTTGGGAGCAAGGTAGGAGATAAAAATGCCGGTTTATTAAGTCTTGCACGAAGAAAGGCGAACCGGATGTTTCTAAACACGCAATAAAGAAGCATCCTTTGTTAAGTACCTAGTCATGAAGGTGAAGAGTGCCGTGGTCGTTAAGCACACACCTTCATACGCTCACGTCCCCTTCTGGGTCAGATCTTTGAAATGAATTGCCCTTTCCTTTAAATTTATGAACGATCGTAGGGTGATTGTTCGAGGATGAATTATCATAGATTATTTATTATGGATGGAACACATGGTGGTATGATAAATGAACTCTACAATCACACGGTGACTTTCATGTCCGATGTGGATCTTGAACCTGCAGCCTTCGGATTTGCGTACTTCGATAGTGCTGCGGTTAAGAAGCTAGGAGTTCTGAGGGTCGACAATACGACGATACGACAAATATAGGGTAGTCGTATTTTGAAATGTGTTCAACTGATGAGACATGTTAGTAAAAGTTACGTTGCTTCTTAAAATATGTACACTGTATTTACTTTAATAAACCTCATTATTATATTGCCTTGCTCTTGTTTAATTGCTTCAAAATCAATTATATGAGAACAGTAATAAAATAACTTGGTCAGCGTGGGAACGAAGCAAGGAAAATCATGGGAGCATTCTAAGTATGATTACGATCTCGATTATATTTATGACTAAAAATATTGATATACTTATAGTACCGGTGAGCAATTTCTTCCAGTGTTTAATTAGATTGGTCTCTCGCTGGGCTAGCTGGGCCTGTAATTCCACCGTAAGGGGACGAGGTGGTGCCGACCTACGACGCACTGCACGTGCGGGTTCCCGCTGGCAGCAAAGCACAAGTGCGGAGGTGAAGCTTTATGAGAGGCTATAGGGGGGGGCACGCGCGCCACGCCAACGCCGGCTTCTTCAAGAGGAGATTGCCCCTTTTCTTGCCCAACCCATCATTGCATCCAGTGGCATGGATTCAACCCGCAGATCACCAGTCAAATCCCAGAAAAAATTTTTTGTATTCCAACATTTTAAACGACCTTTTCTGTTGCAAGAAATCGTTCATAATCGGGCATTTTACGGCAAAATTGATGATGTTTTAGATTTTACAACACGGATGTTTGCGTCATCACACGTTCAGCCAATCGCAGCTGTGGGGAGGTAAAGGCAAATGGAACAGCAGACCAGATTTTTCTTGCACGCAACAAGAAAGTTGTTTCTCAAAATTACGTTTGATTGTCGTATAAATTTATAATGCTGTTATAAAAATAAATAACGTATGCAACTCTTATAATGTTGCTTTATTGCATTCGTACAAATTTGAAAACTAGCTCCTAATGTTGCTCGTTTACGAAACGTATTCACGCAATAAAACTTAACATTCTGAATTAATTGTATAAACTTCTATTTGAAAGCCGCCGCGACGCAGTCATCGACCTATGGAGGAAGGGGCGTTTGCCACGCAGATGCGCCGACCTAAAGTTATTTTTTTCTAAATTGAAGAAATCAAAGACTTCCGAAAATAGAAAATCGAAGGCGAGGCGAACGTTGTCCGCTGGAATAGTTAGGTCACTTAGTCGGGTACGAGGAGAGGAATCCACGTCTTACTGATTTCGAAGACAGAACCACCGGTCACTGGAAGGATTTCTGTTGAGAAAGACGGTTCCATGTGCAAATTTCTCTCGCACAATACCGTTCCACGAGCACATGCTTTTTTTTCTCGAATGAGGCAATCGTACAGATAGATGCTTTCCGTCGATGAGGCAATTGGGACTTAGAAAATATTCCCCGAGCAAAGAAGCCGCGGACTTAGTACGTTTCTTTTGAGCGAAGTAGCAGCATCGGATATAGATTTAGATTTAAATTTATTCACTCAAAAAAAAAAGTAAAAACTGTATCTGACGTAGGGGGGAAAAGATTACCTGCGTACGGTTTCTTGTGTTCCAGAATCTTTTCCCGTCATTTTAACTATAAATAGTTGAAAGATGAGTAAAGGTTTAACATAAATAAGTAAATAAATAAATAAATTTTAAAAATCGTAAGATTAGCAATATTTGAAAAATAGTTCGTTTCTGAGTTATAGAAAACTTATTTGCATCGGTACACGAATTGCAAGTATGATTTTCCAGCATTGCTAACAAAACAGAAACTCGCCCTTACCTACTCTTACCATTACAAGGAAAAGGAGAGTTCAACAAAACGTGCGCATAGTGAAGCTACATTTACGTCCAGAAGCAAAACAAGGGGCCATTTCAGCATTTGCTCAATGGATCTGGACAAAAACAATGGGCATCTGGACAAAAACCTGATCGAGATGGGGTTCATTGACCCGGAAGGTGAAGTACATTATTTGTTACATTGACGAAGCTTCCTAACGCAGCCGAGCTCGCTCTCGCGCTATCTCGCGTTATCGTGGAACGGAGCTGTCGCTCTCATTAATAGTTGTACCAGGACTTGTACCGCAGGGCCAGACGCTCGCCACACGGAATTCGGGCAGTGCTAGGTACGGTCTCCGCCGCCGGTTCTACGCATGATGCATACGGGGCCCTGTCACACTCGTGAGCAAGCGGACACGAGGCACGTGACATCGGAGCCTGGCGCTGGGCGGTGTCGGCAGCTCGCCGGCCTGACAGAGAGGAGGAGGCCCTGCTACCTGCCAGAGCCAACACGGCCGGGCGTCAGCTGTCTGCGAAGGGAGCCAGCGACGCCACCCGACGTAAGAGACAAAACTCACCTTCACCGCCGGATCCCAGGCTGGTCGTTCACCCTGCTGAGAAGTGCGGGGGTGATCATTAGTGCCTACGTCGTGAACACCGCACGCTTGTTACGCTGAAGCATTTTTAATTCATTAACAATGTCAGTAAATTCTATATTTTGCCTAGAAATATAAGGTGATATTCAGAAATGATTAGTAAGTAACGTTATTTCACGTTTTCTTTCACAACTATCGCCATCATCTTAGTTTTAATTAAATGTGTTTTATTGTAATTTCGCTTTCTTTTTCTTCATGCAACACATCCATCCGTCTTCCAGTAGGAACGGAAAAATATAAACAAGCAACCTGACATGAACAGGCTGTACAATGTATAAGTTACTAATTTATAAACAATTCCCGTATTATTATTAAAGTTTCAAATTGAATGATTTTACCACCAGAATCTCATTCTCCAGAGAATACATTAGGAAAAACAAAAGTAGCTGTACTACAATAGTAGGTACTTTCTTGCATTTTTATCGTGTAATATTATACTATTGGTACTTAAATCCTGTTAATACTTGAATCCACTTTTGAAGCTCTCTATATTCAACGAGCGAAACTTGAGAGAGAAAAAAATTTCGTTTTTGAAAATTACTTTTTATGATTTTCGGCTCTATCTTTACAAAAGTTCAAAGAAAGACACTTAAACCGTTTTCTTTTTTACTATTTGTAGAAAACTGTCACGCACTGGCTTACAATTACACCATATGTTAGTGTTTTGAAAAAACTGCATGAAAGATTTTATTAGTGATTAGAGAATTAAAAATCTCATATTAAAGGATGAATAGCAGAAAGAAATATCTAGCTTTAGAATTCAACGTGTAGAGCAGGATCGAAAAATACTTGAACTTTGGAAATTTTTAGTATTTATAGGTTTTAATGAAAATTGCAGTTTCGCTATATTCATAATCCTACCTTGCTGCATTTGAGTAAAATAATTTTTTTAAAAATTGGAGCGACATTCAAAATAAATTAAAAACGTGCGAATCAAACATTTATATTTTATGGCGTGATTGTCATAAATATCATTACTAAGGTATCCATTTCTCTTCTCCGACAGTGAATGTTCAGTTTTCAATATTCCTCCTCGTATATTGCACCCTTGTTCCAAAGAAACACGAGGGAGAATAGTGATTGGGGAGATATTGCCGAGTTCCGCTGCCGCCAGTGCTCAATAATCTCTCGCTGTTAGTCCATGCGCAAGAAATCACAGCAGCCACGCTGAACGCGTCGCTGGGTGTCTCGTTGGCACGTCAGCATGGGCGGCGGCGGCGGCGGCGGCGGCGACTGCAGCAAGAGCGGTACGGGGAAAGGGCGGGGCGGGGGCGGCGACGCGTGACGCTCCGCGGGTGCAAATCCGCTGATGGAATCGTAGTCGGGACCGTGAGGGAGGGAGGGAGGGAGTGAGGGGGGGGGGGGGCTGGGCCTCTGATGAGTGGTCGGGTCGAGGGGGCGCGAGCGGAGGGAGGGCGCCCCAGGCCGGCGCTTGCGCCGTCGCCGCCGCGCCACCGCTGAAGCCCACAAGAGAACACGCTCGCTCTTTAATTATTCACACAATTCTTTCATGTTGGCGAAATTACTGATAGCAGTAGATTACATGAGCAGAGGAATCCATCCTTGGAAAAACGGATGTAGAGGGCAAACAACTGTTAAAGGCAAGTTTTCCTTTGTGAATCTCATTATAATAGATGCCATTTATGCCGTTGCTATTACTACTGGGACTATTTATTACTATTATTATTATTATTATTATTATTATTATTATTATTATTGTACCCTCTATATAGTCAAATGAAGTGGAATCGTGTGATAGATAAGGTTTTAGTCAAAAGGAAAATAAAATGTTAATTTGTGTGTGTAAAAATGTTAATTTAGCGATAAGAAGAAATTAATTAGAAGAAACTTATCAACTTTTAATTGTTATAATGTTTCTCATCGAACATCAGTTCATTGCCAACTTTAATCTATTTCTATCTCTATCAGTTTCTATCTCTACCTACACTTTGTGATCAATAGTATCCGGCCACGTCCAAAAGAGTGTTATGGTGTGGTCGTGTTCTTCATGGAGGGGGCTTGCAACACCCTATTAATTTCCAGCATTTCTGATGGAGGGCGCCACAAACTGAAAGCCATTTTCAGCCATGTGTCCGGATGCTTTTGATCACCTTGTGTCTCTCTATATCGATCTATATCTATTTCTATACAATTAGAGTCTACACTGATGACAGAAATGCTATTTTAAAAACAATTTATATAATGCATGTTAATTTATATAAGTTGAACTGTATTCGTTTTTAAAAGATTAAATGTGTCTGAAATATATTGCCAAATGTGCGACCGTCTGAGAAGGCTGGTTACTAACGGCTTCAAGCCTCTGGCCAAAGGGTTAGAAAGGCATCCACTGAAGCAATGTTAGAAGACAAAAGGCAAATAACATAACGGGGGATTATTCCAATACACACTCAATGCCTAAAAGGGTTAAAGAAATGTGTTGCGAAAATCACGCAACGAATTAAAAAACAAGAACAGAAACAAGTAATACACTATGACTTCTGGGTCAATGACTTCATACCCGTCAGGTTTTTGTCGAGTGCGCTTTGACCCATTGAGTAAATAGCAAGCGAGATGGCTTGTTTCGCATCTGGACAATGTAACTCCACTATCCGCACCTTGCCTACAACAAGTATTGTGCTTCAGCTTCTGGGTCATTGACACCTACACGATAAGAGTTTTCATCCGGTTTCCCTGATTCTTTCAGCGAAAGCTGAAATAGCCTCTTTTGCTTGAGGACATAAATGTAACTTCACTGTCGTCAATGCACTATTTCTACAGTTCCGTGAGTAATATACTAGTTATTTAAATGAATGTTCATGTTCTCAGCAATACGTCCATTACCCTCTAAGGACGCTATGAGTGATAATAGCCAACATCTGCAGCTTTTTTTCTTTGCAAATAATTATATTACACGTGACCTATTATATTCTCATCAATTTTTGCGCAAACACTCGTTTCCACCTGTATTCATAATTCAATTTATATATGGGTTTAGGTAGAGTTCCCAGCACTAACAACAACATGCAGAGAATCTCTCCACTTCTCCCTTCAATACGTCACACACAGTTTTAACGTATTTTTTTACGATAAACTTACCTATTACTTGTGAGCCATCATTCCTAATCGTCAAATGTTGCTAACCACGCTTCTTGGTGCATTTATTTATAATACAATTATCTAAAGTAAAAGTATGAAATTGTGTCTCTGGAGCTCAAGAAAACGAGAGCAGATTACTCCTAGAGCGTTTTTCGTTCTGAATCTCAAGACGTCCAGTCTGAACTACACACTGGTTTGGAGCCGGAATAAAGTGAATTATTTTTAATTATTGAATAAAATTTTATTTTGAACTATTAACACATAACAAGGAATTAATATAATGGTTACCAAATTATAGCACAGAATGTTTTTAATGTTCTTGGCAAACGTTGTTTTTGCACTTCAAACCTTGTGATTTTGTTTTTCTGTCTTTTTCTTCAGAGGCATAAAAAGTACACTGAAAGAAAGTAGCGACATATAAAGAAAGAATTTATAATAATTTTAACACGATACTAACGTTTGAAATCGTCTTACCTCTTCGTTTTCTTTGGAGATGTTCTTTCTGGAACTTCCGAACTGTTCCTGCGTATCCAAAAGAAAATTTAGGAATCTTTTGTGGATAGGAGTTGTCACGCTTGTTTTCATATTATCACGATATGCATAAAGCTATATTTGAACAAACATACTAATAACAACTCTCAATAACAACTCCAAATTTTTTCTTTAAATTTTTTGTTTCTTGTAAGAATTGTAAATGTCTTGAAAATTTCTTGTAAGAATATGCATGCACTTACAAAAGTGGCATTGGTCCGATTTTCATAGTTATCTCTACATTTTCGAAAATTTCAAAAGTATGAATTTTTCGGTGTCTTCCTACAACCACAAAACTGAAGGTAGAGGTTTTTGCTTTAAATGATATTTGTTCTCCGTAGTAAGTTTTTTCATTAAGGTCCTGTAAATGTTTTTGAAAATGTTAGTAGTTTTCGCGCAATATTGCTTGCATTATGTGCAATTTTAAAAAAAACTACAAAAAGATTTTCGCAAAAAGTCTCCAATTTTTTCTTTGAACTTTTTGTAGGGATAGTGATAAGTGTACTCCATAAGATGACATAAACGCTATATTTCTCTATTCTTTTGTTTTTTCAAAAACTACAAAAATGTTACTTTTTTTACCTGTCTCTTACGTCATTAATATTTAGATTTGGGGCAATTTGTTCACGTTATTACATTTATGAGTACAAGTCATAAATAATGTCAGATTAAGTTCCTCGAAAACTCAACACTTTTCCGTGAAATCTAGCTCAAACTTCCCCATTTTCAAAAACGCTCTAATGCCATTTCCTCAAAAACAGCTCCAAACTTTTCTTCATACATTTCGAATTGATAGTGCTAATTGGAGTCTTTAATATGACGTAAAGTTCATTTTAAGTAAAGTGTATTTCTTGTTTTTTTCAAAAATTATACAAATTAAATTTTTTTGAAAGATCTCTCACGCCGTTGACATGCACATTTCGAGCAATTTGTAAACACTATTGTATTTATGAGTCAAAGTACTTACAATGACTTTAAAGAAAGTTTTTCGAAAACTCAAAAACTCTATCTAAAGAAGAGCTTCTAATTTCGAATTTACATTATCACTTAAATACCATTTTCTTAAAATCGGCTCCAATTTTTTCAAAGGAAGTTGCCATTTTATAACTAGCTTTTACCGTTTATTAATACTCATAGAATAATATTTCTGTTATACTATTAGGAAACCTAAACATTAAGAAAGTTTCTAAAAAATGTACTTTGGGCGGCGATAGAGAGCAGCTCTCAAGAGTATGTGGCATATCCGAGTAGCGGCGACCAAAGGAAATAGGAAACTAATACGGGAAAGACTGTGCCATTCTGTAACACCACTAGTTGTTCCTTTTTTGACTTCTATGACACATTGTAAGATTTCCGTAGTGTCAAGAAATACTAAAACACGATTCTCTACCATTATAATCTCGTAGCTCAGATGGTATTCCTCGATGATAAGTCAAAATCGACCAAATAAGTTAGTATCTTCTCCATTTAGAAATTTACCGGGGGTTATGGTAGTAAAAAGTAATCAGCTGTAAAGTATTAACAATTAAATAATAGCTGTACCAGTTCTTTGACTGTTTTTAATGCCAAATGAATTACAACAGGTTGAGCTTGCTTGCTGTCTTTTTTTGCTGTTTGGAGCAAAACCTTTCTATGAACTAAAACACCAAAAAATCTTTATTCCACATTTATGTGAGCATTATGTTTCACTTGCGCAAGATCTGTGAACAACGACGTCTGGATTAGATGGAAATTCCAACAACACAAATGTGTTGTATGTGTTAAAATAAGCTCTAAGGAAAAACAGTCTATCGGGCCTCGGAGGTCCATTTACTACGAAGCACGACTACCTGGAGAAAACTTGAAACACAGAAAAATCTCGTGGCTTACAGAACTATTCTGTACCATGAGAAAATAATCATAACAACAAGAGAGAGTATCAGCAAAGAACATACTTGTAATTTAAACGGAACCAAATGTACATTATTAAGAAACCAGGTACCTTAGGCTCACTAAGTCCTCTGATGGGTTAAACGATTTCCCAGGAGCCCAACCCTAAGTGAAAGTACAACAAATGAAAAGAGATAAAAGTAAATAAACCTTGCATATATTTATTATTTAACATTTTGTTTAGTTAATTAACATTTAACATTACTTTCAAATTAGCGCACAGGAAGAGCTTGTAAATCACTGCACACTTTTCTTCAAATCGTAGAATTAAACTGGACACGGCCACCATTTCCTTTTCCATGTCGATTTTCTATTTTTTCTTACATTTTTACTACAATGGTTACCAAAAACCTAGTTTCGTGCAAATAAGATGTCGAAAATATAATTAAAATCCGCTGAGCTTTATCACTTAGATTATCATCATTCATTGAAATTCACAATTCTGTCAATTGCGTGCTCCCAAATCTTGCTTTCAAACTGTTGTCGCAAAATAACTCGGTATGATCTCCTTCTTCTACTGAAGTAAGTTCAGACAGAAGACTAGTATTAAATCAATCTTGAATCCGTGTAAACCTATCGAAATTTGTATTCCAAAATTATTTATCAAACATAATATATTAACTGTAGTAAGTGCCCTTCAAACATAGCTTTTATGTCTTGGAAAAGGTAAAGTTCATTTGAAGCCAACAATTTCTGGAATACTAAAAAATAAGCTTTTTCTGCAACTTCATTAAATTTTTTCCCCGTATTTGTTTTTTTTATAAAAGCTGTCATTTCTTTTGTTGACATCAAAAGGTGCGTGATTTTTTCATCCAGAGAGACCGTAATATAATTCAGCTTTCCAAAAATACTACAAAAATATGAGAGTTTTGTTAAAAAAATCGACATCAGCAAAAAACTGTTCATCTTTGTATTGTTCCACATGAAAGAGAAAAAATCGGGCCGTAATTCAAAGGTAAACCTTACCACAAGAGAGCCAATGCTGAAGTACAACGAAGTCGACCGTTCGGCTCCGATATCCTCATACAGTTTTTTAAAAACCTTCTTTTCCTGGACGTGATTTTATAAAATTTACCTCATTCACCACACATTCTAACACCTCCTTCAGTGCAGGATTCAAATGCATTGACGCAAGCGCTTTTTTTATGAATATGCAATGGGTCCACAGCGTGGGGTATTTGCTTCGAATAAGTGTCTGTATTTCTCCATTGTTGCTAGGGGAAGCTTCATCAGTACAGACACCGCACAGTTCAGGAGAATTCAAATTATTGTTAAATAGCAATGAATATAATAACGCTCGTATGATTTCAGTGTTCCTCTCGCGTGGTCTTCCTTTGCGCGTAGTATCATCTCTGTACTGGCAGCCCTTCTCATAGGAGGCGTGTAATGGTGCCCGTGTCGTCGGGTCCACAGTTTTCCTCTGGTCGTTGCGTGGAGGTTGACGGTGATTGACGTAGAATGCCAACTCATGGCACGATGTGATCGAGTTATCTTGTTTCTCCCCATTATTGCATGGCTATAGCATTTCATACCTACCTTCCCGGGAAGTTTTTCTGAAGAGTCCATCCACCAAGATACATATTGACGCTGATAGTCCCTTATCTGCTGACCCTGCTGTTCACTCTTTTGTTTACAGCCGCCTGCTACAAGTCAGTCGCAGTATCAAGGATCAAGTCTCGCACCAAAGATCGCAGGGAGTCCTGCCTATAGCATTTTTATAGTTCCCACCTACAGCACTGGCATGCTGAGTCCTTCCTATAGAAAAGTAACGTGCACCCCGATTATAAAGTCTGAGCCCCGGTGGGATGCATGTTTTGCGTGGACCCATGATGGCCTATTCGCGAAACAATAAAATGTATTTTTGACGTCTACGAACACTATTACTAATCCAACATTCATTGTCAGGAGTTTAATTTTACGTGCAAGTTGAATCCCTGAATTTCCTACAATTATTCTTACACCTCCAGTCACGAATTTTCTTACGCAACTCAGCAGTTAACCGTATTTCTTGTACAATCTGAAATTTGGAAGACCATTTCAAGACAGAGGTTCAAGTGCGGTAGACTTTTATCGCAGTTTTTCCGTAGATGCACGCATCTTGATCACCAACCCTTGGATCGATTCGGTGGTTATTTGTTTGCTACGTCGTTACTAGATGGCAGGTGATCTTTAGTTGTTTGTTCAGCGCTGTTCTTGCTACAGTGAAAAATATGCCGGGTGCTATCATTATATTTATTCGGATGAACATCTTTTGAGAAAACTTAGTGATGAACACATTTTGTTCATTGAAAACTGGATTGAAAATATAGAAGTTCCAATTGAGTATGTGAATGTTATGGAAGAATGTAGTGTGTCACCACTACAGTTCGATATTAATGACGCCGTTTCCCTTATGAAAGATTGGTCAGGTGCTTTTGATTCATTCATTTTCAAAGCACATCGTTCTGCGGGTTACACATTTTTTATTCAGAAATATTGTCGCATACATTGCACAGAAAGAGATATAGTTTCTGGCTTTCAAGTTTCAGAAATGTGATGTTCCTTTTTAAGTTTATGTAGATCTTAATTCATGTGATGAAAGAATATAATTTACAAGTTCTTCTAAAAAGAAAGATGTACAGTGCAATTGTTATAAACCACAAAATTCCAAATGGTTTGGATGTGTTCCGAGTCTGGAATCTGAATATAATGCCACAAGTGACATTTCAGACGTGGATTCAGACCGTGAGGCTAGAATACTGCAAAATTAATTTATTCACCATGAAATCTGAATTTTTTTCTGAATTCCAAGTTCTCTATGCGAGAACAGCGTCAGTTGAATTTTTCAAATGTTCACATTTCTTCAAATAATATAAAATTTATGCATTATAATGTCAAACATTTGCATATTTTAAGTAATAAATACATTTACCGACATGTATGCAAGTATACAACTTGTTGTATACAAGTATACAACAAGAAGTTTTCCACCCATATAAGACTCTTAAGTTCTATTTTCTCAAAGCAGAATTTCTTCAATAACGCTCTTATTGCACCAAAGTCTGTAATTCCTCTTGTAAGACATTCAGTGTGCAACATTCTAATACTGACTACGTATAAAGTCTTCCTGGGCAGTTTCGTCAAATCTCGTCCTTCGTTTGCCTTTGGAGCGACCGATGTCGCTGCCCGCTCCCCCTCTCCCGGCTGCGCCATCGCCTCTCGCTCTGCGCGCCTGATTCCTCACAGCAGCCGCGTCGCTCCCCGCCCCGCCCGACGCCACACGAGATAAAGCAAGACGGATGGCGGTGGCGGGGGCGTAACAAATGATGCCGATCGCTTTGCAGGCGGCGACCGGGATTTCTTCTGCGCCCGACATCTGTGCTCCAACGCGACATCTTGTCTCGAGCGGAATAGTAATTCGAAGCGGATAGGCAGCCAGCCTCAGCGGCCTCCGCTCGTGACCCGCTTGCGCCGGCCCCTGCCAGGCTACTGCCCGTCCCCGTCCGTTCCCTGCCCGTCCCGCCGCCCGTTCCCTGCACGTGCCCGTCCCTGCCTTTCCTGTACCCGTGCTCATCCCCTGCCCTTCCCCTCCCCGTGCCCATCCCCTGCCCTTCCCCTACCCGTGCTCATCCCCTGCCCTTCCCCCTCCCCGTGCCCATCCCCTGCCCTTCCCATGCTCGTGCCCGTCCCCTGCCATTCCAGTGCCCTTTCTCTGCCCTTCCTCTGCCCTTCCTCTGCCCTTCCCCTGCCCTTCCCCTGCCCTTTCCCCTGCCCTTCCCCTGCCCTTCCCCTGCCCTTCCCCTGCCCTTCCCCCCGGCCC
This sequence comes from Gryllus longicercus, assembly GCA_038098605.1. Taxonomy (NCBI): domain Eukaryota; kingdom Metazoa; phylum Arthropoda; class Insecta; order Orthoptera; family Gryllidae; genus Gryllus; species Gryllus longicercus. The sequence goes on from JAZDUA010001157.1 coordinate 66,532, forward strand.
CCGCCCCGCCACCGCCCGGTCCCCGCCCGGCCCCCGCCCACGTTTTTTGCCACTCGCGACGATGCGATTTCATCCTTAGTTTGCGCGGAAAACAGTGAGTTGTTATTGCGGCATGTAGTGTCGGTTGTTACGTTAGTGAATTCTATGTTCACATTAGATTTAATTCACGTGCCTAGGTTTTAGTAACGTTCGTAATTGTGAGTGCTGAACCTCAAAAATCATATTTATTGTTTTAAAAGATACCGCATACATTACTATAGTGTATTACACTAGTACACTAGCGGCTTCCCCAACTCTAGTGAGAACAAAATATTTTGTTCCTACTTAGCTACGAAGCTTAATTTTGTCTCATCCCAAGGGTCTCATTTGATCGTTAAAGCATACTCCAGATTACGTCTTGTTATTGAATAACACGACTTTACGCTTTTACTTTCATTCTTCAATTACTGCAGTACATGTTTTATCTTTACTGATCTGACTTTACACTTTCATAAACAATTTTATCTATTTAAAATTCAAATATGTTTTAGCCCAGACTAACAGACAGTAGTGCAAAAATTTAATAATTTCAAATACTTTAACTTTTATATAAAACATAGCACTTGACGGCGAGACCAAAATTGATATTGAAATGCCCTACAAAATTTCAAGAGAGATTTTGTCCACATTGATATGAATCATGAATATACAATTGTTAAAGACCCCAGGACGCCCTAATATTTTTGGTGCATCTACGGGTTGAACTAGATGACGAAGATGTTCGTGGTCGGCGTCTGTATGGGCAGCGGGAATGGACGTGGCCCGTGCTCATTACTGGCATACTCTACTAACTGCCCTGCACACCCTCCGAGGATGAAACGAAAAGTTCCGAAATCTTCAGGAATCACTAACTCTACCGATAGCCAAACATGTGTCTTAAACTCGCTTCTAGTTCATGGCCGTTTCTGAATACCGCGTAGTAGTGTAATTCGCTCTTCCTCATCGACTTGACACGTGAAAAACCTTCGTTTCTCCGTCTTATCGTCGGACGTTCGAATCAGACGAATGGTATGGGCAGAGAGAGGCATCGATTTGCTGGTGGAAAGCAAAGCATCAAAAAGTTATTGGTCCGAAAAACGTCGGAGAGTTGACATCTACAACATCTTTGCACTGCTCGTTTATTGTGAATGAGGCAAACCGAAGTCTGAACTGCTGGTACCCGAGTTAAGTTCCCACGTGCCCGAACCAATTCCACACTCTTCTGCACAAAAACGTGTAACGAACTTCGCTGAATGAATATTTAGACGTACTTCGTAAGCACAAGAGCCCATTGAATGTTTTTAAAAAATTGTAATAAAACAAGCAGTCTCCGCAAATGCGTATATAATAGTTCTGTTGAATTCTTTTTCCAGCTAGATTAAAATTGTGTGGTTTAATTGTTTCATGTACTCATTAGAAAGAGCAAGTTATTCAAAATTGATTTAACGCTTTTACGGTGTACTAAGAGTTTAAAATAAATGCGTTTCTTAATAAATAGACATAACAAAGTGGAGGCACGCGGGAGAAATGAGAGGAGGGTGAAGTGAGAGGAGGGAGAGAAAGAGGCAGAGGGATGGAGAGAAAGAAAACATAAGCAGCGGGGAAACTTATAGCAGATTGTTGAATCACATATACAAGTGGAGACGAAAGCGCAGGCGAGGGGCGGAGGCGAGGGGCAAGAGCGAGGGGCAGGAGCGTGGCGCAGGAGCGTGCCGCAGGAGCGTGCCGCAGGAGCGAGGCGCAGGAGCGAGGCGCAGGAGCGAGGCGCCAGGAGCGAGGCGCAGGAGCGAGGCGCAGGAGCGAGGCGCAGGGAGCGAGGCGCAGGAGCGAGGCGCAGGAGCGAGGCGCAGGAGCGAGGCGCAGGAGCGAGGCGCAGGAGCGAGGCGCAGGAGCGAGGCGCAGGAGCGAGGCGCAGGAGCGAGGCGCAGGAGCGAGGCGCAGGAGCGAGGCGCAGGAGCGAGGCGCAGGAGCGAGGCGCAGGAGCGAGGCGCAGGAGCGAGGCGCAGGAGCGAGGCGCAGGAGCGAGGCGCAGGAGCGAGGCGCAGGAGCGAGGCGCAGGAGCGAGGCGCAGGAGCGAGGCGCAGGAGCGAGGCGCAGGAGCGAGGCGCAGGAGCGAGGCGCAGGAGCGAGGCGCAGGAGCGAGGCGCAGGAGCGAGGCGCAGGAGCGAGGCGCAGGAGCGAGGCGCAGGAGCGAGGCGCAGGAGCGAGGCGCAGGAGCGAGGCGCCGGAGCGAGGCGCCGGAGCGAGGCGCCGGAGCGAGGCGCCGGAGCGAGGCGCCGGAGCGAGGCGCCGGAGCGAGGCGCCGGAGCGAGGCGCAGGAGCGAGGCGCAGGAGCGAGGCGCAGGAGCGAGGCGCAGGAGCGAGGCGCAGGAGCGAGGCGCAGGAGCGAGGCGCAGGAGCGAGGCGCAGGAGCGAGGCGCAGGAGCGAGGCGCAGGAGCGAGGCGCAGGAGCGAGGCGCAGGAGCGAGGCGCAGGAGCGAGGCGCAGGAGCGAGGCGCAGGAGGGAGGCGCAGGAGGGAGGCGCAGGAGGGAGGCGCAGGAGGGGAGGCGCAGGAGGGAGGCGCAGGAGGGAGGCGCAGGAGGGAGGCGCAGGAGGGAGGCGCAGGAGGGAGGCGCAGGAGGGAGGGCGCAGGAGGGAGGCGCAGGAGGGAGGCGCAGGAGGGAGGCGGCAGGAGGGAGGCGCAGGAGGGAGGCGCAGGAGGGAGGCGCAGGAGGGAGGCGCAGGAGGGGGGAGGGGGCGCAGGAGCGAGGAATGGAGGAGAGGGCGGGGACGAGAATTGGAGCCAAAGCTCAGAGGATACCGGGGCAACTAGCGGGCTGAGGGGTGGGGGCGGGGAGAGGGGGACGAGGGCGTGCCGAAGATGAAGTTGGGCGCGCGGAGGGCTCCGGGGAGGCGTCGCAATGGCAGTCGGAGTAGCAGGTGTCGGATGGCGCGACCTAATAAAGCGCGGCGCGCGGGTCGGGGAGGGGCGGGCTGCGAGGCAGCGGTAGCCGGAGGACAAAGCTAATTAAATATTAGTTGGGTGCGAAACGTAGCTGGGCGTGGAGCGACGAGGCGGGGCGGGGGCGGGGCAGGGCGAGGCTATCGCAGCAGCCGCGGGCCGCTGAGTTACGAGGCACTAGTGCAGGCCGTCGTGATGAATGGCTGGTGTGTTAGCCGCCCGTTCCCTTCCAACCCCGCGCCCGCTCCTGCCGCCCTGTATCACCTGCTGCCGCTCCGCAGCTCCCTCACTCCATTCACAGTGGCGTTGGTCGCCTTCGCGGGATCGCATCTTGTATTTTGTCTCGTCTTCTGGACAGTTGTAGTATCTTGTTTCTCTTCGTTCTTTTGTACGACATATTTTGATTTGCAGTTCGCTTTCCGTCCTCTGCCGCTTTATCTGTTACCTTTCATCTTACTTTTAATATGTACTACAGAATGGTTTGCCTAGCTGGGACATTTTTAGAATGTTTGAGAATAATAGAAATATATGAAAATGAGAAGATTGATTATCCATCAAAAAATCCCTTTTAAATAATCTATATTACTAATTCGCGAGTTGTGCAGAAATGGAAATAAAACCATGCAGCCTCCGGCCTTCTGAATGCTGTTTCTTGTTTTGTGAGATAATTAGGGGACTAAATAAAAATCTCAAAACAACTGAACAATGTCGTTTTTGACTGAAAATTCTAATATATGATTGTGGACCACGTATTTTTTCAGAGCGTAAAGACTGATTTCTCATACTCATTGCCTTACTGCTGCTTATACAATTGACGCAATGCCCCAAGGAAGACCACCCTCGCATTTATCGGTCAAATAGCTCGATATCAGAAATAATTTTTTTCTTTGAACATATTAGGATTGATTGCTATGCGGTTTGTAAATATCACTGCCCGTTTTTTATTTTTCCGACGCTTAATTCACAATAATTATATCTCCTGTTGTTAATAACCTTCCTGCGCATAATTTATACACTGTTCTACAGTGCACTAACAAGAACTAATGCTCATGTCGTAGTTTTCATTTTATCTCATTAGTTAGGTCATGAATGCACAGTTCCTCGCACTTGGCGCGCAGTTGCAGGTTATGTTGGGTCGTTTTCGGTCTATTACTGCACGGTCCTCTCCTCCTTGATGTTCGTCAGGAGAGATAGCCCTGTCATAGGGCGTGGTTCGCCAGCTGTGCCGCGCAGCGGGTTAAGGCGCCTCGTCTTTTTCTTATGAGGTTGCGCTTCTTTTGTTACTTTCGGGCTTCACGCCAGTTTCACCCTTTCAAACGGTAAAATTTGTTTTACAGTAGATTCCAATTATTTGAAATTGAAATTCTATTATTAAACATTGATAGTACTTATCACGAGAATTACCAAAGTGCCTACTCCTCTCATTACATAACTCAAAATTCTTTTTATAACGTTTGCCTCTTGATTACGTCCATCTTCTCACGTATGCAAAATTTATTTGCGTTATGGTTCATACTTGTTTCAAAACATGAACGTTTGTAAAATTGTAATGGCTGTTTATATACAACACTCGTTTATATCACCAAAGTGTTCAGAGAAATATTAATGCTATATAATCGGTTAGAATTGAGTAATATTTGGGTAATTTTCGGTGGCTCCGTCCTTTCGTTCTTGATTATTCATTGTTCCTGTGTGTGGACCTGTGTACATGGGGTTATTTAATCACATGCAACAATTGCAACTACTTGCCAGAAAACAATGTGGATGCATTTTCCTTTGTACGCAGCGAGGCTGGGGCGCGGTCGTGGAGCAACGTCCAGTAAAAATCCTATTGATATCGCTTTAGAAAAGCGCGCGTGGGCGGCCATCAACAAAAGCACAGATTCACGCATTCCGCGAGGGGCCCGGGGCGGGGCAGGGCGGGGCGGGGCGGGGCGGGGCGGGGGCGGGGCGGGGCGGGAGCGTAGGGAAGGGGCGACCACCGGCGCGCGGGTGGGGGCGCGGGCGGTGGCGGGGCGGGGCGGGGGCTGGCTGCGAGCCCAGGAATTTCACACGCGCCACCCCTCGCTCCGCCGACGCGGCGGTTTGCCGCAGCCAAATAACGCCCCTGTAAGAATGCGCGCGTCCCCTGCGGCCGACGGGGCGGTCGCGGACAGGACAGAGCGGGACGACATGGTCGGCGGCGCGTTCGCCACGAAGGGCGCCTGGTGCATGACTGATGCATGACTGATGCATGACTGATGCATGAGCTGATGCATGACTGATGCCTGACTGTTGCCTGACTGTTGCCTGACTGTTGCCTGACTGTTGCCTGACTGTTGCCTGACTGGTGCGTGACTGGTGCGTGACTGGTGCGTGACTGGTGCGTGACTGGTGCGTGACTGGTGCGTGACTGGTGCGTGACTGGTGCGTGACTGGTGCGTGACTGGTGCGTGACTGGTGCGTGACTGGTGCGTGACTGGTGCGTGACTGGTGCGTGACTGGTACGTGACGTGCATGGAGAGTGCGTGACCGGTGCGTGACTTTAGGTGGACAATAGAGACGGCTAGCAGCCGGTTCTCTCGACTTTTTCACAAAGTATGTCAATGCGTGTAGAAACAAAATATTTGAGTCCGTAAGAAATACTGTTCAAATTAATGTTGGCTAAATTAAGAAAAGTGTGTTATTTAAGTAATGAGATATCTATTCACTGGACGTCCTTCGCGTTGCTATCATCATCATCATCATCATCAGAGCTTGTAGCGTTTTGGCGATTCGTTCAATTTCATTCTCCGCCCAGGCGTGCAAGCTCTGATGATCACTTCGCGATCGAAAAGGTCTTAAGAGAATAAATATCTTGATATCTAGAGAATATTCGTTTATTAATTCATGAGAATGTATTTTAAATACCAGCAACCGATTAATACTACAGGGAAACGAGCAAATGAACTAATAATGCAACTTGTTTTTTACATCCGCAATTCAAACTTGAAGATTGCAGTGCATAAGGCTATTAACTTCTAGTTGCGTGCAAACTTTCTCTCCTACATCTTTTGAAATAATATTTGAAATATATTGTACGCTCAGAAAAGCCAAATAGACTTTTAGTGCAAAACAGTAATTAATATTTCGTTTCATTACCTTCAAATGTAATTCAAAACGCAAATATTAACTTTTGTGAATGCGTTTATTGAAATTGTAGATAGTAAGGATAACTAGTTTGTTGGAATTACTCCAGAAATAATTAAAACTTACACTCAAATATATTACCACTTTTGTGTTCCGTAAGAATTATGGTAGTATGAACATCAAAATGCGTGTAAAAGTTTCATGAAACGTGGCGTGCGCGAAGTTTCAATTTAGCTTTCCAAGAATGAAACTGACATTCGCAAATGATTTTCTACTGCAACTATTGACACATTTAAGTGAATGAAGCAAAGAATGTATAATTTTATCTGCCAATCCAATTTCATAGTCATTCAATCAACCATTCTTAATTGTAAAGAACATAGTTTTCGAATTAAACGATGTGTGGCTACAACTGCAAGTAAAACGAAGGAAAGAAAGAACGTTGTGTAAACGGACTATGTTCTTCAAATATTCGACATCAAATAAAAAATACTACACACGCCATTAAATGTTTATATTTCCCTCAGAGACTCATCGAGGGCGCCCTGCGATCGAATTTGATTCAAAAACTAGGATTTTGTCTAGGACACGTTTATTGTCTCTGCGACTTTTTTCGTTTTCATAATTTTCCCCAGATTTAACTTAATGTCACTAAGCAGGTAGATCCCATGTTTTATATAAGAAAACATGCATGCACATGTGTGACAATGAGAGTAAGGCAATGCTTGAAGAATGTATTTATATTAATTTAGAAAGGCCTCAAGAGAAAGGCCTCAAGAGTTTCCTCGTGCATGAAGATATTAATTGTTTAATTAATTTAACTCCTTGGACTCGGGTTATGATAATTGCACGCTTTTTACGTCGGAAAGTGTTACCACCCTTGCAATTGGCGTACAGATCTATATAGTATTAATATAACTTTTTTTGTGTGTTTTCCAAACGCGATATGGCGGCCGAAGTTAGACGAAGGTACGGCCTACTCCGTGGAGTACATCCAGTCTGTATACTGATCACTGATTCGGAGGATGAGTGCACGGACTGACTAATTTTTTTGCTTGTTTGACGCCGCCTTTCTGCAACCCGTTCGCGCCCTATGAAGATTTTACAGCGTAAAAAAAGTATGAAATTATCAGAATGGCTCCCTTACTTGTTATTCATTAATTAGCGAAAAACATTCTCGTGATTCGAAGGAGTTGCAATTCCAAGTTTGTTAGGCCATCAGCTGCCACTGCGCTGTATTATTACTTTCAACATGCGTTTGATTAAATAAGTTTACATTTTTGAATACAGGATTGCAGTACACCGTGGATTGGATGGTTAGCATTTAAAATATGATAATACACGAGTACGAAGTAACTAATTTAATATTATCACACGCGTCACATGCATTATATGCTTTACATTACTTGAAATTTGATGTGAGTTCTTAAAAATAAATGAATCTGGTGTGAGCTGGGCTATCCGGGTGACGCCGCGTCGAAGACTATTGCGTTGACGTTTCGACCATCATATCGTGGTCTTCTTCAGGGCAGTAGTCTAGCCTGAAAAAGCCTGCGATATGTTGGTCAAAACGTTCGCACCGAGCCTTTGAAGCGGCACCACCCGGATCATGACTCTGATCGCGGAAGCCTACGACATCATGAACACGATGCCAATATCTCTAGTATCAGCGTAAATAGAAAGATTCTTGTGATTTGGAGATATTCTCTAAAAAAACGTCTGGACTGCTGGTTAGTTTGACGAGTGTCTTATTGCGTGCAGTGTGAACGTGTGAAGTGAAGCGAAGCGAGGGCAGCGAGGCCCCGAGGGCGGGGGCGCCTGAGCCACGTGGGTGGCGAAGAACCGTCTGAAGACAGACCGGAAGAGGGAGGCGAGACGGTTGGCCGGAAGAGCCAGAAGACCAGAGTTGTTGCTGGCGCTGTGCGCGGGTAGCAGCGTAGGGTCCTCATCGCCGGGCGACGCTGCGCGGAGCGCGGGAGGGGACGCAGGGGACGAAGGAGTCCGCGGTGAGGGAGGGGCAGGGGAGGGAAGTGGGGGAAACGAGTGGGGCGGAGCCCTAGTAGCTGGCGGTCCAGCGGGACCGGGTGGTGGGCCCGGGGCAATCCAACGCATGCGGAAAGAGCGTGTCGGGCCGGGCGCTGGGGCGCAGCCCTGGGAGAGCGGCGGAGGACGGGGCGGGGCGTAGTCTGCTCGCTCCCCCGGGCCCAGCCCAGCCCAGCCCAGACGGCGCGCGGGGGAGGGGGCGGGCGTGTTAATGCTACACACGTCTTGCCTGGATTTGCGACCGCGTTGCCCTGCGCCCCCTGCGCGACAATACACAGGGGCACTCCCTGCGTCCTCTCGCCCGCCCGTCCTCCCTTCGCCCCCCGTCCCGCCCCCGGGCGCCTCCTCGCTGCCGCCTGCTCCCCGCGCAACACTTGCGGCCTCAGCGCCGCTCGCTGGACCTGTGGAAGCCACTCTAATTAACGTTTTAAGCCGCGCGGCGGCGAGCGGCCCTCTCCGCCGTTGTCTTACCTCCGATGCCAGACCCGCCCCGCCCCCGCCCCTCACTTCCCCACCCCGCCCCCACAGCTCCCTCGCCCAACACCACTCACACCACCCGGGCCCGCACTCCCACCCTCACCCTCACCCTCACCCTCACCCCGCCCCGAAAACTTAGAAGGGACATTTCAACAGCGTCTGGTCCAAATCGAGGCTTATTTATTCTATAAATAGATATTCACTATCTTTGTGCTGTCTCGCACCCACGCTGCCGTCTCGCACTAGACGTTATTAAAAAAAGCTCCAGTTTTCACTGCGCAAACTGACGATCGAGCAAGGTTTGTACAGCCCTTCCTAATGTTAGGGAATGTCTTCCAAAGGAACAAGGAGTCCTACGAACACGATCTCCATTTCAGGGAAGCGAACCACTAAGCTAATGACATTGGTCACGCCTTTGACAAGCCCGCAGTGCCGCGTGGCACATCTCCCGGCCACTAGTTCTTTGATATTGAGAAACGAAAACCCGATGCACAATTATGCCCGAGGCATGCAAGTATAACTAACATTGTTTGCCAGTTTGCATTATTTTGAAACGGATACATCAATGTATCTGTTTTACATATTAATGTAACAGATACATCAATGTATCTGTTTTCCATTCAATGTTTTAGTTATTTATACATACCGATCAACAGTCATACCTGTTTTATAGTATAGCACCATAGCACCGATCCCTCATGCGTGTAAGGAGAGAAAATAAGGGAAAATAGCAAGCAGTAGAAAACGATATTAGAATTATAGAGTATATTTCAAGGAGTTTGCAATTTGTTTTTGGGCCTAAACATTGCCTTCTGGATTTTCCATATACGTAATTTCCGGTCCTAAATTGAATTTATCCAAGTCTAATCGTATTGTCAAGAGAAATAATTCGCTGTCAGAATAAAACTTTATTTCTATTTCAATAAAAATCTTTTTGCTCTAATTTGCATCAATGCAAGAGAAAAAACGCTACTGCGACTCTTATTAAATCAAATGTAGAGAAAATTCGTATGATTTGCTTGTTCGAAATAAGTACTAAACAAAATTGTACTGAGATAAATTTTGAGGGCGCCACATGTCATTTGAGTACTCACCATTTGAGTCACAAACACATACGCACACACACAGAGTTAGCAATATCGTAAAGAAAACAGAACGAAACCAATTAACACTGCTACAAGCCCAATTACCTAAAGAGGCAATGAAACTAAGGATTCAATTTCACCGTAAAAACAAAGAGAGAGTCTAGCGTGGCGCACTTTAAATTAACATTTAAATGCCAATTTTATTTCATCACCAATTTCAAAACGTTCACAAAACTTCATTAGCAGCATTGGCAAGGCGTCCGGACTTCGATCAGTGCGCAATGTCCAAACAAAATTATAAAAATGACGCATTTTCATTATTGTTTACACTAACTGAATATTAATAAGATATTTTAGCAGTGATAGGAAACAAACTAGTGATGCTACAGTAGCACATACGCTTTCCCAGTATTACTAAATTTGGCAATTTTTCCAAAGTCATAAAGTTTCACGAAAATGAGACATGCACAATTCTTTTAACCGTCTTTTATTTTATTCGTAGAAAAGGGTTAAAGAAAAAATTGGAGAAGTTTTTGAGGAAATGCTTTTTTAATTGCATTAACGTCTAGCAGAAATAACGCGAAAACGGCTCATTTTTTCAAACAGATGTACCTGACCTTTTCTAAAGCTCAGGTTTATTGAACAGATTTCACCTAAGACAAAAACCTCTATCTTCAATATTGCAGTTTTACAATGTTGAATTCAGCCAACCGACTCAAACCATACTAATATTCGCGTAAGAGCGCAGGCCCTGCTGCTCCATGACGTCCGATCGTGGGCGGAGCGCCTACTCCCTACCCGCCTGGGGGGGGGGGCGTTCCCTGATTGACCGATGCTCTTCTCGCACTGATCGAGCACCCGGCCATCCGTTGAGGGGTGGAAGGTAACGTAGTCTAGGACCTCTGCATAGGGCGCGGCGTCTTCCGGACAGCCAAGTAGCTACTGTCTCCGGCCGCGAAAGCCTACGCTCTCATTTATCCTGCAAGCGATCGCGCAGGCGGCATAATTGCCGCCTTTGAAAAGAAAACTGCGTTGCGTTTCGATGTTTGAACTCGGCATGGCGGGAAGCCAGGTATTCTCCAGTTATCACTTGAGACCCAAAATAGCGGTAAGGACTTCTGAAAAAAACCCTTACATTTGCGCCAAATTCGCGCAAAAGTTACCAACGTCATCACTCTTTGCTGTAGGCGGCAGAAACACCGCCTGGCAATCGCGCCTTTTTCGAGTTTTTTCACGAGTGGGATAAAAAGAATATTATTTTTATATTTTTGAAATAAAAATGTTATAATAATCCTCTTATGATAATTTTTGTATTAATTAAATTAATTGTTTATTTATTAGTGTAATATCTAGGTGATTTCAGTGGAAGTTAGTAATCTAGATTCCTAATACCATTCTCGTTTTATTATAACATATTTAGCTACCCACACATTGTCTCTCCAGCTCTGTAATGTATTGTAATGTATGTATTTGTCATCAGCGTTTTGTGAAGCAAAAATAGAAGAGTGCTTTCGCAGATTATCTCCAGAAATTGAATTCCTGGAGAATTATTAAACTTGTTCCAATAAATTTGTACTCTACTACAATGCCCAGTTGATGTTATTTAATAAATTCCCCATGACTGACAATCAAGAGGTGTAATATGGATAAAAGGGCATGATGTTCGGCAAAAATACAGCCTCGCGATCGCGCATTTGAGATTCAGTCGCGCGAGCGCCCGAAGGTTAACCTACGATTTACATTCCGGGGTGGTTGACTGCGGCAGAGTGCGATTGCCCGACATGGACGGGTACTCGGCGGGCATTGGTGGTGGTGGTGGTGGTGGTGGTGGTGGTGGTGCGGGTTTTTGCCGCGGACCCTCAGACGTTGCTTCCCGTTCCAACCCACGGCCAACAGTTCCAGTTACATCAACGGTCCATCGGTACTTGCTATCCGACCGCTATCGATTCTCACTGGCGCACATCCTTCGCTACTGGCGTCAGAGCGATCTTGTGATGCGCCAGCGACGCAAGACTTTCATTGGCTTGCAAGGTGGCGCCGCGGTTCCGCAAAAATAATTTAAGCGCAGAGTCCACCAAGGTTGCTGCGGCTTTTTCCGACTACTCCTTTATGAAGAAAACTTCAATTGCGACCGTTCGTCCGGCTCATCCACCGACGTGCTCTCAAATGGAACCATTCCTTTGGCTCTCCAGAATCGAACTGCTCGTTGTGACGTTTGCCCAAGCGCTCTTGCTCACCAGTGGCCTCGCGTATTCGCACTCTGTTCTCCGAGGTGCGTGACCAATGGGGTGACACGACGCTACGCCATCCCTTCTGCATTTTTCGTTCTGAGATGCGTGGGAGTTGTCCCAGGTGCTACGTCAGCGGTGCACTGGTCCCTGCACTTGTCGCCCCTTCACGGCCTGGGGCTTGGCGACACAGATTACCGTTCAAAAACGTGTGTCTGCATGTTTCCAGCACCCTAAACGTCAGTCTCATTCAATGTTAAAAGTGTAATATTCTGTGGGCGTCTAATCGGAATTTGAGGGCTGTTTCATTACAATATGCAAGTTACTTTTCCAGTTCAAAACAACTTTGATTCAGGAGATTCTCAAAACAGACTTTGGTACGATTATTAAAAATATGTGTCACTGTGCACTTCTAATTAGAATGCAACTTGCGAATATGATCTTCGCTCTACGCCATAAGGCTCCAGATGTCTCGCAATGGTTCGCTGTTAATGTAACGGTTCGCCCGCGGCAGGTCACATTATTTCCTGACCCAAAACGTCTCTAAAACTTATTCTGATATTTCATAGCACTTCAAAATTTGGATACACGGGTTTTGCAAGGTGTACTAGCTAATGCAATTTCATGAAAATTCAAGAGAAATAAAGGAAGAGAGAGGAGGGAGAGAGGAGGAGGGAGAGAGAGGATGAGGAGAAAACCAGAGAGAGAAGAGGCGGGCGGCTAGCATGGCGAGCTGCGGGAAGGTCCGTGGCGTTCTCTGCGTGCGTGGGGCGACCTTGCTCCATTATCACAAATGGCGCCTCATTTGTCGCCAAGATTAATAAAGTGCGTAATGCCGTATAGCAGACGGGCGCGCCGCCATTGCAGTCAATCTCACCGGGCGGAATCCCATTAGCATGGTGGAACGGCGGCGAGTGTGGCGGGGCGGGGACAGCGCCTGGCGGGGACGCAATCATCAGCGTGGCGGGGACCGGCGGCGTCGCGCGCGGGGCTGTGAGATTAGTCAAAACAAGGGAGCTGTTATCCTGTGTTAATGAATGTATTATCCACGCAATGACTTGCACTAGTTATGAGAAATTAATAACGAGTCATTACTTGGCTGCCGTCCTGTGATAGCCGCAGGTTGCAGGCGGGAGAACGTTGCTCGGTCGTCCCTGTCTACTCCGCCCCACCCCTCCTCGCTGCTCCCCGCCCCTCTTCGCCCCGCTCCCCGTCCGCTCGCCCCGTCCTCTTGCCCCGTCCGCTCGTCCCGTCCGCTCGCCCCGTCTACCTACCCGCCCAAACGGCAACCCGCCCACCAGAACACCCGAACATCCACCCGCCCACCCACCCGTCCGCCATCTCAACCATCCACTCACCCTAAAACCCACCCACCCGTCTGCCAGCCCGTCCACATGCTCGTCCACCAGCCCGTCCGCCAGCTTGCATTTGTCCCCCGCCCGCTCCTTCCCCGTAATCTGTGTTACAAGGCACGGAATAAAAACTGCTTTCAGTACATTCGTAAGTGACCTGAACAATATGTCTCCTACACTGATGCAATGGCCGTTTCCTCTAATCCTTCTCCGGGGTAAAATGGCAGCAACTGATGAAAGTAGTGGCTGCCCGTACAGCAAGCTACTATTTCTCTCACAAAAAATGGTAGTGGCAAGGGAAGGCGTACGTAGAGTTTTGATCTGTTAAAGCTTTTACCAGAATCTCTTAGTTGTGACTACGAGATGACAAATTACTATTCTTCAGTTTATATTTGGAGATTAAACAATAAATAAAGAACATTACTTAACAGGATCCGGACTGCTCACAATTATTAGATTTGAATCATGTTTAACGACTTTTTGTTTCTTTTCTTTAAAAACTGTAAATAAAAACACAACAGTCATGAAATTTCTCTTCTTACTTCTCTTTCAGATTTCTAACCTCACAAAAACATATTCACAACAACAGTTGACGAACATGACACTGTACTTGTCATAGTACTCTTCTTTCCGCTTATTTAATTGACTCATTCCATATTTGTGGAGCAACTAATCAAATAATTTTATCGGAAAGCCTCGCGACTAATGATGGTGCAGCAAATGACGAACGGGAACGCAAAGAAAGTTGAAAGACGGTCATCTTAGGCAGGTGTTCAATGCACGACGGGAACGCGGATCTTGACTTAAACGGGCACGAAAAACACAAGCAGTTATCTTGTCCCGGGAACGGGAAGCTTCTCGACCAATGACGGTGCAGCAAATGGCGGCGAAGGTTTCCACCTGATCGAGCGCGCGAGACTGGGCTGGAGTGGAGTGGAGGGTGGAGTGCGATTTTGAGGTTAGAGTGTGGATTTGCGAGGTTAGGGAATAAGGCGGGTTTTGTTAGTTATTGAGGAGTTGTTTGTGTACTTTTCAGTAATCACAGAAGGTTTTTCTACTCATATTAATACTCACAATTAAGATGTTCCACAAAAATAATTTCTAAATGTTTTGTTAAAATATACTGGAGTTGTTTGTTTATTGATAACATTTCGGTTAGTTTTATTTAGGTAGTTGTAACTTCATACTAGTAATTGCCGTTTTTTCATTCTTAGATTTTGTTTTTTTTAATTAATATTCTTTCGTTAAAGTATTCATTATTCATATCAGCACACGCAAACACAACAGACAGATGACAAAGCAAAGAGTGAACAGATTAGCGTAGCTGGAAGAGCTTTGTTTTTGGCAACTGTTTCTCTTGCACTACAGGTTGCTAGTGCTATTTCTCTTCCGGTTGGCGTTTATTGTGAAGCGCACCAATTTCGCCATCCTGTTCCCGCCCTCGCGTTCGCGTTGCGGTTCCCGTTCGCGAGTTATTGTGGAATTAAAACTATTTGCTCAGTTTCCTGACATTTCATATATTAAGAGCTTATAATATTTCGCCTATAAATGTAATTGCCTTGAAGTAAAATGATTTGCATATTCGGGACATCTGGAAGAAATTAATTCGCGAGTTGTCGTGAATTTTTTTTGTGCCCATTTAAGTCTTTTAACAGTTTTTACTCTCATCGGGTGCAGACCTTCACCATTCGTCACATTCAAACCGATAAGACATTTCCTCTGCCACATCTTTTCATCGAATACCAAACTCCACCTCGCCCGACCGATTTCTCGATTCCACGCACGCGAATCTCTTCTCGTTGGGAGTTTTGAGGGTCTTCCCGACACAGACTGAACGCAACGCTACTGCTCGTTTTCCCACCCTTTCCCACGGCGTGGCTCGTCCGTCCGCCTACCCGTCCGTCCGTCCGTTGGGTCATCGCGTCGCGTCGAGCCCATCAATCGCCGCTCATCCACGTGATTGTGTTAGAGTGGACTCGGAATACTAAAAGCATTTAATACATCACGTGAAAGATCGTTCCGCTCGCTTCTCTTAATTTTAATTTTGCGTGACGTGCGTGGGCAGGGGCGGAGCGTGGGGAAAGGGCGTGAGAGCTGGCATCGTCACGCCTGTGGCAGCACCGGACCCCATGTCAATCCCAGATCCGTTCCAACTGGCCCTCGCAGCTGCCCTGGAACCCCGTTGGCACCAGCCTGACCCTAACAGAACCACGGCTCCTGCTGCCCTCGCTAGGACACGCCTGCGTCCACGCTTCCCCTTCTTATTCTACTTCTGACGCTTCAGACTCGGGCTTTCCGATTGTGCACATCTTTCCGATTGTGCACATGCCTTTGACACATCTGGCGCCGGCGATATGGCCACCAATGCTGCCGCTCCGACGCTACCCCGCCCTTGCAACTCCAGCCCTGTACATCTGCTTTTAGTGCCACCTTCGTCCCGCCCTGGCGCCTCTACTTCCGTCGCCCCCCGTTGCCCCCGTCGCCCCCGTCGCCCCCGTCGCCCCCGTCGCCCCCGTCGCCCCCGTCGCCCCCGTCGCCCCCGTCGCCCCCGTCGCCCCCGTCGCCCCCGTCGCCCCCGTCGCCCCCGTCGCCCCCGTCGCCCCCGTCGCCCCCGTCGCCCCCGTCGCCCCCGTCGCCCCCGTCGCCCCCGTCGCCCCCGTCGCCCCGTCGCCCCCGTCGCCCCCGTCGCCCCCGTCGCCCCCGTCGCCCCCGTCGCCCCCGTCGCCCCGTCGCCCCCGTCGCCCCCGTCGCCCCCGTCGCCCCCGTCGCCCCCGTCGCCCCCGTCGCCCCCGTCGCCCCCGTCGCCCCCGTCGCCCCCGTCGCCCCCGTCGCCCCCGTCGCCCCGTCGCCCCCGTCGCCCCCGTCGCCCCCGTCGCCCCCGTCGCCCCCGTCGCCCCCGTCGCCCCCGTCGCCCCCGTCGCCCCGTCGCCCCCGTCGCCCCCGTCGCCCCCGTCGCCCCCGTCGCCCCCGTCGCCCCCGTCGCCCCCGTCGCCCCCGTCGCCCCCGTCGCCCCCGTCGCCCCCGTCGCCCCCGTCGCCCCCGTCGCCCCCGTCGCCCCGTCGCCCCGTCGCCCCGTCGCCCCCGTCGCCCCCGTCGCCCCCGTCGCCACCTACGCTGAGCAGCGCCGCCTGATGGCACAACACGTACGCGCCTGAAATATGACGGCGCCTCCGCGAATCCGATTTGTGGGCTCCGCGACGTGCTCGCTCCGCCGTCCTCGCGGCGCCCGCGCTCCTGCTCCTGCGCCTTGCTCAGTCCCCCTCCCGGCCCGCCCACACTCCACCCCCACCCGCGAATTTGCAACCCGGCCCGCATAGCCCACGTGCGTCAAAGCAAGCGATAGCCGGTCACCGCGCAAAGGGACGAGACGAATGTATCAGCCACTCACTTCCGAAAGACGTGAAGAAAGTAGACGATTGAATTTGTCAATCTTCCCTCAGTCGCCAAGGAAATAGATCTTTATCAATCAAAGAATAATCAGATGTATTTGAATAAGTTGCCAATTGGGAATACATGTAGCTCACGTGTCATGTGATTCGTTAACGCTCCATGAATTTATGCTTTTTAAAATATTCATACTTTAAGTCACTTTTGTGTAATATGTTTTACGTTACGTAATATATTGCATTCGTCGTTGTTTTATCGTAGATCAATAGTGTTAAAAGATATCACTGTAAATAGTGGAATATTTAAGGGGATCATTCCTTTTCTTACAATTACGCATATCATGTTTTCTCCGCAAATTCATTTCGAGAAGATAACTTACCGAAGACAATCAGAGCCAATAAATGCTTTTCGGGAATGTGATTGTAATTGTTATCATGTCTATTAGATTGAAATGCACTGTTTGTTGTATATGTAATTATTCGATCAGTTAAAAATGCTCCTTCATTGACATTCACAGTACATTTTATCCTATTAAAAATATAAGGAAATTCGAAATTTTGATGAATTATGAATCTATGAATCCGAACTATAGATTTGCGGTTGCCAACTAATATACCTAACAAATTTTTAATACCTTGCTTTTTGAAGGCGTACTTTAAAACAAAATGTACTTCGAATACAATAAAATGATAAATTTCTTTTGCAAGAAACATATTGCAATATACAAAATAATGATTTCAATAAAAACGGAAGAATTGTACTTTTATATTATATATTTTTTATCTGGACATTTTCATATTTTTTCCTCCACTTTTTAGAACAAATGATCCTTAAGCTGAGTTGAAACACATACAGTAGATGCCCGGTATTCCGAACTAATTGGGGTGTGGTCTATTCGGATTCAGAAATGTTCGGATTATCCGAAAGATAAAACGTACATACAGACCGCACATATACAAATACATATATAAGATTGGCAGACGCAATGCTTCGTAGCGTGCGATGTGAGAAAATAAAAACGTAGCGTAGCGCCATGAGGGAATCACAATGCTGCGAACAACGGAGTTCTGACATAACCGGTCGCATGCGGTAGTAGTTGTTACATTGTTTACAGGTGTTGAAGTACAGCTTTTGCTGCTGCTGTTAACTAGTATTCCACGTACAGTATTCAGAATTGGCTGCCGCTGTACATGCTGTTTCGTCCAATCATTAAATTCATACAAATCAAATGTTTTTTGTTTATTATTCTCCCATCACGAATTTTGTTCGGATTATTTGAAATTTCGGCTTTGCGTAGTTCGGATAAGCGGGGTTGTACTGTACTTTATGCTGCAAATAGGTGAGGTAGTTTGCTTGTGAAGGAAGTGATCACCCCCGCGAGGCAGAGTGATGAGGCAGTGCGGCCGCGAAGCGCTCATCCACAGGCAATATGGCGAGCAATATGGAGTGCAAACTCGTTACCCACGTTTTACGAGGCGAGCACACCTCAGCCTCTGTCTGAAATTAGTTGCCTATAAAATGCGGGTTTTTCTATGTAACGTAGCATGCCCGCTGCTGTGCAATTATTATACGAACTACTACCTATATGTATTGTATGTTACATTCGTACCAACGTGAAGATATTGACGAATTTCGAAATCTGGTAATAAGTCTTTCAATGCCTTCAATTGTTGCACGCTTTGTAATTACCTATTGTAAATTCGTTGTTTTTTTGTATTTGTATTTCTTATGGTTTATAGTGAATTTTCTAGACTGAGTTATTATTTTAGGAAGTTGGCTCAGGTTTTGTTTTGAGACAGAATTTTTTTTCAAATTTTTTAATATAATTTTATTCACCAACCTTTCGAGGCCACATCCGGTCTCATTACCAAGGCTGTAAGTTACTTAAATGTACGTATGCACCGTTAATAGATACGAAGTTATAAAACAAGAATAGTAATTATCACACTAAATATAAAATAAGAGATAAATGAATAATTATTTACACTATTTATCTACATATACGTAGAAATACACCAAGCACAGGCGATGTCTTACCTGAAGTACATTTAAAAGTGTAAACTAAATAATTTAATGTAACCAACATTGTTCAAATTATATGCGGGTTAGGTCAACTGTGTAAAACTCTGACCATCACAAATCCACGTTTCGAATATGAATGAGGGTATGGCATGTTCCGTGGAGAAAGTACCACGTCACTGAGGCCAGGAGAGAGGGGGTAAGATCTAAAAGGAAGGTGTAGATAAGGCAGATTTACTGATAATGTGGTACCCAAGTGGGGGATTGTACAGGTAATACGCATTCTAATTTTGTATGTGAGAATTAATTCTGATTAATAAATTATTGTAAATATTTGATACCTGACTGCTCTCTACCATGGTATTCATAATTTTCTTTAATTTAATATAGATATTTATGTATGTTAATCTAGCGAAATATCTATCGTCGTAATCTAAAATCTTAATATTCTCGAAATGTATCTCATAGTTAAGCAGACGGTGTTGTGTGAAGGTATGATGTCTATTTTTGAGTTCCCTGATGTGTTTTTATGTTTTGTAATTCTTGTTCCGCGTTCTCTTTTATTTTAACCTATATATTTTATTTTACAATCCTTACATGAAATCTGGTAGACTATGTTTTCTCTTTGTTCTTTATTCCTTTTGTCTTTGACATTCCTAAGTGCTAATTTTTTATTGAAGTCTGGGAACAAATTAATTTAATATAAATCATGTTAACAAGCATAATAGATGTTTGGTTTGTCTATTCTATTATTCAAAATTGTTTTTATCTAATATTGTTTGGTTTGTCTATTCTATTATTCAAAATTGTTTTATCTAATATTTTTTAATGTCCGTAGTTGAACCCTTACTCTTACCTTGTTTACGTCAATATAACAAAATTTACCGAGGGAAAACCCTCTGAGTTGCTGTCTGATGTAGCACTGCGAATAAAGGAAACTATGAATAATTGAAAACCAAGTATTCGAACCATCTGTCTATAATTATAGCGGCGTCAAAATAGATGTCGAGAGAGCCCGGGAGACCCAAGGGAGATGTAAGGGTGAATTATCGGAACGTTTTCGGTCGCCAAGTAAATTTTCATTGTGTTTCCTAACTCAAATCCTGTAGGACATGGGGTAAATTGCTTTTGTAATCCACTGTCATGTTTCCCTAATTCTTCATCGTGCAGAAGAGATTTTCGTAAGAATTTTGGAATGATTTGGAAGCATATTCTCGATGTCAAATACATTACAGATCTATTTTCAGATCATCTTCCATCGTTCAATTCGTTTGTAGGTATGCTGTTTCTTCTTTTCTTTTTCTTTCAACAAAATTATGCTTCCCCTCGAATAGCTCTCCGACATTTTGGTGTGTTAACTATTGTTTCAGAATTGTACCTGAAGTTAAGAATGTTCCAGGCTTTATTCTGACTCGTGACGTGTTTGTGAATACTGCATTTTTATTTATGGTAGGTACGTTAAAAAATACACGAATATTGAAAGGCAGGTTTTCATCTCACTATGAATATGATGAAACATAGAGGTTTTTAAAAAAAAATTCTTCATTAGGAAAATTTGATTTCTGAAAGACGTTTTATGGACCCTTCCGTTAAATTTATTTTATTTAAATATTATAGCGTGGTGAAGAAACTCGCACATTAATATTTTAAATCGCCCTTATTACCTTCAGTGACAACTGATCTTGCTTCCATTCATGTATTCGCCATGAGTCAGCTTTAGAATAAGCTCTTTAACAATGTCGTTTCTGTATTATATAACTTGTCTACTTATGTGTTGATTTTAATGTGATTTTTAAGTACATTCATCTTGTCTGTATTTATGGCCTTTATATCAAGCAAATCAGTGTGTCACATCATCCTGGACGGACGCACCGTATGGGGAGAACCGGGATTATCAGAACTGCCTATAACACTGAAAGAGGTTTAAATTTGCGGCAGAGCGGGGGAAATTCGCAATGCAAGCGCCAACATTTGCTGCATTATATTGGTTCTCCTCCTGTCTCCTCCAGTAGTGGTCTTAATGAATATTTTCGGTTACACGAGAAACGTTTGGTAAAGAATTCATTTCCACGCGCATTAGATGATATTAACCGAACTGTCTTCTCTGATTAGTCCACTGCTCCCAATTCCTTCGCCTTTCTTCATCTTGCAGCACACCAAACTCACCAGAAAATTGTTGAATCTGTTCTAAAATATTTGAAAATATTAAAGATGATCCCACAATGTTTGGTTGGTTCCCACTAGTCCCCAATCGCCTGCATGTGTTCCCAAGTGCAAGACAGCCGCGCAAAGACCTCCACGACCGCCCTTCGCTCTTGCAAGCCGCTCTCTGCAAGAGTGTCATAATAAGGTCAGAAACAGGTTGTGGGAAAAGTAGTGATATTTTAAATACAAAATAGGTACTTCTTGATTGAATCATTTTTTTAAAATTCGGCTTCATCTCAAATATTTTTGTATTAATGAAGTTCTATTTGGATGTGCAAATTATTAATTTGATCTAATATAAACATGTACTACTGAACTCGGTAAATTTCACTAAACTGCTTGATAAAATGTTTATAAGATTTCAGCATCTTTTTGAAGGTGAGCTAAGCGATAATTCCCGTATGTCAGCACGGGAGGTGAGGCAGCACTTCACTGGGCGAGTGAGCCCTCGACTCCTCGGAGGCCGCTGCCTGACTCTTCGGCAAAGGATAAACTGTGCACTCGATATTAACTTCATTATCAATAATGCAATTCATTGAACCACTACTATTATACGGCTTTCATATTCTATTCAGTTTCCTATGCCAGCCACTAAAAGACCTGGATTCAGCGCTTAGTGGTGTCGAGTGCCGCCAGATGTATTTCCTCCCGTTACCACTCCCCTTCCCATTCCTATCCCATTTCCCCTCCGCTACTCTTGAATCCCCCCTCCCGCCCCTTACCCCACATCCCTTCCATCTCCCTACCCTTTCCACTCGCTTCCACCACTCTTCGTCCTTCCTCTACCCTTCGCTTTTCCATTCCCCTCCCCTTCCCCTATCCCTTTCCTTCCCATATCCCTCTCATTCCCCAACCCTCCCTCTTCTCTCCCATCCCCTTCCCTTTCATCTGCCCACCATTTCTTCTCCTTTCCACTTCAGACACCCTCCCATCCTCTTCCCCTCGCCATCCTTTTCCTTTCCTTTCCTCCTTCACAATCTTCCCTCATACACACACTCCCACTTCATTTCCCCACCCTTCCTCTCCTCTTCTGCCTCCCCCAACCCCCACTCTTCCCTCCTCCCCACACCTTTCCATCGCTTCCGCCTCACCTGCCCCTTCCCTTCTTTCCAGTCTTACTGCTACTGAAAAGTATAGAGAGTGCCCTGCTGGCTTAATATATTCATTTGGGCAAACCTGATCTATGCCGTTTCCAATATTTTTCGTGTAAGGATAATTTATGGTATGTTAAAGTATTGTTTCTTTGATTTTTATTACAAACGTTTGTCACTTAATTGCAAATTGACGCCTTCTTTTAATTTGTGGTACAGAAAAAGGTCAAGTAAATTAAACTTCAGAAAAATATGTTTCTAAAATTAAGTTCGATGCGCAAAAAGCATCAGAAATTCTGTAGTTTCTTTGGTATTTCTACTGAACCACAAGATAGTAAATGTTGTGAATAGACAGTTAACACTTAATTGAAGCGTGAAGAGCTATTTAGTGTAGATATTGCGTACCTTCAATGCATGCTAATGAAACTGTGCTATCTAGGCGATAAATCGATGAGGCATTCTTCGGGGTTGACTGAGGCGAGCGAGTTTCCGCGAAGCGCGTGCGCGGGGGGGGGAGGGCGGGGACGACTGCATGAGAAGTAGCAGCGCGCGGGCCGCCTTCGTTGCTTAGCGAAATAGAGTCGGGTGCTGCGAGGTCGCGGCCCAGGGGCACGGGCCGGCCGTGAAGCGGTGAGGAGGAAGAGAAGAAGGGGAGGATGCCTCTGACAAATAGCTGGTTTGGCGAAGCGGCCTCCGCCGTCAGCCCGCCTCTTCACCCCGCCGGTTCCTCCGCTTCTCCTCCTCGCCGCCCCGCCCCGCGGCCCGCCCGGCTTCGCGCCGTCCGCGGTGGTTTCGATACCGGCCACCCCATTCGTCTTGCGCGGCGCGCGGGCCGGAGGACGCGGAGAACGCGCCACTAGGAGACTTTTCGCCCACGCCCACGCCCACGCCCTCGCCTCGCCCTCGCAGGGACTCGGCCGCAGATGGAGATAAGGGCGTGCGGTTGCGCCGCTGCTTCCCACGACGCGTTCGGTGGCAGGGGGCGTGCACCCCGTGAATTTATCCAGCGCCACGCCGCGCGGCGGAGGGAGGCGCGGAGGCGAGGCGAGGCGAGAGAAGAAGCAGACTAGAACTTGAGGTCACGGTGAAAAGCGGCTTCCGTGGATGGGGCGGGCCAGGAGGAGAGCGGCAGAGGGTTAGGGTGTGGAGGAAGTGGCTGTCGGAGAGGACGGAGGCAAGCGCCTGGCAGCGGATTATTGTGTGCGAGCAGAATCTGCTGGGCATAGTCTCTTTCAGTCCCGCTTTCCCGCCCTACGTTCCCCTCTGCAGCGAGAAAAACTCGCCATCTCGTCTGCTCTTCACTTTCATTCCCATCTATTTTCAGCTACATGCAATTTTGAGCTCCTTTTTCTGGCTTCGACAGGCACTGCACTTTGAAATACATTTTGATCTGTGCTGCACTGCGTTCTATTTATCTGTGAGGACAGAAACGTTCGTCTCAGTCTGGAGCAAGATCCCCCGCCCGTCAGTCCCCCGCCCGTCAGTCCCCCGCCCGTCAGTCCCCCGCCCGTCAGTCCCCCGCCCGTCAGCCCCCGCCCGTCAGTCCCCAGCATAATGCGCGCTAATGTACGCTAATAGCATAATGATTAAAGTTGTGTGCTCTCTTCCTGCTCTGTCTTGTGGAGGAATGAAATACCCTTTGATATATGCTGTCACAGAATGATTATACCTTCTTTTAGAATATGTAAAGTGTCAGATAACATCACTTTTGCTTATGAAGGTGTGGAAAATCACATTTAACAAAGTTAATGTGACATTTGCTCCTTATTGCTAGGCAACTCAATTTTCACTGGTGTTTGGCAGGTACCGGAAATCTGACTGCGTGAGAGCGTGCATGTGAAAACGCATGTCTGTCAAGAGTTAACACGGCCGAAAAAGAAACTGTTCATCTTTACCTTTCATCTTTGACCATCTTTCCACAAGCTTTCCGTTCAGTGCTCCAGGAGGTATTTGCTAATGTTGGCTTCGCCCGCATGCCACGGCGAGATCGTGGGCCTTGCGTGTCACGTCGCTTCGGTCATAATTTAACGTACTATCTTCGGCGCAATAGCGAACTGATGCGCTGTGCGTTTCAATGCATGGCAGTGGCTTAGCGTATGCTCTCCGCTCTCGCCCATCACAATAGAAGGCGCTAGAACGGGGAAAACGCTCAAGGC
The DNA here is from genome assembly GCA_038098605.1 of Gryllus longicercus. Taxonomy (NCBI): domain Eukaryota; kingdom Metazoa; phylum Arthropoda; class Insecta; order Orthoptera; family Gryllidae; genus Gryllus; species Gryllus longicercus. The sequence goes on from JAZDUA010001157.1 coordinate 90,643, forward strand.
ACAATTCTGTCACCTTTGGCCTTTCGCATCTTGTAAGGTTTGAGTTCGTCGTTGACAGCACTGTCACACGTCCGGATCCTGTGTTTTCAAGGTGCAGCCGACATTGGGTCAGATGATCTTTAGTTCATATCTACTACATCGCTTGCATAGCGCTACTCCCTTAATGATCGCTAACTAAGAAGGGTGCTAAATTGAAGGAAGCTATCAAAAGCGCTTACAAATATCAGTAAAGAAACACATGATACATATATCTTCGTAGATGCGGCATACAAAAAGTTAAAAATATCCTCGTGTTTACAACTTATTTACTTTTCTCTCATCTCTTCGACGAGAAAACTTAATTTGAATAATGGATTATATTTTTATTACGTTTTTCATTACGTTTCATTACAATCGATGAATTTGTTTGAAGAGACAATATGCCTTTAAATGAAATTTAACGTAATAAATAAAATATTTTCTATTGTATATTTTCTTCAGAATTCTTGTATCCCTACTTTTGATTCACTCTCGTTTACTTTCTATCATTATCCTCTCACTAGTTCTAATTAATACATGCTAGTTTTATAGTGGGGCTATTAAGAGAAAGTAACTTTTAAAACATTACGTAGGCATTTCGTTCGGTCTGTATTTCTTCATTTTAGCTGAAACTTAATTCCATCATAGACACTTTTTGGTCGCGTATATATTCGTACGTATGTATATTTAATATAATATATGTGTATTTTTTAACTAAACTAGATCGCTTACAATACTTCCCATTAACTATTCAGAATTTACAACACCAATTTTTTCTGTTTCAGGTAACCTTTTTGTCGTTTTGAACATCGATGCTTTCGCTGAGCCTTCTGTGATACATAAGCTCAATTTATGGTAAGCAATGATATATAATTTAAAAACCCCGTACTTATTAGTCAACAATTTTGGTTCAATTTTGACTGGCATGGAGGAAGTAATTTCTTTCCTATTAAACACGAACGAATTTTACTTGTAACATAAATATCTAACTTGTAAATTTTCCTCCCTTTGCTTCACGTGAATCACAAAAAAATATTATTTTTTTCTTATTTTAGTTACTGTTAAGTTAATTAGAAGTACTGTCGTTTAATAATACGGTCATTAATCAAGAACATGTCATTTGGTTTGAATACACAATTATTAATATTATTAATATTATTAATAATATAATTATTATTATTATTATTATTATTGTTTTTGTTGTTATAGTTACAAATACTCTGCGTTTGTTACACACCAAGGGTGCAAATGTTCTGGAATTTGAATCAACGGTATGCATGTTCGTACTTTCGTGTATGAACTATTGACAATATGACATTTTCTGTGACATTTGTAACGTATGATAGCGAACGATCACCTGCAGCCAAGAGTGTTTCTGTTACGCTTTGTAAATGCATAGAGTTGATGTGAATAGGGACAAACGAAACGAGAATTCGAAGTTGTTTAAATTATGTATTGTTTCCAATAAAAAAACAACAATTTGTAACAACTGTAAGTTCAGATATGCTAGAACAATAAAAACTAATGCATTTATACGGGAAACTAGTCTATATTTTTACAATTATCCTTGAAATTCTCTTAGAGAGAGAGTGAGGGAGAGAGCGTACATTACAAAACGGGAACAAGTTAGTCATATTAATCGTTCTTATAGTAGAGCAATATAGACTAGATATTAAAATCTAGATGATTGTTACTAAATGGCATTACTTGACGATACGTGTATTTTCTGGATTATTTTACAATTTTAGGAAAATTATGTGAAGTGTTTAATTGATTTCGTAGACCTTTCTGAATATCTGTTCTACTGGATATGTAGATAAAAATGGAACATACATTATGTAAGAATTAAAAACATGACTCTACATTCAACATGCTTTATTGTGAAATTCAGATGAATGGTCATAATGATAATCAATTCTACTTATTTTGACAGGATCATTTGCGTTATGAATTTGCAATAAAACACGTAGGACAATAAGCATATTCTGTCCATTTCGCATCACTCACCATCACGTTTTTAGAAAAGCTATGGAGTTTAGATATTGCGCTGGGATTTATAGTGTGCCTGTCAACGAGGCTAATCCCTTATTTTCATGCGAAACGGTTTTTGTAATTCGTTCTTGCTCTATATTTTGGTCCCTATTCGCTACAGAGGAATATTATTACTTGTAATAATTTCCTTCAAACTTCGTTGATTAAAATGGGCTATTTTATCGAAGAATACTTGCAATATTTGCCAGGGTAAAAGATGACTGTAGAAGGGGTGTAGGGCGCTTCGGGCGAGAACGGTGGTAGCACGCGGCCAGATACATCTCGTCCGGGGCTGGCCGCCGCTGCTGTTCTGGCTCTCGATTCCCGCTCTGACCCCTCCGTTCTACCCGAGCAGCTCAATTTCCGCTGGCCTCCCATATCTATTCCCGCTACCCAATCTACTCTGCCTATTTGCAGCCAACATATTTCCGATCCCTCTTCTCTCGTCCTGTTCGCGAAGCGCCTCTTTCGCCCTTTGCCCGCTGCGCACCCTCCCACGTCCTCCTTCTGCCTGGCGTTTCTCCACCTCACTGCCCCAGAGTATTATCCGCGCCGTCCTAGCCCACCGCTCTATCCTTGTGCGTGCGGCCTCACAGGCCGCCGATCCTCGCGCGAGGCGAGGCGAGGCGCAGTGCAGCGCAAGGCGCTCCCTAGGCGGGGGCGGGGGCGTGGGCGTGCGCGGCGGCGCCGAGTAATCAGTCGGCGTCGAATCAAGCGGACAAAGCGGGCGCGAGCTAATATCCGCGCTTCGAATTCAAGAGACAAGGCGATTAACACGTATTGCCTCCAGCCATAAAACATGCACCGCCATTCGGCATGCGCTTTGCCGGCGAAATCTCGCCTGTCAGCTGTCTAATTTCCGAAATGCGCGCGGGGGGACTGTGCGTGCGAGGGGGGGAGAGAGACGCGACGCTTGAGCGGCGGATCAATGGGGTCCCAGGTGCGCTCTGCGGCAGGGGTCGTGGGTTCCAACAGGCGTTCAGCCGGGCTGTAACGCCGCGCTCCTAGTGCCCATCCGCACAGATTTATTAAGTACAATTTGCATTAAGAAGACATGTGCGTAAAATAGGCGAACGTGCGTGTTCGACGGGACGAACTGCGGTGGCGTGGCGCTTCCCCCCCCCTCCTCACCGTGCCCCGTGTCACGCAGACACCTGCATTGCGTAGATTGGAGTCAGCCCCGCTCTCCCCCCTTTCCCCAGCAGAGCAGATTCGTTGGCATACATGCTTTTCTGAGTTAATTACTTATTTTTTCTCCCTCTTAATTTTTCCCTCCATCTTAAACTTCGGAAGTGGGCGCCATTAAAATTAGCAACCATTGTGCTAACTCGATAGCCATTACATAGTGTGAAAGAAGTTTAAGATTATGGTGCAGGTTCCATGTTCATTGAAAACCCTGATTTTTCGAAAATTGCAAAACTTCCAAATGTTTTCGGAGTGATCTACAGCTTACATATTGAAATGGATATTTTTCGTTCAATGATATGTGTTCTTTAGAGCTCGATTTTGAAATAAGGTCACGTACACTTTTTCGAAAATGTTATTTTTTCTCATTTACGAAAGCATTACTTTCTTGTTTACTTAATATAGAGAATTCTCCCTTTTTTCATATGAGGGTGGGGATCATTCAAACGTAAAAATCAATTTTTATCAAAACGTGCTCGTTTGGCTGCTTGTTTGGCTGTCTCTGACCTGGGTCTAAACTGCAAAGAGGATTTTCATCAATTTTGCTATCGATCTGGGTAATGTCCTTCGAATTTGTAAGGGCCATTTTAATTTTGGTGGGTACTTCGAGATGGGACAGAGATGCATGGTAAAATTATAAGCACGAACGCCGAAACTTTTCTAATGTATTCCACTTTCCAAAATCGAAAACAAGCAAGTACAAAATTTAGAAACAAGGGAGATCTGTCAAGATGTGGCGTGTTCTCCCTATTCTAGGGGATGACAAATTTCACGCCAACGTGAAGAAACCAGAAGAAAGAATCCAAACGCATAAGCAGGGGTAAAAATATTTGTAGTTTAAAAGTATCGTGCTAAAAAATTAATTAATTGTACTGTTTCAAGGAATCTGAGTTTCCAAAATATTGAATTATATACACCGAAGTCAAGCAAAGGGTCGGTGGCTCTCACTTTTACTTACAAACGTGTTACATTTGCAATTAATTTCTCTCCACATAGGCAAGAAAACAATTTGAGAGTAGCTTGACGCCAAGAGTTAAAGATAGGAGATCCAAACATCAGCAATAACAAATAGTTTATTAAATATAAAAATAATTCTAAATTATCCGTAGTGAAACTGCAATGAGGGATTGGTGTAACAGAACTTCACTAAATTGTAGTGAATTACTTACGATGTGGGGTCAATGACAAAAATTACTCGGCTCCATCAATTCCCTAAATAAAATAAATAAATCAAGAAGTAAATAAGTAAATAAATGAGTAAATACATGAGTAAATAAATGAGTAAATAAATGAGTAAGTAAATGAGTAAGTAAATGAGTAAATAAATGAGTAAATAAATGAGTAAATAAATGAGTAAATACATGAGTAAATACATGAGTAAATACATGAGTAAATACATGAGTAAATACATGAGTAAATACATGAGTAAATACATGAGTAAATACATGAGTAAATACATGAGTAAATACATGAGTAAATACATGAGTAAATACATGAGTAAATACATGAGTAAATACATGAGTAAATACATGAGTAAATACATGAGTAAATACATGAGTAAATACATGAGTAAATACATGAGTAAATACATGAGTAAATAATGAGTAAATACATGAGTAAATACATGAGTAAATACAAAAAGATTACGCCACTGGGCTAACAAAATATCAGAAAGCTAATTTTGGTATTACAAAAACTATCAGTTGTAATAAAACGTCAAAGCTCAACGAGTAGTTTCCAAAGCATAATAAATAGCTTCTCACTAAACTTAGACATTTCTGTTTTTAACAGATTACCAATACTTTTAATACATTCTGAAATGGCGTCCAATGGCAGCCAATGACGCATGATTTATGTGCCCTTTGCTCTGGCAAAAGTAGCCGGAGGCTTTGCGAGGTCGCGGACCACCAAGTTGGTCTCGGCGATAATCCTTGAAAGCGGTCTGACAAGGGAATGAGCGAAGATTAAGGGCGCGGGTTTCTGAGGTGGAGACACCACGCAATGAAACATGGGAAGCCCAGTTGTGCTTTGGCGGTAACAGGTGAACTACTAGTACCTGGCCTACTACTAGTTTCCATAACAACCCAAAAATTGTAACTCAGTCATGGAATCCATATCTGAAAACAGTAAAATTTACGTAATACAATGAAAATTAGAATGCCTTTCACATATTTTGTTTATAACAATAACCTTCAGCAACATTAGCAGAACCGTAAGAAAAAAAAACTGTTCACAAATATTATTTCTTCAGTATTGAAATGGAAGACAAATGAGTCTCTACTAGGCGTGGGGTAATAATAGAATTTTACAGTCTGAAAAGTGTGGTTTAAAACAAGGTTCAAAAGATTCTATTCCTGTTGTGTGCTCTTCGTGTTAAATGAGCCTTGTCATCCTATGTAAAATTTAACTTTATGACCTGCGTTCATTTTTCTGTAGTAATTCCAATTGACAATGTATTAAAATGTCAAACGAGATTAGGAAAATGAATAAAATGTCTTAATAAAACCGAGTTATAAATGTCGTTTCTTAATTTAGAGTACCAATAATAATAATAATAATAATAATAATTTATTATTATTATTATTATTATTATTATTATTATTAATCACCTATTAGTGGCGAGACTCCGGCCATCAGGCCCACTCTTCCGCTTCAGCATGTATTACATATTATACATGCTGCAACGTGTATTACATATACAATTTATAAATAAAATTGTATCTACGGAAACAGCCATATTTTCTTTTCTTAAAGATGTCGCCTCATCCATGGAAAAAAACGAACCACCTATTGGAATCTTTTTAGATCTTTCAGACGTTTTTGACGTCACTGATCATATTATTTAACTTTCGAAATTACCTTCGTATGGAATTATTGGTATTTCTCTAGAATGGTTATGTTCGTACCTTAAACAAGGATCTCGGGGGTAGGAATACCTTACTGGAATATTGGAACATTATGTACACGCCTTTCCGTTTCTTTGCCAATTGCATGTGGTATCCTGCAAGAATCGATTTTAGGCCCTACTTTTTCTCTTTTATACGTAAACGATATGCCCTCGGAGATTAGAAACTGAAGAACAGGTCTTTGCGGATGCTACGAATATTCTTTGCAATATAGAAACCGTAAATAGTATACTAACAAATTGGTTCCGTACTAAGAACTTAATAGAAAAAGAAAAGAAAACTGTTTCATTGCAGTTCTCCATTTCAAATAAACGGCTCCACTTCACAGAAAATGAACGGCGTGCCATTGACGGATGTTATAGGTAACAACATTTTTAGGTCTTTCAATTTACAGAAACCTTAAATGGAACGCCCATTTAAATGAATTGAACACTAAATTAAGTTCATGCTACGCTTTCAGAATTGTTTCAAATTCAGTCAGCCTCACACTGCTCGTTGTGTATATTTCGCGAATGTTCATTCCCTCCTGAGATATGGCATAATATTCTGGGGAAATACATCTTATAGCTCCCAGACTTTTAGATTACAACAAAAGAAGAATACGAATAATAAGCAAATCCAACCCACGTGATTCTTGTAAGCCTCTCTTTACCAGTCTAGGTATTTTAACATTACCTTGTCTCTTCATATATGAATCAGTGTTTTTTGTCATAAATGACTTACTTGCGGGCGGGAATATATTTTCAGCAAACGCCGATGTCTATAAGTACAACACTCGACGTAGTTATCATATTCATCAGGTTACAGTATCAACAGATCACTACAAAAAATTACATATAATACATGTACATTATTTTACATCTTGTCAGATGACATTAAATGATTAAATTCGATACAAAGATATAGTCCCAAGTGAAATATTTTCTGCTACGCAACTGTTTCTATACAGTTATAGACTATACCGAGCATCTAAAAGGAAAGTAATATTAATTTTTAAAATGACATTTAATGTATTATATATCATTTGGATTGTATAATTGTAAACAACCTGTAACAAGTATTGTAGAATTACAGAATTAAAAGAATTACAGAAAACATGAGATGTACTCAAATACCCGCGTAGGAAGAACAGCTTAAATCCGATTTTAATTTACAAAGTCGTGTACTAAGGGGAAAAGCGCATTGAGACAGAGCCATGAAAAATTAAACAGAACTGATTTGGAAATTGGAAAGCACAAAAACATATTTAATCCTAAAATATACTGAATTTAAATTTATTGCATTAGTCATAATTAAATGAAAAAATACAAGAAAGAAAAGCTGTTTTAAAAAATGCGATATACAATTACATTAATCTGGCAATTTTGAAACTTTTTTACACCCTTTTCTATCGTAGAATATCCGCTCAGTACAAAAGTATTGAAATGTTTTTCAATGATCGCAAAGTTTTACATTTGCTAACATTTACAAAGGTTAAAATTTTCGTAAAAATGTGTGTTACTTTTTGGATTATTGCATAGGAAGGAATTTTAGAATCTTTTTGTTGAGAAATAAATAAGTATGCTATTGTAGCAGTATGACGTTTATGTAGTCATAATATAATTATGTAGTCATAATGCTTCATAATCATGGCAGTTGCTTCGTAACTTCGTGAATTAGTCAAATGTTTTATGAGATAATACAGACGTTTTTCATTAATTTAAATACATTTTCGACACATTGTTACTTCTAACTAGAAAGCAGCATGCATCATCGTTAACAATAGTCGTATGAATCTCTTACTGTAAGGTGTAAAAGAGGATTTTCCAGACACCGAATTGTGTACAAGCGCTGGAAAATATAGTAGAGAAAAGGTTTTCATCACTGTCCTCGCGATGTATTACAAGTCCAAGAGGGTAATAAAAATAAAAATGATTCCTAAGAAATAAATTGAGAAATATGGGTGCGTACGTAGAATTCACAGGTCATGAATGTAGGAGTTGTCTGGGAGCCTCCAATAGTGTAGGAGACTGTTGGTGACAAACGATTTGGCTTCCTCTACCCAATGTCCAGACATTTCTATGAAGATTTATTCTCACGAGGGACCGCGCCCGGTCCAACGCTTCTGCTCCCCCCTCACCCCCTTCCCACACCACTGCGCAGGACGTAGCACGAAGTGGCGGCGGGCGAGGGCGGGCGAGGGCGGGCGAGGGCGGGCGAGGGCGGGCGAGGGCGGGCAAGGGCGGAAAACTAGTGGTGCAACAAGAGCACAAACTTTTTATTATTAATTCTAAATTTGCAATTTTCAAAAATTCAGAGTTAAACCAAAATGAGACCCGCGCCATTCTTTTTGGAATCTGATCCTCCATCCGAGAAAAAATTCAAATAAATTTGGAGCGGTTTTTGAGGAATAAAGTAATTTTTTGCCTATATTGCGCTCCAAATTACAAGAGAACAACTGTTTCTGAAAAATGAAGCATAATTTATTTAAAGATCTGTCTTTAAGGAAAGTATTGCATCAAGATACAATTCTCTATCTTGAATATTATAGGTCTAGAAAGACACCCCAAAAATCACGTTTTCAGTGTTAAAAAAATCTTCAATTTTGCAATTTTTTAAAATAATCATGAGACCTGTTCAATTTTTAAGTGTCTTTCCGGTATTTGAAGACTAAATTTCATCAAAAAAATTGGCGCTATTTTTGAGGAAAATTTGATAATGTTTTTGATGCTTCATGTTAAGTCCCTTACAAAATTAAAATGAAGAACGGGACGGAGATCGGGACAGAGCACGGGACGGGCTTTGGCTACATCACGTGTTAGAGAATTTTTTGTACATTTAGCAACCGGATTTATTCACTTTTCCCCCACCAGAAACTGTAAATGAGTGTTTTCCTGCATACGTTCCCCGTTTTCCAGCGCGCGATTACATAACTTTTTCTTCTTCCAAAGTACCTTCATAAGGGTAGGAAAGTTAAAAACACTGCGGAAAATATATAAAAAATAGGACAGTGAGGATGGTGAAAGTCGAGGAAAGCAAAAGGTTTTGGGGAGACGGGGTCTGAGAAGAAATTCTTCCAGAATATCTTCACTCTCATGAAATCTTTTTCAAACTTATGATTGAAGATGATAACAACAATAATGATAATAATAATAATAATAATAATAATAATAATAATAATAATAAAGGCATGTGCTCGGAAGTGATGTGAACAATATTAGGTGATGATAGGAAAAGTCTCAATTGATGTCGACATTATTAGTAAAGAATTTCATACATTCTTATACTATGAGTAAAATAATATCATTAAATTGCAATGCGCGCTGAAACGAACCACTACGTAGGTGGTATCTCTGTTTTCGTTAAATACGCAGGAACACGAAAAATATGAAAACATCTACATTACTAATTTCCAATGTGCAAAGAATGTGGATGAAAATGCTCTTTCGACCATGTGTGTTTGTGGGGTTGTTAGACACCCTAGAACTCTGAAATGTTAAAAAACAATGGTAGAGTTTGGACACAAATTCTCAAACTGCACGTACCGACTAAATTTTAATACTGATTGCGTCATTGCATCGTACTTATCTGATGTAATGCGACAAAGCTCCATAATGAAGACCGCCCGTCATTAAATACTTGCTATATACTTATTGAGCTATGGAACAGCATATTTTCGACATATATCGACATTCGTGCGTAAAAAACTTATACTTTATATAAACTCTTCTATATCATTATAATGCGGTATTCAGAAAGATTAATTTTGTTAAAATATTTAATAAGATTTTATAATGTCTTGTAGTTTTATTTCTCTTAAGAAAGTGGCCCTTTTACAGTTGTCAGACCGAAGCCTTTTTTCTAATTATTTTATTACATAACAATTAAAAATTAATCTCACGTCAATGTTTTTCCAGTCTTCAGCGATATGTCGAGAGCTTTTGTGCCCTCATCTTCAGGTCTAATGAAATAAAACAAATCATCTTAATTTCTAAATGAATAACAATCAAAGTTGAGTTCTAGATAATTAACATATAAACCCAAATATACCGATTTTTTTAAACGAATGTTTTTAAGGTTGAAAAGAAGAAAGCTCTATCTTCTGCTAAAATTGCCTAAAAGTTTCAAAACCGTTTAGGCTATTCTAAATTTATTTCTTAAATTGATATTAAAAATTAATCTTCACTAGAAATAGATTTCTAAATCTCAAAAACTTCATTTAAAAAAAATTATGAGCAATTTTTAAAAACTGAATGTTCATGAACAAGTAAAATTTTATGGTATGAAGTGACTCACCAAGAAAGTTCCGAGTCAGTATTACGTTTTGGAAAACTGTGTGAGGCGGCAATTTTGCTGCAGGCTACAAGTTCAATAATGTTTCAAGTTACTTGATAGTCTTCAAATGAATGGAAATTATTGGCAAAGCTGCATTTTTCCGACAGTTCCCTGGTCTTATGTTTGATGTCTTATGTTTGCGTGCATAAAGAAATGTTTTTCCCTTAAAGAAACGTACGTATTATTGTTACTAATATTATTACTGATATTATTGTTATTGACATTTGTAAACCATGTTGGGTGTCCAGATGGATGCGGACGTGCTAGGTCGTTTTAGACGCACGAGCGCCTGAACACTGGCTCAACCAACGGTATCAGACGGTTCGACATGGTATTGCCAATCAAATGAAGTACAAAAGATTAAAATTGATATATTATTTAATATAAATTTTTAACTTAAGTTAAAATCAAAATTAAATATGTATATTGCGAACTTGTATAGCAAAAGTAATGATAAGCGAAATTGCGTAGGTAAAATATCAATGCCTGGTATGCACTTCCCAGCTTGAGGCGTCATTTCGCTGCTGTAGTCGTCGAAGCGTGAGGGGTGTCGCCCCGTCGGGTCTCTGCGGGCGCGGTGGGGGATGTGCGTGGGGAGGGATGGGAGGACGCGGGCGGGGGGGGGGGAGGCGTGACCCACCGCCCCACGGCCCTGTCCAAACCTCGCACAACACGTGCTAATTGGCCGTCGTCAATGAGTTAGCGGCGCACACATTTCGAGGTCATGCAAGAAGTGCGCGCGTAGAAATAATTAACTCTGACTAACAGGTGATTAATAAGCGTTTGCTGGTCGCGCACCTTGGTTGCGGCAGAACGAACTAATTGTCGCATTCCATCTCAGCCACGCGTCATGATTAACGCGCTTATAATTAGCTGTTGCGGATCGGGGGGGTCTTGGCGGTTTTGTACGCCTGTCCCTTCGCCCTCTCCTTGTCCCACGCCGCCGCCCCTACCCGCCGCCCGCCGCGCCCCGTCCCGCCGCCCGCCAACCGCCGCGCCCCGTCCCGCGCCGGAAAAAATGCCGCTAATTGCGGAGTAGAGCACGGAGCGCGAGCCGATGGCGGCACTACTCCCGTGATTGATACCGCTAATTACATCCGCCGCGTCTGAGCGAGCGAGTGCGCGCGGGCCCTCGCCGCTCGTCGTTCTGCTTTATTGGTATGCGGCGGATGTGGCGCAGTCACCGTCCTCTCACCCCCCCCCCTCCCAGGGGGGCCTCACCTCCCTCCGACCCTCGCTGCAAGGCCGCCTATGGTAGCTGCTCCGATCTCAGTTATTACGGTATTTTATTACACAATTTTTTACCTACTAAATACCAGAAGCAATGGATCAGGGCATCAACTTACGTTACGGCAGTCCCTCTGACCGGGAGATCCTGGGTTCGAGTCTCGACGGTGGCAGGATGTTCGACACAAGCCTGTCAGCTGGGTCGAATTCAGTCGCTGTCCGGAGGACAATTCTTGCAGCCGGCTGCTGTGATCGCTGGTTTTCTATGACATTTTTTGTATAAATAAGTATAGAAAGAAAGCAGTCAAATGCGAAAATGACACAACCCTTCATTGCAAGACACAAAATTTATAAGGCAAGTATCTTCGAAGAGAAAATTATTAAAACCGTATGTAACAAGAAATATAAACACTTCACCTTGCTGTCGCAAAATATGGAGAAATGTAATCATGTGAAAAGGACAGATCAATATACTATTAACGTCATTCTACAAGTGTTGTTTTGTAATTCCATATTAACTACTATTCAATCTGCTGGATTCAATCTGCTGGCATTGTTCTGTATGACGTATGCATGGAGATCTGATGTTCTGGAGTGATCGGAACGAATTGTATGATGTGTATTTCAGCGCGGAAAAGTCTTAATAATATGGGCTATTTCATATACGCCATGCACAATCGATCTAGGGTTGTATGGTTGCGCACCGGGGAACCGAGCGGGGTAGGGAGAGGTGGGGCAGGGCGAGGAGAGCCTGGTGGGGCGGTGTGTGTGTGTGCGTGTGTGTGTGTGGCCGGGGTGTGAGGCAGGGAAAATGGAGGCTGGGCGCTCTGGGGTATTGCTCACTTTCGTATTATTCTTCCCCGTGGAACTTACACGCTTCGGTTATTTATGAAGTCAGCTCCTTGTGTATTGAAATAGAAACTGTGAAAGAATTATAGTGTCGGGTGCGAAATATGTTGTATTGGTGGAAATGCGAGCGCGGCCTGGAAGAAGCGAGATCGCCGCAGGGGCCGTAGCAGGCGCTGATGGGGTGAGGATTCAATGGGAAGGGCACGGGCGTGGAACAGGAATTTATTTCGTCTCGTTCGCGTAATTTAAGGCAAAGATGGACACGTTAAGTTGTAATAAAAGGACACTGCGCGACGTTTTTACGAACTTGTGTCCATCGTACTGAGAAAGTGTCTTACATAGGCAGATTAGGAGAGATTTGTAAGGAATGAACGATTTGTTTTGTGTGCTTACTTTACTGAACTTTTTTCATTGATTTACTTCTCGTTAAGCCATGTGACCGTTTAAGGGCTTCATCACAATAGTATTTTCACTAACAGGGTTAGGCATCCTTGGCTTTTGGAGATCTACATCGCTGCTCCGTGTGTTAGATTTTGTTTAATTTAGAGTAGCTTGACTAATATGTATATATTTAGAATTTATACAATTTAATATTCGAATTATTCTACTTTTTCTTTTATGTACTTAAGGGGAGTGGAATTTATCTTTTGGAAATTTGGATTTTATTTAACATTGGTGCATAGCATTACGCCATAGATAAAATTTGTCCGTTAAGACTCAACATATTAAGATGGAATACTTTTGTTCCTCTTAGGGAGTTCCTACCGTTCCTACGCGAGGCTTAAGGACAGTCAAGGAATGAGCGATTTGTTTTGTGTGTTTACTCAACTTTTTTCACTGATTTACTTCTTGTTCACCCGTATGGTCATTTAAGGGCTTTAATACAATAGTATTTTCACTAATAGGTACGGGCACGCTTTAGGGCGCTCCTCTTTGTTGCAGCCTTGTGCAGATAACATGAAGGGGACCGATGGATAGGGCGGCATGTGTACGTTTTGATTATTTCATAACTCGTTGGCACCGTACAGTGTGCATGCGCATAGAATACAGACCACGCACTGCTTTGAGCTTCGCTGCACGAAGTTGTGTCAAAGTTTTTGATGAAACTGCAGCGTTCGGTCCCCTTCCTTTTCATAAAAACAACGCATCATTGCCAATACACTTGAAGCCAAAATACTTTGTAAAAAAATTCGCTCTAAAAATTATATGGTTTGTGTCAAGTTCCGATACTTCGCTTTTTTAACATGGTGTCTCAAGGTCACGCACGAAAAAGGGAGAGGGAAGGCAGCCTCTAATAGGGAGGGTAAAGGTGGGAGCTGTAGTGACGATTCAACTCCCTGTTGGAATCTGCCTTCCTCACCCTTTTTCGTGCGTGACCTTGAGACACCACGTGAAAAAATCGAAGTATATTCCCATCGGAGAGGGTCCTCTTCTTCACCCCGCAGGCAAGTACCAAAGCTCGGACGAGCCTAGCTAGGCGTATGACCGCCACTCGGCCGCCGCCGTCTCGCCATCGGACGGGTGCAGCTCCGCGCCGGAGGGCAGAGGCCAAGCAGGTGAGGGCCACGCCCAACCCACCGCATTTACCCCTTCCTCTTCCCCCTCCCGCCCATCGCCAACGTCCAGCTAGCAAATATTGACGTTCATTAAGCAACGCGCATTTCAAACATCAACTTTCAACATCACGTAACACAATTAACATAAAGTTGTTCGCAGTCGGAGATCCAAGCAAACAGCACATAGCGCGGAGCGCAGAGCGGGAGAGAAGGCGGGGCGGACCAGGGCGGGTGGAAGAGGGGTGGAGTAGGGAAAGGGGGTGTGGAGGGGGAGGGAAGGGGAGGGAGGGACGAGGGCTCGGCGGCTGGATCACTTGCTACCGAAACCTGATTCCGGCCGCGAGCTACCGGGCGAGGGCGTGGCGAAGGCGTGGGGCGGGAGCGGGGGGCGGGGGTAAACTTTCGAGAGTGGAATGCGGCCTACCGCACTCCGTTTGCAAGTGAGCAACTCCCTAGCGCATTTAAATGCGTGGAGAATTGTGTGGGATCTAACGCATATTGTCTCTTCACTTCAGTGTGCGTTGGAATCACAGAAATATTATACAGGCTGTTTCGAATAATGTTTAACCTTACAAGATATGTTTAATAGAGTTGCAGATAATGCTAAAGAAATGATAAACCATTACACATATTTATAAGCGTTGCTTTGATACGTAAAGTTCTTTGCATTATGTAAAAGTGATTACTCTATTAAGTCCAAGATATCTGGCGTTCCTACGTGCCTACGAAAAGTAAATTAATTGAAAGAATGTATTTATTTATTATTTATCTTATGGTTATAATGATCTGAAACTTCAGAATATTGGAAAGGTTTTGTAGGCATTTGAATAGTAGAAATGACAGTTGTTGTTTTTTTGTTATGAATAAATATATTACGAAAGGCGAGGCCTTTTACTTCTAGAAAGAGAAACATTGCCTGAAAAATTCTCGAACTGTGTAACAAAATTTTTTAAAACCCGAATGTAAGATATTAGAATGATATGTCATCCTGTCCCGAACGAGGACCTTTTCAAAAGAGACGCCAGTTGCCCGAATACATGGATATCAGACTTCGTCGTTAACATTTGATGCGTAAGGTGATTGGTTGTGAGCTAATAAATATGCCTCGGGAACTAAGTTATGTGCGATCATGGTGCTTCTATTATTCAGATCTCATCAGAGTACAAATTCAATACTTTTAGTTGCCCTGAATCTATTATTCCGTTTCTCTCGATCATAGCTGCATAAGACAAACGGGCTCATTACGTTTTAGTACCCAAACTAAATGATGAAACGACCTCAGTATTAGGATTGTCGATTTGCTAACACATCTTTGGAATATGGAATATTTAGAACTATCAAATATACAGATGTGAAATAAAATTACAATCAGTAATTGTATACATTAGAGTGTATTCCAAACTGTTAATTCGGTTGTGGAATATTTTTAAAAACTGGTTATTTACGCTCACGAAATAATCTACAAAATAGGACCAAGTAGACAATTGTGCTGTTTATTTTCATATTAGCGAATGCAAATGTATTCAATCAATGCGCCTTCGATTTAAAGTATTCACATATTCGTGAGATTGAGTGTTTTAGCTTTAGCTAAGTGGAGATTTATTGTCCTAAGGAAACAAAAACCATACCTTATACCATCTGCCATAATATTGATGCAAATCCCTTAATATCAAATTCCCGCGCGGATTTAGTAAACAATTTTTTTCAAAATTTCCCACTTTCGGAAGCTTAGTTAATAAAACAACCGTCTTTTTCTGTAGAAGCAACATAATAAAACAACTGGTATAGAATCAAGGTACCGAGTGTTTGTATTCTAATTCACTATTTGGAGGTGGAAAGTTTAGCATGCTAACCTTTCACCGATCTGGAAACTTGCTTCTGTCGGTGCAGAACAGAAACTACATAAAGTCACCCTTTCTAGGAGAAAGGCAGTTGCCGGGGTCAGAAAACTCTAGAACCTCAGGGCTAAACGAACTGGCACCCATGTAGTGTAAGCTCTCTCTATGAGCGTTCAGACTAACACACCTCTCACTATGGTTTGCAGGGGAATGACACAGATTGCCCAAGTAGACAGAAATGTCGAAGCTAAACTAGTGGTGCCAAGTCTGCACATACTTTCTCAAATCATATCTAACTTTTGCGATTTTCAAATGTTCAAAACATTCAACGAAATTCAAACTTCGGCAATTTTGTAGCGTCCTTTAGTCTCTCCGAAAAAAATTGGAAATTTACAGATTCATTTAAAGAAATTCTATCATCAGAATTGTAGTTTATTATGTGAAACTTTTCAATTGCAAATTTGAAAAAATACAGACTATGCCGAAAATCGGAACAGAATTTTTTTATCGTTCATTGCTTCGTACAAGAAAAAAATGGAAAAAATTGGGAAACGTTTTTGGTAAAGTAATTGAATAAAACTGACTGACTGACGTTTTACTGTCAATCGATATTTCGATATCAAGGACCCACAAAACATGGATTCTGGCTAAACGTTTTAGAGGAAGTAATGTACTATATTTTGGAACAATATTTATCAATTTTTTCGATATTGGGACAATATGAGTGGCAATATGATTTTTTTGGAAAATTTGCCGTTTTGTAACGCACATTTTCAATTTTTTCTCTTTTTACCAAGTAGGACTAGAAAGTAAAAATATTATGTGTGTATCTTGTTTGATTCTAACAAATAATTACACATTTGTTGTACATTGTAAGAAAGATGCCGAACAACAATAATAAAGCTAATAAGCACAACAATAGCCCACATGCTTTTTTTTACAATTGGTCTCAACCGACTCAAGTGTGTGAGTTTCTTTATATGCTATTGCGAGGGGAATGTATTTTCAATTTTTTTCTGTTTCTCCTTTATTGGTGTGATCTGCAGGGTAACATCAATGATGAATGCTTTCCTCTCCTGTATGTTATGTAGTAGAATATATGGTTTATTTGCCGGAATAATTTTATCAGTATGTATTGGAAGGTTGTAAAACATTTTGAACTGATTACCTTCTATGACGGGTTTGGCTTTGTATTCAAAATAAGGGATGATTTCCCTCTTCTGCCAGAAGCCCATGTTTGGTTGCCAGTGTTTGGTGCAATATTTGCTGTCGAGTTCTGCCGGTGTACATAATTTGTGTTGGCCAGATTAGGGCTCCCAGTGAACAGGTAATGTAATGTCTCTGATGATCGATGACACTACATTCATCATTAACGTCCAGTTTTTTCATAATTTTTAATACTTATTAGTTGAAATAACTTGGTTGTGAATTACTTAGATGAAATTCTCAGACTCTCCACAGAGACCGCATCTCTAATCCACGGCACTGGGGCGTCGTGGTCTTCACATTCAAGAGCATGAGGAAATCTACCAAGGGGAGGTTTGACTTCATTCCTGAAATATTTTCTTGACTGACGCGATGTCAAAGTAATGTGCATTGTTGCTAGTATTTAAGGGAGTATAACGTTTGGTACATAATACTGATGTTGAGGCAAGAGTTCAAATTGCGTTTTCAAGTTTTTATTAATTTGAAGTTGTAATTATTAATATTATGATTATTATTACTATTGTTACTACGACTAATTATTATTATTATTATTATTTATGTACTTCACGACCACGCATGTTACGAGTCTGTTAAATATAAAATTTGCTCCAGCTTCCTAAGGAACAGAACTATGGATTTCCGGTGACTCTACAATACATCGTCAAAATGTGAACTGTTTCAAATAAAGCAGTGTCTTGCATTTCGCTGTTTTTTGAATGTCCTGGGAGTTTAGCCAAGTTCTTACATAATTTTGCGGAACAAATCCAATAGCTCCGATGAGTATCCGGACGACCTGTCCTTTTACGCCCCTCATTCGGCTGATCTCGATTTCCAAAAACCTTGTATTTCAGACGTTTTCTTCCTTCCTGGTGACGTTTTGATCGCAAAGCACTGCTACATCTAACGTAGACACTTTTTTCTCCAAATTCCGGATAACCAGGAATTACGGTTTGTTTGCCACTATCGTGTAAGCAGTTTGCATTTGTTGGTCATACAATTGCACACAGTCCAACAGACGTCACCGACTTTGGTGAGTGTTTGTACCACTTGATGTATGTGTTTGGAACTTTGAGGGCTGTACAAATCCGCCAGTGGAGGTAACTACACACCCTGTCTTTTGAAGTATTCGGTCTTTGGTAGAATTGGGCAAGCTGAGCCGAAATGATCAGGAGTTTCTATTTTCTCCTGGCAAATGCGGCATTTATCGTCTTGAGAAATTTTGAGAACCGCTTTATCATAATGTGTTTTCAACTCTTGATCTTTGCGGTTATTTCAACAGCGTCCCATGTTGGCTTCATTCTTCCCCTTTTAAGCCACGTAAATAAATGATCTTTATTGATCTTCACCTTGTCCATTCTTTTAAGATATTATCCATGACGTGGTTTGTATCTCCACGATTTATTTAAAATTTTTTGTGTCTCACATACCATGTTAACAAGCAACAGAATAGCAGTGTCTCTGATATTTTGCGTGTCAGGCGTAGTCTTGTTTGCAAAGTTTCTTGCTACACTTATAATGCCTCATTCGTCGGTAATATTTAATGGCCTGCTTCATTCCTGTGTCATCTTGATGACAGACTACATACTTTCCCGTCACAACTATTGCATTGTGCCAGGAGACTTCAATTTGTGTGAGGTCCTTCCTTAAGTGTCACATAAAATCTATGTACATCAGTTCGAGGGTGGGCAACCCGATGCATTGTGAGCAGTTTTCTAGTTTCTCGATTCATGCTTCGAATTTTTGCTCGCTGGTCTTTCTTCACCCATGGAGCTTATAAACAGAGTCAGTGTGGAACAACGGTCTAGAGTGTAGGATCAAATAAAGGCAAAACAGCAGAAATGATAGTGAATCTCCTTGAAGAAATCTCATGTTTATCTAAATACTTCTTGTTTTTAATACTATATTTCTGATGTGTATTTGTAACTTGGTACTCCACAATTTAATGCTAGCCTTGGAAAGCTAAAATCCAGTCAAAATCTTCAAAATCCAGTCTCATGGTACACTGATAAAGGCCTTCTGGTAGTCAATCCAAGCCATGCTTAAATTACATTTCTTTTCTTTACATCATTCAAGATGACTTTAGCAAGGGAGAAGTGACAACTTTTCTAAGACGACGTTACGCAGTTGAATATTGCACCCATTGAGTTCTTATTTTGCATGCATTTATTGTATTAACATTTTTTTTAACGAACAGTTTTCGCGTAATTTCTGCTTGAATGTAATACAATTTACTGAGTAGAAATTCGGAGAAAGCAGTTTCTCCTAAATGGGATTAAGTTTTTCTATATTCTTTCATAAATTGAGCAAAGGACTCTCGAAAAAATGGCGCATGTCTGATAGTCGTTGAACTATAGGAATTTTTCCTGGAAGGCTTGTAGAGAAATACTGGTAGACTATTCGTTTTTTGGGCGTAGGCCAAAGTGAGGATGGACGAGTAATTACGTCGTGTAGCGGTGTATCGTCTGGCAAGCTACCTTCATGGAACTGATTTCGATTGTCGGCGCCGAGATAAAATTGCTGGTTGGAAACATTTTTACAGGTTCATGTAGTACAATATTGTGTAACCCATACAAATGATACGAGAAAATGTGTGTTGTAATTTTTTTTCTTTAAATCTCGTATGTATCCAAGGACGGTAAAAAAATTGGCATAGATTCCGTTTCTCACTGAGTGTATTTTCCAAAATGTTAAAAAAGTTAAAATTGCAGAACTACAATATTGAAGATAGAGATTTTTGTATTTAATGAACCTATTATAAAGAATCAGATATCTAAAATAAAGGCAATACACATTTTTGAAAAAGACGAATAGTTTTCACGTAATTGGTGCTTGAAATTAATGCAATTTATAAAAAATATCAAATATCCATTTTTTCTATTTTATTCAACGGATCTCATTCAACCAAGTTTTTGAAAACGAAAAAAGTAAATAATAATAAGAGAACGTAGGTACTTTTGTAGCACTCCAAGTTCATCTTTGGAGTCTATTTAATGAGTTTTGTGTACGTACACATTGACAACAGAGCTGCAATTGTTACGGGACATTTAGTTGTTTTGATGAAGTCAAGAATAACTGAGAAGTATTAGAATCAGTAACTGCTTCCTTTTTGACGTGGGCCAAGCGAAGGGCATTTTGAGCACCTGCGCGTTACTGTAGCTTCAAGATGCACCAGAGAAGATATATAGGTTCAATGGTAACAAAAGGTTAGGAAAGACTGAATGTATGCATTATTAAAGATGTTACCATTGTTTTGGCAATTACGTGCAGCGAATTTGAGCTGCATTTTAAATAATTGTACTACAATCTTTGGTGCATCATCTTTTTGTGTGTTTGAACGTATCCGATAACTTTTTAAACTAATTCAAGTTACACGCAGTGTATTACTACTATAACGATGTTACGTGGAGTTTTGTAAATATAGACATTGAGAATAAAAAAAAGGATATAAGGGTATTCCGTCAATGTTCCATCAATTCCGGCATTCCGTAATGGAAAACTTACTTGCATCGGCAAACTCCAGATCTGATTCTTCTGTATTGCTAACAAAATAGCAACTCACCCTCAGCGGTACTCCTACTACAACCACAACTACAAGCAAATGGAGAGTTCAACAAAATGTTCGCATAGTGAAGCTACATTGGCTATTTCTGTGTTTATTTGCTTTGTAGACTGTTATCTTTAGTACTGATTTCCAGTGCGCGCAGATATTGAAAGAAAACTGTTCACTCTCCGGTCGTGTATAAAGAGTCTGCGGATTCCTTAGCAACCAAGGAACAAACAAGGAATTAGATTTTTACTAAAAAACTTATTTGTATTATTTTTATATTATTCTTACTGTTCGCATACTGCACGAACCGGCAGAATTCTAGTACTCAATATGTCGATGCCCACGACACAGGTGACGTCATCAAAATCCAAGGGTCTAAGGAAACAGCTGCCCTCCTTTAAACGTTTGCTATTTATATGGTGCGTTGTGCAACAGCAACAAAGTTATAAATTTGTCATTGAAGTGAACGCGGTTTTTGTTAAAATAATAAATTTATTGCCCTGTTATACAAGATTGTTTAATCTGTTATTGCGCTGTGTGCGTGCTACTGTTTAGATAACGATTTTGGATTTTTGTTCAGCAACATTTTTACTCCTGCAGGCCACTAGACGCTCACTATTCCCGGAAATATTGTAATAGCTCACTCTCGTTCGTACAACATTCTTGTTAGATAAAACGTTCACAAAGATACGAAGATTAATAGTTGTTTAAAAATATACACACAGAAAAAAAACTATTAATCGTACGTATCAAAATTTCTGTAAGTTTCGCGAAGAGATCGATGGGATTCTGGGAGCTTCAAATACGCGTCATATGATTTATTGTATGTTGATACATGTAGTCATTAAAAGGAAACTGAAATGTGCACAAACAGACAGTTGAAATTTGAGTAGCGACAGGGCAATTTGAATGGTATACAACACAGGAAGTTACCAAAAAATGTCATGTAGCAACAAATCACTCAAATATATAAATTTTGGGGTCGGACACGCCACGGCGAAGGCATCAAAAATGTATTTCAGCGCAATGCGGGTGCGATAGGCGCTTTTGTAATACCCCAAGTTTCATTAGGCCGATATTTCAATATTGCGTCGGTCCGCCAAGACTGCAAATGGCGAATTTTTATCAATTCCGCCCAGAACGCCTGTTATTAATTACCGTGCGCGTTGCCATAATGTGCAACCTGTTCAGTCAGCGACTCGTCCATAATTCGGTGTATCGAAGCCCCATACATAAAATTACGCATCGGCTCTATACTTAGCGGCGTGGGGGTGGGGTGGTGGGCCAGGCGGCTTGGCAATTCCAGGCCGGGGGTGGACAGGGGGGTTCCTAACCCGATTTGGAAGGCCCGCCTAGCGCGACGCCGTGTTGATCAGCCGGGGCATTATCGCTGCGAATTACGAAATCCGGAGGCGGCAGCGGCGGCGGCTTCGGCGGCAGGCTAAACGCCTCGATGGGCACGTAATGCAGCTTGGGGCGGGGGCGGGGCATAAAAGCCGCCTCTGCGCTGTGATGGGCCGCCGCCCGTTCGGGGTTGCGCTCACAGGACAATGAGGCCGCACCCCTCCCTGCGGTGCGCCGGCGGGGTGTGGTGGGCGTGGCGGGGCGCGGCGGGGCGCGGCGTGGCGGGGCGTGGCGGGGCGTGGCAAGGCGTGGCGAGGCGTGGCGGGGCGTGGCGGGGCGTGGCGGGGCGTGGCGGTGCGTGGCGGGGCGTGGCGGTGCGTGGCGGGGCGTGGCGGTGCGTGGCGGTGCGTGGCGGGGCGTGGCGGGGGCGTGGCGGGGCGTGGCGGGGCGTGGCGGGGCGTGGCGGGGCGTGGCGGGGCGTGGCGGGGCGTGGCGGGGCGTGGCGGGGCGTGGCGGGGCGTGGCGGGGCGTGGCGGGGCGTGGCGGGGCGTGGCGGGGCGTGGCGGGGCGTGGCGGGGCGTGGCGGGGCGTGGCGGGGCGTGGCGGGGCGTGGCGGGGCGGGTTTGCGTGCCCGGGCGAACAAGCGACCGCCCAGTAGCCTCGCATTAGAATAATAGTAGATCGCATCAAGCTCTTCCTATGGGGGTGAGAAACAATGGCTCGAATTTTACACGTATTAGTTTCGAATGCACGTTTTGAGAAGTACTCTTGATTCTCGGCAATTATCAAGTGAACAGAAGAGTATTAACTATTTCTTGAACTATTGTATGTATATTTATATTTTCATTTTTCTGCAAAGATTCAATAACTACATTTACCCGCTTTTGGAAGGTGGAAATTAACTAGTATGACGTGCATATTTTTAAATTCTTCTTTGCATAGAAAGGAGAAAGTATTGTAATCGTGTGGCGGAAATCGACGATTTTTCAGCAGAAAAACTTCTTGCCGGATCCTGGTAACTAAAAAGTACAAAAAGAGCTTGTTCCTATGTGTAGAAAATTACTTCTAAAACGTTCCTTGCCGTATCAAAAGATGTGTTCCCAAGTAGTCTTGTTATCAAAAAATTTATTAAAAATTGATTTATCCAGTGATTGGAAAAATATTTTAAAGCCTCCCATTTGGAGACAACAGTCTGCAGCTTATTGTGTGTCCTGTAAATAGTGCTGATTTGAAAACCATGCTTTTGCCGAAGCAGTTGCGATGATGTAATCAATTATTGCAACGATTGCCCGTGAATTCCACCTGGCAGTATGAAGGGAACTTAACTTCTGCCAGCTGAGTCGAGGCCACTTTTTCTCCTTCTGATAGAAATTACATCCTTCACAGAATTCAAAAAGAAACCTGAAATTATCTCCCCATCCTGTGTTTTCATGTGTTGATATCTTTTCTCTGCCGGAATGACGTGTTTGCAAGTCCTCCTACCCTACTAAAACATCATCAGTGAATTGATAGTGTTGGGTGATCGTGATTTTGTTAGGAACAGAAAATCCATGAAGTGATTTATAAACAAGACGTAAATATGATGTGAACACCCATAAACTGAGAAGCTTCTAGTTCTTTTAGCCTCCAACTCTCTTAGTAGTTAGCAACTACACCATTTTTGTGTTCCTCTCTGTTGACTGCTGCTATATCAGAAGTATGGCTTTCAAGAATGGATCGTTTTCATAGAAGACACTTTGTGAATCGTGTGTCCAACTCGGTCTCCTGATTCAATTTGTTTTCTGTAATATTTTTGTCTTCATTGCAAAGCCAATTTACACTCTCCTTCGTAATATCGAAAATACGAGGTATATTTTTTTAAATTCTTCTTCCCCCCGCTTTCTATAGTTTTCGTTTTTTTCAGCCTGCCAACCTTCGAAGAAACTTGCTGCATAGAACGAATCGAAAAATTAGCTTCTCCCAAAGTCTCAGCAATTGATATTGTGACTGTGGCGGGTCCCCGACACGGTTCAGGTCCAAAAGTAACCGCCGCCTCTTGAATTGAATTGAATTTATGCCTTATTTTACGTGGCGAGACTGAGGCCATGAGGCGTGCTCTTCCGTCTCCCCACGCAAATTTCGCTACGCTCCTTTCACCAGCTAGCAAAGGAGGAATTTCTTGGGCGAGAAACAGGCGATTTGAATTTAGCTCAGAGGCGTCATTTAGGGTTTAGGATCTTTTACATGCAAGTATATCTACTAACATGGGACAGTCGGTTTTACTCCCCCTCCGAAGGAAGGCGTAAGAAGGATTTTTTCGCCCGTAATAATCCATGGTTTCTATCGGGTTTGAACCCGCCAGCTTGGGGACAACAGTCCGATACGCTAACCGTTACACCATCGCCTCTTGTCAGAAGGTCACGGAAAAGCTCTACCCTAGTAACCTCTACCTTCGACAGCCTGCCTGTGGCGGCACCCTTTTGCGATCGAGGCAAAGATCGCAATTTGCCCAGAGCTCCACGGACCCAATCCCACCCAGATTTCAGGTGATCTCGAATCAGGGCGGGTTTATTTATAAGGGTTGCTTGGATAATGAAATACAAAGGGGCTTACCTAGTTTTGAAATGACATAATGGCATGTAGCAGATTTTTAGCACATAAAAGACGTCCGCTAGGCGGAGGCCGCTGTGTGGTTGAATTGCTGCTGCCAAGTGGCGCGTCGATCGGAAGGCCTTTCCAGAGGTCGGCGCCCCTTCTCAGCTGGGATGGCTCCATTGGACGTCGTCGGCTGAAGGCCGGCCGCTGGCGTGGACCCCGCACAGCGTGGAACCGCTGTACTCAGCCGCCATCGTGGCCGACAGCCGTTCGTTCGCAGTGGCGTGGCGCCTCGAACAACGGGAATGAGTATTTTTCGTTCCGCAACCACAGTTCGGTACCCGCCGCGCTTGGATTTGAACACGGCCGATCTCTCTCATACGTCTTTGGTTTTTTCCGTCTCTCCACCACACACGTCAGTCCTCCCTCACACTCCCATACGTGTCTCTTATCGAACATTGTCACCGTGCAGCTTTGACTCTGTCCGCCCCCGTACCGATCTCTTATTCACACGTCCGAACCCGCTCGCTCTCCGATTGTTTCTGTCCGAAACGTCCGCCGAAACTTTCGTCCAAAACTCGCTCCCTGAATCTATTGCTCTCAAACGCGTCACTGAAACCACCTCTCGCTCTCCGTATGCTTCTGTATGTCCATTTCTTCGGGCTTTGCCTCCACTCGTCTCCCCCCTGGTAACGTGTTCAGTGTAGTGAGTTTGATTGGCTCTGTGTCGAGTGGAGACGTCGTGATTCGTCCGTTTGGTCACGTGCACGGTGAATCCCGGATTTTTGTATGTATCAGTGGTTCGCCTGTCCGTATGTCGTGTCATATAAGGGTAATCCCAAAGTATTTGGTCACTGTCACAGATGAAGTCCGTGCCATATTTTGTCCATGTCGCAGTCAGTGCGAACACCTTGTTTGGGGGTTTCAATAAAACTTCTTTATTCTCTCAGCTCGCAGACGGAGTCCGTCCACAACCCCAAATATCTATCAACAATGCATCTGCTCACAGGTATTTTGCATATGATCTCATTTATGTCTTTTCTCCTTCCTGGTATGACGGGTCGACGCTTTGTACTTCTCAAATTCTTTGTCCATTTGTTTCCAGATGATTCTAGTGCTGATTTGGATTGTTTACTTTTGAACGGCGTGTTCAAATATGAAAATAAATTACACGTCTTTATAAAAGACAATTGAGGAAGTGGAGTTCCATAAAAATGTAATTCTTTATTATATGCGTAAAAATAGTGGTAGATCAGAATGTTACTACTAGAAACGAACAATTCGTGCAGTTGAAATGAGTTAAATTTCAGAACGCTTGTCTGCTAGAGTGATCAATGTTTAATCGTATGTAATAGAAAGGGAACATTTATTTGGTGTATTTAAAAAAAATAATGTTTGGAATGACAGTCAAAAACGAGAATTATTCGAGGATTCAGGACCACAACGGCATATATCTCTGACGGAACGCTGGTAGTGAAGTAATTCGTATTTAAGAGACCACCGATCAAATTCATATTTAATGTACAAGTCCAATATTGTTCTAGGATATAAGAGTATTAGTAAAACCATTGACTAAAAAAATAATTTAAAATGGCCATGGTAAAAGCATCATCATCGTAATCAAGGACTAGGCCGAATGGCCTGTTCCGTCGCCAAGAAGATCGTTTCTCCATCTTCTTCTAGTTCATCTTCCATCTTTCCATAGTTCCATCTTCTTCTCCATCTCTATCTTCTTCCACTTGGATCTCGTTCCACTTGGATCTCGAGTTCCTTCAGGTGCGTAGTCGGGGAGCTTATTTGGTTGTCTCTCGCTAGTTATTTGCTAGATATGATGCAATCATTTCTCTTTTGGAACTTGGAATCTCATATTGAGATTGAAAATTTTCAGTTCACTTCTGATGTCTTCACATCTTGTAGTCTAGAAGCGTGTATCCTGCAACATTAAAAAAAACATTTCAGCAGCCACAATTGTCCCTCTGTCCGAGCGATTCATGCTCCAATTTTCGCAACTATATTCAAGTACAGTAACCGCAATTACCTTGTAAAATTTCATTTGTGTGTCTCTTCTTACTTTTTTCTTAAAATTTCTTTGGGTTGTTCCACACATAGCCTGAATTTTTTTGATTTTTTTCTGGATATCATTCTTCTCCCAATAAGAGATGTTAGGTAAATGTAGTTAAATTCTGACACTTCTTCTAGTATGGTGTTTTCTACTACTGATTTACACGTCAAATTATGTTTGCCTACAAAAGTCATTACATTAGATTTTTGAGTCGTAACTCGTACGTCTGTAATATATTTTGCAAGGTATAGAGGTCATTCTTCAATCTATCCTCTGAATTTTTCAAAATAACCTGATCGTCAACAAATAAAATTGTTCTTAAACTTGTTCCAGAAATTGTAATGCTTTCTTCTGATAAAGCTCTCTGCAATTCCTTTGTGGAATTGTCGATATAAAAACTAAAAAGTGCAGGGGAAAGTGGGTATCCTTGCTCTTCTCCTCTATTATCGCTTGTATTCTCCCAATTCTTGTTCCCATAACAATGTCTATTTTATTATTCCTTTAAAAGCTTTTCATAAATTTTATCAGATAGTTTGGAATTCCCTGAATCTTAAGAATTTCTCACAAATTTTTCCTGGACACGAAATCAAAAGCTTTTACAAAATTTACGCAGAAAATGCAGGTAGAGAGGTTGAATTCCCTGCGCTTCTGTAGTAACTGCTCCATTACAAAGACACAATCTTCACATGATCGCCCTCTCCTGAAGCCACATTGTTCTTCACCAAATATAACTTCGTTAATGACTTTCATCCTTCGTGTTATAATTTTAGCGAAAATTTTGTAGGCTTTTAGAAGGCTGATTACTCTGTAGTTTTCTCGTACCTTTCTTGAAAATGAGGGTTACCATGCCAACTTTCCATTCTTCTGGTATTTTACATGTAGACCAGTATACTTTTGAAAGATATATAAATCTTTCTTTCATTTCTATTGACGCATGTTTAAAAAGTTCTATGCTCATTCCATCTACGCCGGGCGCTTTTTTGTTCTTGAAATTTTCCAATGCCCCTTCTAATTCTTTTAGGTCAATTGGGTCTACATGTACCTTGGCCTCTGTTTGGTCTATAAGTTCTAGTTCTCCGCCTGGATAGTCCACAAGTTCTTATAGTACATTAACCATTCGTCTTTACTTACGGCGGAAATTCTAGCTGTGTCACTTTCATCTTTTTTTTGCATATCGTGTTCTGTGTCTGAGATGTACTTATCCCAATTTTTTTCAATTTGCTAATTTCTTTCTTCGCGATACCACACCTTTAATACTCTAAACGATATTCTAATGTGTTGGTCTGCAAATATTTTACATAAATTTGCGAATTCTACCCAGTGTTTTTGGCGCTGATTGACACATACCTTCCTCGAGGTTTTGCCATTCTGTATCAACATATCTACTTTACCGTTTTTTCTGTAAGTATTTCCAGAGATGTGAGGAGTATAATTGCCTTATACTTTCCTCTCTCAGCATATATATATATATATATATATATATATATATATATATATATATATATTATAGATTCTCTTGCTTTCCTCTTGAAAATTTTGCTTCTAATGGGATCCTCTTTCAGGGATATTAAGAACTTATTTTTCTAAATAGTGATCTGTTCTTATTTCCGGGCCCGTATCAGCTCGTGTGTCTTTTATAGATGAGAGAAGCTTCTTGTTAGCAATAACAAGAAGATTGTCAATAATAGATCGGAACCCTCTTCCTGTACAAGCACACTCGTGAATATATTTGTGACAGTAATAAGTATGTTATTTTCAAGTTATTGAAGGTGCCAAAATTTCTTAGACATTTCCCATTTTCATTAATTGTCATTGCTCCTTTATTACCTACAATATTCTGATTTCTGATATTCCTGACTCGTACATTTAAGATTATGATATGTCTAGCCAATGTATTAAAGTAAAATATTACTACATGCCAAACAATCATAATGAAATGTCTGAGAAAAGCCCTGGATAAGCAGAAATTAAGATTTATCTGTTACCAGATGGCATACAACGTTGTTCTTCTTCATACATTCATAGACAAAGCAAGTTGACATGGCTTGCACATATCCAATAGCCTCTTGAAATTGAGGTTCATGCAAATTAATGTTAATAATAATAATACAGTAAATATAAAATTAATATTTAACTATATATTAATCTATATATCTATAAAAGATCATTTGCATTGATTTTAATTTTTGCTCTTCGCTTTGACTTAAAATCCAAACTTTTGAACCGTATGTCGATATGCTTTCAACCAGTGATGGGTGCATTCTTATCTTTGCCGTGCTTGTTATATTTTGGCAATACAAAACATTACTCAACTGTCTTGTCGCTACTCTCCCTTGAGAGATCCTATGTTTTACTTTTTCCGCACATCCATCTTCCTTTAATATACACATATCAAGGTACAAAGTAATTGGGAGCAGGTGTATTAAAAATTCACCTGCTCCCAATTATTAAGTTTGTTCCTTTCGACCCCGCAACAACATACTCAGTTTTCGAAAGATTAATAATTAAACCCCAAGATATATATTCTCCATTTACTTTCCTCGACATATAATCTATATCTTGTTCATCCTCGGCAAGAATAACCTGGTCATCAGCGAAGTGAAGAGTAAAAAAATTGTCATTGTTAACTTGTATCCCCATATTCCGACATTTACGTCTCCAATTTTCTAGAGCATCTCTTAAATATATTTTGAAGAGAGTGGGAGCGATACAGCTTCCTCGTCTCAGACCTTTAGATATTTTATATGGCTTCGTTATCTTTCTTCCAATTTTGATACAGCTTCTCATATCATTGTACAGGTTTCTCACATATTATAAAAGAGAAAGAGGGTCTTGTGTTGAGAAAGAGATGGATTTGGGGTTGATGGGAATAGGTTACTCATACACATCACACTTGAAAAGAGATAATGTGCCTGTGGTAATTTTCTATCTGGTTGGACATAAAAGTTACTGTGATGGTGAAGAATTTCTTTCTTGGAATCATGCCAGATCAAAATTTATTCAAGTTTATGCTATGCCTCCGAAGTATTTATTTTTAACATTGATTGCGTATCTGTGGCATTCTAAAACAATGCACTATTTTAATTTATATAATTAATTTCAAAATTTATATATAATCATCAGTAACTGGCCAAAATTCACTTTATAGAATAATGGGTTAACGAAATGGCCAAAGTTATTATTGCAAAAAATATCAATTAATTATATTGAAATTGTTTTTCAAAGAGAGCAAGTGATGAGTATATTGTAACGAAGACCAAACCTGCTGATTGGTTGTTGGGGACCATGACTGTCAATTGATTAATTGTAAATCATTTTTGAAGTGTTTCCGTAAATGCAATCTTTGTTGTTTATTGTTTTAACTTTCATTCTCGTTTTTAAATTAAGTTCTTTTTCTTTTGTACTTAAAACATATACTCGGAAACATCTATGGCTCACGCGTGAGCGCATTCCATAAATTAACACCTCAGTCACACTTTACCTACCTACATTAGCATCTCCACAGTTACGTGTGTCCAGTGATCAATGTATCTTTCTCGTTACGAAAAAACCAGAAAGTACTAAATGTGCGTGACGTTCTTGTAAATTCTCAAGTCGTGTCCAGTACACTGCACGGAGAAGCGAGGAACTAGCTTGAAATGGGTTTCGGAAAATCTGCGAAAACAGCGGCCGGTTGACACAGCTTCTCATACACCGCGGTTTCGACTGACGGGCGTTTTAGGTCAGTGAAGACGAAGATTCAAACAAACAAGCGAAAGAAAACTGTTTATTGAAATACTCTCATTTACAGGGTTCCGTCGAAGGCAACGTGTCGCGAGAAAGGGCCTGTGAAGACGTCGACCCTGTCAAGAAGGCATCTCTCAGGGTAGAAATGACATCTGGGCGGGTCCGGGCAGGGCCTTGGGGCGGGGGCGGGGGCGGGGGCGAAACTCCGCTGCGAGATTCCCAGACGCTTCCTTCGCCCGCTCGCCGCGTTCCTCCCTCTGCCCTCTCTCCTTTCTCCTTCCTCTGCCTTTCTCCGGCGCTTTCAAAGGCGAGCGCGCGCAGTCGGTGACATTCAGTCAACTAGCGCCAACTCGAAATTGCATTCCTGCCCGCTGCTCAATATCCGCCGGCACGTGGCCACGCCGGTCCACAGTTTCGCCAGTCCCCCCACCCCAACCCCCATCCCCCGCCGTCTCCCACGCGCCCCGCCCCGCCCTGCCCCGACCCCGGCGCCCATATGCCCGCCCGTGGGATTACAGCATACCCACCAGCTCAGCCATCGGCCAAGCCTTCCGGCCCGCTCCGTGTGATCACTGCTTTCCACACTCCGTTCGCCTCTATCCGCTGGCTCCTCCATGTGTTAACCTGTTGACATCCTGCCATCCAAACGTCCTGCAATCCGGAAAAACTATTTTAATTTACCTGTACAAAATCCTTTGGCGTTACGTTTTCTTCATTACAAAAATAATTCATAGTATCATAATAATAAATGTAATAGAATGTTTACCAACTTTTGGTGGTTGGTTAGCATCATTATAGTTACAAATATGTACAATAAATAGATTGTCACATATTATTAATAATAAAATAATAATTAGCATTCAGATACCCTTTCTTCTTTTAGGACAATCAAACAATAACATTTTGTTCATTTTTTTAATATTCTGAAACTCGACATTTCGGTTCATAGTTTTACGCATCATCAGGTGTGAACAAAATTCTTATACATTAATGTATGGCTGTTCTATTCATTTATTAACGTAATATGCTGTACATGAGAAAAATTAAAGTGAAGTTTGTAGCCCTTTCAGAGAATTATTTTTCAAGTATCCTCTATTTCATGCAAAATTAAACGAAAACAACTAAATGTTCGAAAAATTTTACAGGATCCTATTTAAAGAACGTTTTTCGGAGTATACGATTGGTTAAAAGCAATATCTCTTTTTTAAATATTGGAGATCTAGGAAGACGCTGAAAAAGTTATGAAATTTAACAGTTTTCTAAAATTCAGAGATATTGACGAAAACGATCGGTTGCGTTTAGCTAAGAGACAGCTGTTCCTTCGCTGCTGTTCCTTCTGCGACGTGGTCCGGGACGTCCTGCGGTTCTGTTATCGATGGTGTTGGATTTTCCATACTACATTTCAATGTCGTTTTTCTGTCTCAGGTCCCCACAACATGAGTGATGTTGTGGAAAATTCACCGTTTTTAACCACAGCATTAATGTGCGTTACTGAATTTTGCTGATTACAATTTATTAAAATACAAGTTCTTTGTTCTTGTGAAATGAGAACAAATGCGACGTGAAAACGACGGACTCGACAACTTTTCTTGATTACGACGGCACCGTATGGTCAGCAATAAACCTCGCACTCGGTGGCCCTTTCTTTCTTTGTGACTCGCTCCGGTCAGGGCACGTGCGATCCGCCGAGACCCCGTCCCCTCTGTTTTCAAAGGCCAAGTGCCTGCGAAAGAACCAGCTACACCCTTCGCCCATACCACTCACTCACCTGCCCGTCAAAAGTGGTGATGATTAACCCACAGTAATGGAGAGTTTTGGACCACCAACGACGACGGAAGTACGCAACAGAGCCACGTGCATTTTATAAACAAAGTGAGGAACAAGGATGGAGATAATAGAACTCCCAAGGTGCCTTCTATGATTGGCCGAGGTTCATGTACGGCGTAGTCAGCTTGAGCCAATGGCCAGGCGTGTTCATTAAATTTCAGAGCGATCTAGAACTTTCGGGAACAAAAGGGTGGGGAGAGCAGAGGTAGAGGAGATACTTTACCGGCTGCAGAAACTACTTCTCGTTCGACTGTCAGAAGGACTCCTCTTTTGACTGTCGTAAGGAGCACTTCTTGGTTAACTGTCGCAATAGATGCTTCTCGGTGGTCAGTCGTATTGAACACTATTAAATGTTCCTCGTGTCATGAAACCAGTGGTGACAGGAAAATATTAAAATTTTCCGATTTTATTCTCATAGGCAACGCTCAAAAGAAAGAAACAAACGTGTTGTTTCTTGCCTTAAAAATTCTGCTTGCCTAAATTCCCTGATTGTGAAATTGTTTAAATTACATTAAGCTGTCATCGGCACACTACTATTCCGGTGAATTTTGCCAAGTGTTGCGAAAATTGAGAATGATTAAGGAACATGAACTATGCCTGGATGCGAACCTGCTGCGTGGATATTAAAGTGCGAGGAGGAAGAAACTCGTTTGAGAGCCTCGCGTGGGTAGTGTGGCGAGAGGGTGCGGGAGTGCCCGACGAACTCTGCCACCCGGGCTCTCCCCGCCGCTTGAAGACGTCGAGCCGGCAGCCTACCCGACCAGACGAACTTCACACCTGGAGAAAGGCCGGAACAGCTGGTCAGTCAACGATATCGAGGACAACAAATGGATGACGTCATACGTCGAACCCACATGCTTACGTTTCAGCCCTTCAGGCAAAACTTATAAACAGAATTTTAAAGAAAAAATCACATGTAATAGTAATGGCAAATCTCGACCGCGCATTGGAGAAAAGGAAAAAATCCTTAATCTTTCAAGGTAACTAGATTTTCTTAAGAATTGTTGTGATCTAATTAAAATAAGATTTTTTTGGGGAGGGGGAAATGAGCTCATTTAAAGTTTCTTCTTTTTTGTTTATTAAGGTTTTAAACAAGAGAAA
Source organism: Gryllus longicercus (assembly GCA_038098605.1). Taxonomy (NCBI): domain Eukaryota; kingdom Metazoa; phylum Arthropoda; class Insecta; order Orthoptera; family Gryllidae; genus Gryllus; species Gryllus longicercus. The sequence goes on from JAZDUA010001157.1 coordinate 123,954, forward strand.
TTGTTTCACTTAATAACTTCTTTTATTTCTCTACAACAACATCCATCCTCCTTCAATCGCTTGCAGGTAACCAGCAGGAATCGAAAGCTAGCCGGTGCAAACTACGTTAAATTAGAGGCGTGAGCGTGACAATACTTTTTCTGTACTCCATGAGGATGCAAAAATGTAAGGTTTGAGAACGTGAAGAAAATTTGAGTGTGTGAAGGCGAAACTGAGGATGGAGTTTCAGCGCGATTGCTGCGGAGGCTTTCCCGTCGACCGCACTCTCTCCTTCGCCGCCCTCTCCGTCGTCGCCATCGCCCCATTGTCGCCCTCGCTCTCACGGTTGTCGTCGCCCTCTCGGTTGCCGTCGCCCTCTCGGTTGCCGTCGCCCTCTCGGTTGCCGTCGCCCTCTCGGTTGCCGTCGCCCTCTCGGTTGCCGTCGCCCTCTCGGTTGCCGTCGCCCTCTCGGTTGCCGTCGCCCTCTCGGTTGCCGTCGCCCTCTCGGTTGCCGTCGCCCTCTCGGTTGCCGTCGCCCTCTCGGTTGCCGTCGCCCTCTCGGTTGCCGTCGCCCTCTCGGTTGCCGTCGCCCTCTCGGTTGCCGTCGCCCTCTCGGTTGCCGTCGCCCTCTCGGTTGCCGTCGCCCTCTCGGTTGCCGTCGCCCTCTCGGTTGCCGTCGCCCTCTCGGTTGCCGTCGCCCTCTCGGTTGCCGTCGCCCTCTCGGTTGCCGTCGCCCTCTCGGTTGCCGTCGCCCTCTCGGTTGCCGTCGCCCTCTCGGTTGCCGTCGCCCTCTCGGTTGCCGTCGCCCTCTCGGTTGCCGGCGCCCTCTCGGTTGCCGGCGCCCTCTCGGTTGCCGTCGCCCTCTCGGTTGCCGTCGCCCTCTCGGTTGCCGTCGCCCTCTCGGTTGCCGTCGCCCTCTCGGTTGCCGTCGCCCTCTCGGTTGCCGTCGCCCTCTCGGTTGCCGTCGCCCTCTCGTTTGCCGTCGCCCTCTCGGTTGCCGTCGCCCTCTCGGTTGCCGTCGCCCTCTCGGTTGCTGGCGCCCTCTCGGTTGCCGGCGCCCTCTCGGTTGCCGTCGCCCTCTCGGTTGCCGGCGCCCTCTCGGTTGCCGGCGCCCTCTCGGTTGCCGGCGCCTTCTCGGTCGCTGTCACCTTCACCGTCGCCCTCACCGTCGCTCTTGTCCTCGCCTTGGCATTTGTCTCTTGTTCCTCGTCGTCGCTGTCGCCTTCGCCCCCGCCCCGCCGCAGTCCCCGCTCTCGCGCTCACCTGCAATTGGCCCGGCTGCGAGCACGCATCATTGGCGTTGCGCCATTCTACAGCTGTGACGCCTTTCCTTACCTCGGCCGCATCCAAGCGTGGCATCATGGTCGCCTCCAAAGCTCGTGTTAGCATTTCGCAGTGGTTCTAGAATTTCATCTAGTCTTCTTGCCTTCATACTGAACCGGGACTCATCCTTCGGTTTCTGCCCGTATGGTTCTTACCTATTGTTTTCAACCCGCTCTCATCCTTCTTCTCCCCCTTGTATTCCTTTAACCTCCCTTTCGCTGCTGTCTCCATCTGACGCCGGTGCATACTACCCTAAATGCCTATTGTACCCGTGCGTTGAGCCCCTCCGCCCCCCGTCTTCTTGCTTGTCCACCTTCCTCCTGCTTCACTTCTCCCGACTCTTCTTCCGCTTCTCTCACCGCTCACTTCTTCTCAGGGAGTTGTGCTGACCCTCACCCCCACCCGTCCGGCCTCCAACCCGCCCGTCTCTGCCTGCCCGCTTCGTCTGAACTCGTGCACAGAAATTTCCGGCTCCGAGAAAGAGCCGAATCAACGAGCCGGCAAGCGGATTTGGGGGCCTCTCAGCGTCAGCGTTGCCCAAGCCCCACCCCCCTCAACGCTCGGCCACCGCGCCGCCACGCACCCCCGCACCGCCAGCACTTCCTCCCGCGCCGTGTCCTTCGCGGCTCCTCCTCGCTACGCCGCTGTATCCCAGTCCACCGCTCCCCACCGCCGTTCCAGCTCACATCTCGCGTTTCTCTCCTGTCTGGTCCCTCTCATGCTCTCCTTCAGCGCGGCTGGCGCCTTTTCCGCCTTCGTCTCGTCTCGTCCCGTCCCGTCTCGCCCGTCGTTTCCCAGAGCCAGGCCGGCCGCCGACATATTTGGAAGGCTCTGAAAGACGCGCGCAGCCCTGCTCCCGCCCCGAGGGACACCCCCTCCCTACACCAATCCCCGAAGCATCGCCCTACGCGCCTTTGGGTGTACACCGCGTACTGACACCTGCACAGGCTAGCGTGACTAGATGCGAAATATTACATGACTTTTCGTGCCAGTATTGTGAAAGTAACATGTTCCTTTTGTTCATGCTCGTTTCATACTTCCAGTTATTTCACGTAAAAACACTATTTTACACCCAAATTTGTTTTATATTTTTCGAAAAAATGGTAATAAACTAAAGTAATTTTATTTACAAAACAACTTTCATTAATTCTATTGTAATTTTCAAAATTCATAGTGATCAACAAAAGGGTCAGCATCACCTTTTATGCGTCCTATTTAGAGCCATATTTTGTTTGAAATTTTCTGAAAATGAATGATCATAAACATACGCGAAATATGTCAAATCAAGGATTTCAATGAAGTGGGACTTCATTATTTCTAGAACTCGACCAAAATATCCCTGGCCCGTTGGTGTAGGGGAGCAGTTGGGGTGCGGACCTCCTGAAGTCACCCAGGGCTACATCTGTTACGGTTTTTCTCTCTTTCCCTGCATTTTTGATCTTGCTATGCTAATACGCTTCTTTTACAACTATCTTTACTATGTAAGTAGTAGAGAGAATGTAATGTACACGTACGACGGAAATTTGTGATTTTTTTTTGACAGAAAACCATATTGCCGGGCCATGGTAACGAACAAGCGAACAAATGTTGTTCCTATTTGTAGTTATTTACTTCCTCGAACACGTTGTGAAGTTAGAATCAATGTTTTGTGGGCCCTTGATACCGAAAAATCTATTCACAGTAAAACGTCTGTCCATCCGTGGTGAACGCATTAACCGTTCAGAAGATTTTCCCCAAAATTGATATTCCCTGATCGATCTGAACGAACTGGAGGCTCTGCGATTTTGAAACGCATTATGATTTTCGGGGGAACTTTATCCCAAACTTTTTCTCCAAATTGTTACAATTTTTTCATTAATTTGAACTCCAATAAGCGTACAGAAGTCTTCTGAAATCATGAAGTCCCACTTTCATTGAAATCGTTAATTTGACATATTTCGCGTACGTTTATGATAATTCATTTTAAGAAAATTTCAAACAAAATATGGCTCTAAATAGGACACATAAAAGGTGATGCTGGCCTCAGTTTTGTTGATCACGATGAATTTTGAAAATTGCAAAAGTAAGAAGTAATGAGTGAAAGTATGTGCTGTTATAGCACCTAGTTTTTCTGTTTGTCCGATATATGTAATATGCCACCTCTTTTTGAATTCTCTCTAAATTATTTTTAAGTGCTATTGTAAGAATCCGAAGAACTATTAGAATAATAAGTAAACTAACAAATAACAATATTAATAGCATCATGTCCCATTAGCTGTTAACAAGGCCTCCAGCGCTGTCCCCAACTCTTTCTCCTGCCCTCCCACCTCAGCGCGGCGCGGATATGCGAGGGGCGGGGTGGGGCGGGGCGCATGAGGGGTGGGAGAAGGGGAGGGGGAGGGGGATGGAGGCCGCCTGCAGAGCCCCCTCCGGTTCTTTCCGAAACCTTTCGCCCGGGTTGTTGTTGAGCGGCCCCTGCGGCGGGGCGGCACGGGGCGACGGGGCGGCGCGGGGCGACGGGGCGTATCGCCCGCGGCTCGGCACTGGTGCCGCTCGATCAAGCCGTTTGCGTCTCGCTCCTTCGCCCTTTTCTCTGCCCCACACCATCTCTTTCTTCCGTCAACTCTGCTTTCCCTTCTGTGCAGTTGTTTCTCTTTTCTCTTTGATTTTCCCCCGCGTTCCCCGCTTAGGATCTGACCAGACTCGATCCCGTCTGGTGCCAGATTTTGCCGCACGGCACATGTGTATCTCGTAACCGTTGCAACTCCTTACTCTTCCTACTTCCCCTTGCCCACCCAACTTGCATAATACAGCCTCTACATTTTTTCTCCCCTCTTCCACATCCGTTACGTCTCATCGTTCGCCCCACCCGGTTTTCTAGTCTCAGCTTTATCTTTGGCGACATCAGCGTCCTTTGAATCCTATCCCTGTCTCTTCGTGGATCTCGGCTCCGGCTCCGTTCCGAAATCAGCACCGCAAAAGAAGACCTAGGAATCGCCTCCCCGCATGCAGTCTAGATATATCATTTCTGCCACAAACCTGTCCCAACCCTGCCTCGACTCTTCTCCAATCCTTCTCCAAACGTGCATCGTTTTTTAAGCGTTCGTAACACTGTCGCAAAAATGCGGCCACGCCGCTTCAAACCTTCCCCCTGCTCCAACCATGTTCAACCCTGCCTTAACCCGATCCCAATATTGTCCCTATCTTGCTCCAATCCTGGACCAACCTTGGTCAAAACTTCCCCAACCCTGCCCTACTCAGTCCTTCCCCAACCCTACCTCAACCCTGCTCTAGTCCTGCCTCAACGCTAAGGCAACCGTACACCAACGTGAGCCAACCGTATCCCAAACCTTTTTCAACACTGCCCCAACAGTACCCCAACCATTCCCTAACCGTACCCCAACTGGGCTTTACCCTGTCTGAAGTACGCCCCTACCCTGCCCCCTACCCTGCGCCCTACATTACCCTGCTCCTAACCTGCCCCTACACTGCCCCAATCCTGCAATTGTAAAAATTAATTATAAAAAGCTACTTCTTTACATTTCAAAAGTATCAAATAGATTCAGAAGGAATATCCTTTGTTGTTGCCAGAAAAGCAACTGGTTCACAATTCTGCATGTTTCGACTGAGCGCACGTTAGTACTGTGTGACCAAACATCTAATTAGAACTTTTCACAATACAGAAACGCATACAAGAAACATACTTTCTTGAGCGATTTGAAGCTATATCCCAAATCATAAGATCAGATTCAGGAGTTGCGAGATTTTGAAACTCAGTTTATAAATGAAATATGCGATAATTTGGTACAGACAGATGTAAATTGCTACAGAGGGACCTTGCCGTTTCTTACTATGTCACGCAACCAGAACAGAATTATCAAGAAGGTAGAAATATCGTAAATAGAAGGTTTGCAAACGGTATCTGACTAATATGGTAATTAAAAATACAGGTCGAAATTATAGTTATCGGAGCCTTAGTATTTGTTCCACAAAACCAACACAAGAACTTGTTCAAACTCTCAGATCATTCAATAGACCTGGAAAATACCGTATTTGAAGGAATAGTTCGTTTTTAGCGCTCAAATTTGAGGATGCAACCTCAGTTACTTGATCTGCTTCTTAAGAAGTTGGACCACTACCTGGAGTAGATCCATTGTCACTCCTCCCCTCTCGCATTCCATGATTTTCCGCATCTCTCACGCTATTGTTGCTTTCTTCGCTTCGCTCACTCCGCACAAGAGCGTCTCCGCCCCGCCCTCGCGCCGCCCCCACGCGTGACACGCCCTTCGAATTCTCCGCACGCGCTCGCTGTTCTTTCCGCGCGCTTCACGCCGTTCCTTTTACACTCGGCGCCCCCTCCCCCTCCCCTCCGCGCCGCCCGCCCACGCCCCCGCCGGGCACGCTCCGCGCCCCTCCGCGCTCACCGGGATCGACTTCTGAACAAGACCCACGCCCCGGTCCCCTCTCGTATACTCTGCACCCCGCGTGGCATTTCTCCTCTCGCCCTCCTCTTCCCTTCCATTCCCTTCGGCCTCTCCCCCTCCATCCCTTCTCCTTCCCCACCCTTTCCTCCTCTCCCCTTCCTCCCCTCCCTTCCCCCACCCTTTCCTCCCCTTCCTCCCGTCCCTCCCTTGCATCCCTCCCCTGCCCTTCCGTCTCTCCCCTTCCTCCCCTCCCCTTCCGTCCCTCCCCCTCCTCCTCTCCCCTCCTCCTCTCCCCTCCTCCTCTCCCCCTCCTCCTCTCTCCCTCCTCCTCTCTCCCTCCTCCTCTCTCCCTCCTCCTCTCTCCCTCCTCCTCTCTCCCTCCTCCTCTCTCCCTCCTCCTCTCTCCCTCCTCTCTCCCTCCTCCTCTCTCCCTCCTCCTCTCCTCCTCCTCCTCTCCCTCCTCCTCTCCTCCTCCTCCCCTCTCCCTCCTCCTCTCCCCCTCCTCCTCCAGTCCCCCTCCTCCTCCTCTCCCCCTCCTCCTCCTCTCCCCCTCCTCCTCCTCTCCCCCTCCTCCTCCTCTCCCCCTCCTCCTCTCCCCCTCCTCCTCCTCTCCCCCTCCTCCTCTCCCTTCCCCTTCCTCCCCTTTCCACTTGCTCCCCTCCCCTCCGAATCTTCGACACGCTTCCTTCGTCTCTCACTCGCCTCAGGATCCACACGCGACGCCAAAGAGCCATCGCCACCGCCGCCGCCGTGGGCGCATAAGGCGTGTGTGTCCCGATTGCCGCTGCCATGTTATGGTGTCGGAAATGCGTAGGGAAACCTTTGAACGGTGTTGTTCCTCTCCTTCGTTATAAGGCGTGCATGCCCTGCGGCCGCTACGCTCTCATTTTGACACATTTCAATGATATCCTCGACCGACGTCTATGCCTCACCCCAAAATGCAATTCGCCATGGAGGCTGAAGAGGAGATTTGTTTTAGCACCACTATTTGTTTATTTACTATCACTGGATTTACCCGCTCCGTGGACACACTTACGATTTTTAGAAAACGTGTCATCGCGCAAATGCTGCCTCATTAAGAGAAGAACCCACGGCGAGCAGGATCCTGCAGTCAAAGGATGAACATAATATAACACAATATAATATAATAAAGTATAATATAATATAGTATAATATAGTATAATATAATATAATATAGTATAATATAATATAATATAATATAATATAATATAATATAATATAATATAATATAATATAATATAATATAATATAATATAATATAATATAATATAATATAATATAATATAATATAATATAATATAATATAATATAATATAATATAATATAATATAATATAATATAATATAATATAATATAAAATAATATAATATAATATAATATTGTAGCGATACAGATTTCGTCATACGTTTTGAAACGAAATTCAGCGGACTAAAAATTTAAACAAACAGACTCGGCCACCCTGAGTTCTATTGGGAAATGAACAGACAGCGTTGCACGTGCAACCTCGCTTATCGCGACACCCGTTTACGCCCCCGGCACATTAAGAAAGTCGTTAAGAGGGTCGGCGTTAACACATTGACGAGGAGAGGCGCACGTGTTCGCATGACCAGCTGCAGAAATTTCTAGAACGCTTTTGAAATCGACATCCAGGGAATCCCAGAGCGATAAATTCTTTCACGGACAACGCCTGTCTTGTGCAAGCATGTTCTAGAAGGAATAGGAAAATTCTGGACGCTCACAGTGACACAAAGAGTCGAAACTTCCTTCACTACTCCTGTCACGATTGGTTGAAATAACGTAATGCGACATTTCTTTTGGCCAATAGCGACGCAACTATCATAAGAGCTTGAACATGCGAGAAAATTGGGTGGGGGCAAAAGTTAACCTGATACAATTTCGACTGAGAGAATATCAGAAGGGCCAGAGCATCAGACGGGGCCAGATCATTTAGACGGGGAGCAGTCGGGAGAGAATCTTCTCTGAGGGCGTAACTATTCGTCGGAGAGAGACCAGTGTGCCTCTGAAAAACTTATAATTATTCGTCGGAAGGAGCCTGAGTTCTAGGCTGAGGGCAGTTGGGAGAAAAACTTATCTGGGGTGGGAATTATTCGGGCGAATGTGCCTATGTGGGATTTTATTATTTTGCTGCAAGTTTTGAGCATTGAGCCGGCTGCAGTAGACAGAGAAAATTCTCTGGGGTGGGAATTCGTCGTGAGGCGAATGTTTCTCCGAAGAAGTTGTAAACTGTCCGAGGTTGTGTCCGACAATTATTATCACGGAAATCAGAGAGACGCATGATCGACCACTACGTTCCTGAGATTGTGAACGCCCGTCCGCTCCAAGTCTACCAGTTTCTGCCAGTTCTCCCAGACGCAGACAACACTACTAGACGCCGTCAACGCAGCCACGCGTCGCCACCCCTGTGGTGACGTCACGACCCGACCGCCAGCTGATGGCCCGGGGGGCCATTGACCTCCGCTGATTTTTTCTGAAGGACGACAGCCGCCTCCTCGACCGCGCCCGCCGTCTCGGGCCCACAAAAAACTTTACCAAGGCAATATAATTCAGGGTATTCATCCCTGCGTAAATTCTGTAATGCGGTGTCGCGCTATGGCACACTGATTTGTATTTTTTTTTATTATTACCATTGTAATGTTAAGGATAATTCTTTCTAGTTTTTAAGCTTTACTGTGATGTCTAACATCTAATTTTCTTTTCTTTCTAATTAATCTCTTCATTTTTTTTTTATTTTTCAATTTACAAGTGTAACTTCCCTGGGGCATTTTAAATTATTTTTGCCCAGGAATAAAAGTGATTTTTACCAGTGATCAAAGTGTTTGTCTCGTACTGCCTTTGTGTCTTGTCAACAATTCCTTCCATCACCGACTGAGCTACAACCGGCGCCGCTGACTGGGCGTTCTCTAACGAGACGACCGGTAAGTGTTACAATATAATATAATATAATATAATATAATATAATATAATATAATATAATATAATATAATATAATATAATATATTATAACATAAACACGTATTATTTTGATCACTATCTTTGCGTTTGTCTTTCTCCTCGGTTTTGTCCACTTCTATGAATTCACACTGATGGAATGAGGTAATTTGAGGGTCTTAAAAAATAATGAAACTGGCGTGTTGTGCTTCCTCGTATCGTGTAATGTGTTGTTGCCTCGCGTCGCTCGGGCAGCGGCCTTGGAAGCCGGCGCTGGGTCCTCCGCTCCTCGCCTGCGTGAGCGGTGCGGTGCGCAAGGGGATAATATCTCAAAAAGCTGGCCAAAAGTCGAAAAGAAACTATTTTAACACCCGGGCGCGAAACGCGGTTTTTCGTGCTTGTTTTCCGGGTCCGAAATGGCTAACTTTTTCACAATGTGCGAAACAACGCGAAATGTGTGCAATGTGACGATTTGCAACTGTCTTTCGACTTGACGTATTTGTTCATTATTTGCGAACAATAGTGTTTCGACACTGTCTGGAATCCATTTACTTTTGTACAAGTGAGGTATATCTAGTTATTTGATATTTAATTTATATTCCTTTTCCTGACGCATTGCGTATCGCTCACGGCGTATTAAAAAACAATATACCAACACGGGCGCGAGGTGATTCCCGCACTCGTCTCTCGACTCGTGCGCGAATCACGTTTTTCGCGACCTTGTGACGTAAGCTACAATTTTATTTAGAGAATTTTAAGAAGCAGTTGTGCACTGGTTCCCAGAGTGTGTAATTGCATGGATAGAAAAGGTCTGAGGTGCCATAGTGACGTACTGACTCATTGGAAACGCGACCGTTTGGCAAGCAGCTGTTTTGGGTTTGAATCAATTTTCATCATTCAAAATAGACGAAAATCGCGATGGAGTGTACAATATTTTCATGTAGTTCAAATACTTAAAAAACATGTTAAAATTACTTAATTAATATTTAAACAAAATTACACAATTAATTTGTAAATTTTTAAAGTAGAAAACAGTTGTAAGTACCAAAGAGTTCCTCATTCTGTTCTATTTGGCTACTGAAATATTTTAAAAAAGCTGCTATTAACTTCTAATCTGCATTTCGTGCAGAATAAGAGATTACATAACAAGGGCGCGAAACAGGCTTCGAGCTTCGAAATGTTTCGGACACTGTGAAAAAATTAGCTGTTTCGCACATGTAAAAAAAAACAAGCACCAGAAACCGTGTTTTGCGCACGGCCTATGTAAAACATATTTCAACATTTTAGTTTTTAATTTTTAATCCGCCGTATTGGATCCACCATTTTGTTTTCTGGCAACTTTTAACATCGGAATCAGCGAACTCATAAAATCCCCTTTATAATTCTTTATGAAAATTGAAACTTTTTAGACTTTTATATACTTTAATCCGTCATATTGGATCCGCCATTTTGTTGTTGCAATTTTGGTATTGGTAACGTAAGACGTCTCCAAAAACCACTGTATACACGGGTTTATTAAACTTGTGTAACTTTGTCATATTTTGGCCTGCTTTTTGACATCTTGCCCCAACGTGCGGTGTCGGGGGCGTGAGCGCGAGCTGGGAAGAAGGCGCGTTGTTTGTCGTCGTAATTGAACGGCGCGCGCTGGCTGGTGTGGGCGAGGGGGAAGCGCTGCGTCATGGAATTTGCTCGAGGCCGACGCCAGCCTCTGCCTCACCGCCCTCTCCGTGCAATCCAATCCCCATCCGCCGTCGCAATCCGTCTCTTCGTCTCGCTCTCGCTGTTGCTTTCGCTACCGCTTGTCACAAGTGATCTCTTTCCCTTTTTGTTCTGTCAGCGCCACTTCTACTCGCAGCAACACCAGACCCAACATAGACGTCACCGCCGCCGCCGAATACCCCCACCGCCCCTTCTATTTCCCGTCCCGTCCCACCCCGGTTCGTCCCGCCCCATCCCGACCTGCCTCATCTCGTGCCTTCCCACCTCGTCCTGCCGCGTCCCTTCTCGTCCCGTCCCGTCCCGTCCCGCCCCGCCCCGTCCCGTCCCGTCCCGTCCCGTCCCGTCCCGTCCCGACCCGTCCCGTCCCGTCCCGACCCGTCTCAACTCGTCCCATCGTCGTTCCGTCACGTCCCGTCGCGTCTCGTCCTGCCCCCTCCCGCTTCGTCCCGTCTTGTCCCGTCTCGTCGAGTCTCGTCCTCTCCCGTCCCGTCTCGTCGCGTCCTGTCGCTTGCCGTCTCGTCCTGCCCCTGTCCACGCACCGGAGGCTGTTACTGACGCTGGCGCTGGCGCTGGCGCTGGCGCTGGCGGTGGGCGGCGGGGGCGGCGCCGGTCCCGCCCAGATCTCGCCAATGTCTTCTCGGCGGCGCTCTTCCATTTCAAAAGGACGCCCGCTCTCTTTCCTCATCATCTAATGCAAAATAAACGGTCTTCTAGTTCGCCCTTTCTCCCTTATATCCACGGCTTTTTCTTCGCCTCTCATTTTCTCTTCTTTACTCTCTTTGATCTGTTTCAAATATGGTTTTCAATGCAACTTTTTTTATTCTGAAAATCAATATCTAAAAAGTAGGGGTAGCATGTAGGAAAATGTACAACTGAAAATCTAGACTGATTCGGCACGCTGCAGGGATACTTTAATGGCGCACTGCACGAAGTAGTACTTTCATTTAGACACTTTAGAAACATTGTATTTAAGTTCGACAATCGTCCCTGTATTACATTTCAGTTATTTACCTTTATTTACCTTTGAATGCTTGTTGAATGTGGTTTTCTGTAAACCTTTCCAAACGTCAATCATATGTTGTAAAGAATACGGAATTTTCAAGGAGTGGAGAAAAGAAATATTAAGAACTTAGGCGAGGAAGTAATATTAGCTTATTTTACAGGAAACGTATGTACCGATACTTAAGGCAGGTGCGTAGGAATGTGTACGAAAATGTATACAATAGTTTATTAGATGAGAATTATGAGTATATGAGTGTTATTTTCATTGATAAATTATTAAGGACTAGTGGAAACCGACGTTGTCCTGCCCTCCATCTCTCTTTCTTCTTCCCCTTCCCTTTCACTCTGTCTCCCACCGTCCCTGTCCCTCTCTATCTCCGTCTGTCCGAGTCTCTCGGTCTCTCTCTCTCCCTCTCTCTCCCCCTCTCTCTCCCCCCCTCTCTCTCCCCCTCTCTCTCCCTCCCTCTCTCCCTCCCTCCCTCTCTCCCTCCCTCTCTCCCTCTCTCTCTCCCTCTCTCCCCCTCTCTCTCTCCCTCTCTCTCCCTCTCTCCCCCTCCCTCTCTCCCTTCCCCCTCTCTCTCCCTCACTCTCCCTCTCTCCCTCTCTCCCTCTCTCTCTCCCTCTCTCCCTCTCTCTCCCTCTCTCTCCCTCTCCCTCTCTGTCCCTCTCTCTCCCTCTCTCTCCCTCTCTCTCTTCGGCTCTCTCTTCGTCTCTGTCTCTTTGTGTTCCTCTCTTTGGCTCACTGTTTCTCTCTCTGCGTCTCTGTCTGTCTCTCCTGGGAGACATTTCACAATCACAAGGGCAGAAAACGCAATGAAGGTGTCTTAATAATCATACTTCAGGGTGCGGCGGGTTGCATAGAATGCCGTTGTGTATAGTGCCCTGTTCAAGGGCGCTTACAGCAGCATAAAATCATCATCAACGCGTGTCTATGCGCACTGGCCTATGCACATTTCCATCATACTATATTTTTCTCCCATGTACAAACAATATGTTGCCAAAGTTTTATCACAATCGCATGAACGATACGACAGCGCATTAATTACGAACCAACCAACCAACAAACAAACACTGTTTTTTTCTGTATTAGATAAGCTTGTTTCTATGTACACTCCTGTATGTCACTGATGTTTATCGTGACAATTGATAGCTACTTTACTAAAGAGCTGTAATATAGAGCCATTTCACAGACTTCACACAACTAATCATCTTACGAAGGTGATCGGACAAGATAAAAAATATAAGACATTCATTTTTAAAATTTGTGTTAACTCTTTTGTCTTTTCTTAAGGTCACAATTGCTGAGGTTACAATTTCAGAAGTAGTTAAATCTGATCACAATACGTGTTACGGAGCGTTCTGAAAATTCTGGGGTCAGCTCTGAATATATTTCATTCTCATGTGATTGGTTTCTTAATTTTATGTTGCGCCTCTTTCGCAACGACTCTTAGCCATCTTTTGGACATTGAACGTATATGCATGCTTAGAGTAATCCTCCGTTTTATTTTGTCTTCTCTTGTAACGTCGCAGTCAATTATTACTTTTTGTCTCTTTGGCTACGGGGTTCTCCGGTTCACGACTACAGAATGCATAAAGTGATTAGCAAAGTGGGTTTTTATTCATGGGAATTCGTGCTTAAGAAATCAACAGAATATAGTGATAAGTGTTTGAATGTTTAGGAATTGATCTTGCGCTTGCTGGCTCATGCGAGAACGTCTTATTCTGTCCGCTTCGCTGAATGGACTTCTGTTGGGTTTATCTCCCCGAGCGGCGCCGGCGTCTTCCCGCCGGCTGGGCGCTCCGCCTCTCCGTCCGCGACCAAAGCCCCCAGCAGTTGCTTTAAAGAGACCTTGGGTCTTTGAGCGCCGGACCTTTCATGTTTTCCGACGCGAATGGCCGGTTAGACCGCATATCGGATAGAATAACATGGTCGCTGGCTCTGTCGATATAATTCCCGATTCTCATTAAATTGGCATGAGCGGAGCGGAGCGCAGCGCAGCAGCGGAGGCGGAGGCCGCCCCCGCCGCCACCTCCACCCTCACCGCCCACCCTCGCCTCCCGCTCCTCGCTGGACGGACGGGGCCATCCGAGCGACTCCCACGGAATGCTTAATACCGCGCTCACAATTTCAATGATTCGATCCTGAGATACTGACGTTTGTTTACATTCTATTCTTTCTGTCTCCTTAAAAACAGCAAAGACGTACGTGACAAGCTGCGCGAATGAGGGAAATTTGCATTGAACAGGCACGCGTTCGCTTCGCTTGCAGTTTTTACCATCGTTTTCTTCGCCGACTCCCTACAATTACGCTTCTATTTCGCAGATGACGCATTCAAGTATTCGCTCCCATACAGATTTACGCGGTTCATGCGTTGGTCAGCGTTTCCCGCCACAAAAGATCGGTAGAAAAACAAATCGCTATCGTCCTTTTACCCTCAATCTATTATGAGATCACTATTTTCTCGATAATTCGTTTTTCCAGCTGTGAGTCCTTTCCTCTTGAGAAGGCGCCATTTCCCTTTGCCGAATTTATCCTGGAGAAGGGAGGGTAGCGCGCAGTTCGCCCACGGCTAGAGCAACTCCTGGACCATGGGCCGCCTGCAGATGCCTGCGTCTGGGGCCAACAGACCGGGCGGGGCGCCCTTGCATGCGAGCGAAAGAGACAGCCACATGCACATGTTAACGAGAGAGTCGTTATGCAAACTCAATCAACCACAGGGAATTTTTGGTGTTAGAACATTTGTGGAAAAAATAGTAAAATAAATATCGGCTTAGTAGTACTTGTTGAGTCTATTGCTCATGCTATCTCCACCCACATACTGTTGATGGCACCTTTATTAAGACTTCATTGATCAGAATTTCCCTTCAGTGGTCGTTGTCGGGTCCGTCTTTTAGCTTACAGTATTTCCCATATTTATTCTCAAATTGTATCTTTAATAACACAATGTGTTCATCTCAATTACGACATGCCAAGTTTATTAAGAATTCAATCATTTTCTCAATGTGATTTAACATACGTAAATTCATGACATGACTGAATTATTCTCAATTTATTCACCTTACGCGCGTTTGAAAGGGCATACGTGTGTATCGTAGTCATGTCATGCCAACAGCTGTATTGTCAATCAGCTGATTCAAACATTGAAAAGTCTCATTCAATTTCCTAACGTAAAATTTAATCCAATTACACCGTGATTAACAAATTATTGTATTTGTATAACTATTATTCAAGATCAATTATACTAAGTTAATTATTTACCTAGCGAGATCGCTCAGGGTGTCAACTGATGTCAATGCAGTTCCTCTGAACTGGAGGTCCGAGGTTCGCGTCCTGACACTGGCAGAATTTTTGAAACTAGCTTGTCAGCTAGGTAGGATTAAGTTGCTGTCTGGAAGAGAATTCTAGCGGCCGGCTGCTCTGATCGATATTTTTCCGTAGTATCTCCAAATAACACTAGGCGAATGGCTGAGCTGTACCCTAACAAACGGGCCACAGACCGCGCGCGATCTTTCCTATCTTTTCCTTGTACACACTTATATATACACTTTATACACACCCTTTATACACACTTACACTAACATGCACACACACTTGCCGGAAGAGCGGGCGGGAGTTTTGAGCTTGTCCCGGATGGGGCGGTCCGTCGCTGGTGGGAGATACATTGTCAGGGAACCCCCCCCCCCAGCTGACCGGATCTCGTCATACAGCGGAGGACGATTACCGCCACATCACGAGCAAAACATACAATACACTTATTGGACTAATGACCTCTGTAGTTGACGCCCCCAGAATCACTAACACTGAATCAATCAATGAAGTTAACTAAGTCCACATCTTGTCAATCTCCCTCTACGATTGCTTCCTTCCACTAGACCATTGAAAACTTTTAAGATGCATCAGTGTTCATATCGCTCAAAGATGATGGTCCTATGAACTATTAAGCTATCGAGGTAAGTGGACTTTAAATTCGGCGGTTGCCAATTTTTTGTGTTGATGACTGTAAACGTACATGATTGTAGATTTTTTCGTGAGGAACCACACGTCCTCACACAGGGGCTCTGATTTTCTGACGACGGCCCTGCGAACACTCGTTGAGATGGGAAATGAAGCTTCTTCCACTCGATGCATCTCGTCATACAGCGGAGGACGATTACCGCCACATCACGAGCAAAACATACAACACGTCGTCCCGGCAAGTTGTTGTCTTCGAAGTATATATGTATTACGTTATGCGCAGTACATGATTGAGTACATGCTCATTTGATAAAAATATTCTAAAACACTTCGTAATTTGAGACTATAGAATAGATTCCCAGTAAAAAAATCTACAAAAGCAATATTAGGAGTAAGGTTCGAGTCCCGCCGTGAGCATGGTTGTTAGTCTCTTGCCTTTGATCTGTGTGTGTTGTTACGGAAGGCCTTGGGATTCTCATGATCACAGACCGAGGAGCCCGCAAGTATGTCGGAGTTTAGTCTAAAAGATAATGTGTTTCTCCATGAGGGACATAGTGGGTACCAGGCACGGATAGTCGAAAATGGGCATCCCCTGGAAAAATCTCCCGGAAGAAAAATCTTAGATCTTAGCAAAATTACAGATCTCAAAAACGTGTACATTTGAACAAGCAACAGCGCCATATATGATTTAAATTTGTGTGGGAGTGCATAAAATTCGTGTAAGAAGTAAATACAATTTTCAGGAAGTTCTGGCAACACTTGCAAATGCACACCTCCCTTTGCACACCTGGGCGTCGTGCGGTCCATGCAGCTGTATGCTACCGTACTGTCCTGATGTCCCCGCCACCCTGGCCACCTTCCCCGCCCCCGCATTCGGCTACGTCCTCTTCCTCGACCTCCTCGTCGTCCCGGCATCTTTCCGCCTCTTCTCCGCCTCGGGTCGTCGCTGGCGCTGCGCGCACATTACCTGATGCTCGCGAGACGCGAAAAAAGGTTTTCACTATAGGAGACATGCGTTAATTAAGTTGGGATTTGTGCTCGGCGAGGCGCACGCAAAAAGGAAAAAAAAATTACTCGATAAATAACATACTTAATTTGTTTGGAAGGAGCCGTTTTTTGTCGCCGCCGCAACGAGTAAGCTGAGGGAGAGGGAGCGGGGGAGGGAGCGGGGGAGGGAGCGGGGGAGGGAGCGGGGGAGGGCGAAGGGGCGGGGGAGTTGCGGTTTCCCCAATCTGGCGCTGTGCTCGCGTCGCGCTTGTGCTGCCTCCGTCATCAGGAACCTAAAGACGAAAGCGGCAGCGCTGCGTTCTCGAGGCGAGGGGCGGAATTCACGGGCGTCACGCTCGTATGAACTGACGACTCCGTCTGTCGAAAAACGCGAAGATATTTGTCGATAATATTCAATACAATATTTTCCATCCTTTTTTACAGTTGGAGATCCGTTAAATTGTGCTTGCTTTTTCTCTGATGTGATAGCTTTCTTCACATTCTTCTCGATTCTTAATTAATGGGATTTCATTAGGTCACAAAGAACACATTGTTTTAAAAATGCATTGGCATAGAATTGAGAAATAGTGTGTTATTTGTAACCTACACTCAATATAAAATATAGTAAAGTTTCTGAAATTGTCTGTAAATGAATTATTGTCAGATTAAATGTGGGGAGGGGCAGAATATACATATAAAACACAGAATAATTGTAAATAATTTAGTATCCAAATAACTGATGTATGAAATATGGACTTTACACATCAGCTCTTTGCAAGCTAAGACCTATCAGCAGCGTTCCGGCTTGCGGAAAAGGTCAAGTGGTACGTGTGGTTAGCACATAGCCATCCCCACGCTGTATTCTGGTCTTCTCAACCTAAGACGTGAGCTTTCTCATCGTCACACAGCAACAGTCACTAGGACATTGCAAGGAAAGCGCAGAATTACATTTGAGTCGACCGGGAATCAAACCCGGAGCTGCGTCGTGGAAAGCGAGCACGCTAACCAACGAGCCACCGAGGGCTACATCTAAATAACTGATAGTTTGAGTTAATGTCTTGTCTGGATTTGTGTGAGACAACAAATGTTAAAATGTTTCTCAACTCTTCCTATATACTGTAATGGGTGACATGCTTGCTGCCCACCGTGCCGTGCCCGCGCGATACAAGCCCACCCGAATTTCACACTCCCACCCGCCATTTTCAGTGGACTCTGCGCAGCCGCTCCGAACAGCATACACTCAGATGAGGTGGACCCTGCCATATAAAATCTTCACTCCAATCACGCCACGCCGATACAAATTTTCACCAAAGCCACTCGCTCTTCCCGGGGAAGACGGAACCCTGCAGTAGATCCGTCATGACGACGGGAGTTGTCGGGAGCGTAATCAAATTAGCCACGCACGTATTGGAATCCGTGAACCGCACAGAAATAAACAATTCCTCCACAGTCTATAACATGTCGCAGTAATGGTAACAGAGTGAGGAATAACTTTCACCCTGTCACTGAAACTCTTCCGACGTGTTCAAGTTCCCTCCTTCGAGATAACCTGCCCGCCGGGGAAAGACCTCGAGGGGGGAAAGCGGGCCTGGGGGGTCGAAGCCCGAGCGAGTCCACTGTCCGCACTCGAGGGGGCGTGGCCCCAAAGGCATTCACCTGGAAGTTATTCAAGCCGCAAGAATATTCGAGAAATTATAAGTAAAACAATAACAGCCAGCTCTGTTGATCACGTGTTGGAAGCACGTAGCAAAAGAGTGGTAAACTTGTATAAAGACGGTATGCTCTCCACGCACCGAAGTGAAGAGACAAAAAGGTTTTGGCAGTCGAGTGCAATGACCAGTAAAAAACGCCTTAATAGAAAGGTTTTAAAACATGCGATCTGAAGAAAAGGTTTGAGCATCATAAGCACCAGAATTTGTCTTCGACTTCTGTGTAGATACTGTGTTATAAGTGTGATTGTCCAATTACAGCCAACGCCTATTTTACGTGACTGCCGCGACAAGTTCTAAATGTCGCCAGCGCCCGCCGCGCCGGTGGCGTGTGACGGGAATGCACGCAGGTGCTCGAAACCGCGCGGATTCGTTAAGACGTGTGAACAGGGCCTCCGATATTAATTGAATTGAATTGAATTAATGCCTTATTTTACGTGGCGAAACTCGGGCCATCAGGCCCGCTCTTCCGTCTGACCACGCAAATTTCGCTACGCTCCTTTCACCAACTAGAAGAGAAAAGAGGTATTTCTTGGGCGACAAACAGGCGATTTGAATTTGGCTCAGAGGCGTCATTTAGGCTTGGGGATCATTTACATGCAAGTAATTCTACTAACATGGGACAGCCGGCTTTACTTCCCCTCCGAAGGAAGGAGTACGAAGGATTTTTTCGCCCTTAAAAATCCACGGCTTTGATCGGGTTTGCACCCGCCAACTTGGGTATAACAGTCCGATACGCTAACCGTTACACCATCGCTTCGCATCCTGTCCGATCTGGATGAGGGGACGCTGTCGTGCGACCGAGGTCAATCCTACGGCGATATGCGTCTTGCTTCACCGGGCAATGCGATCCATTCCCGCTCGCATTCCGCAGTCGATTCGTAATAGATCTTTGACGTATCGTTCATGTCCCGACAGGACAGGTCCCGGCGACTAGAAGCGCGGCAGCAGCGGCCCGAAATGCCAGCGCTTATTCGTTTTTTCCGCCGCCTGAGAGATTTGGTCCACGATAAAGTTTCTCAATGCACAACACCGAGCGTTTCCCGATCAAAATTCATCGTCAGCTTGTACTGAGATGCTTACTACAGGTGTTGCGCTGTTCCATGGCAATGGTCGTCCGGAGCGTCAAATAGCAATAGTTGCGTAAGAATTCGGCTGGGCGCTGTTTGATCATCCCCCGTACACTCCTGATCTCGCACCTAACGATTTTCATTTTTTTCTGCATCTGAAAACATTCCTGTTCTCCCGTCAAAACGTCGAAGAGCTGAAGACGACTGGGTCACGCTGGTTTTAGTCGTAGGCGGCACACTTCTATGAGACAGGTACCCAAAATTCGTATGAGTTCATATGAGTTTCATAAGTTCATATAAGTTTTTATAATTGTATTCATCCCAGCTCTTCCTTAATCGAACTGCTTGGAAAGTTATAAAGTATATTTAAACTTGTCTTTAAGATGTAGTAACTATGCAATGAAAACCTCATAACTTTATATTCTCAAATTTCGCGAAAGAAAAAAATGTTGATGAAATACATAAAAGTATGGAAAGATTATTTAGTTTTCTCTGAAGTACAAACCTAGTGTTGGTAAATTAAATAAATGTATTGCAATTTACGGCAACTCTAAAAATTTGATGCTTCAAAATTTGTAGTCCAAATATTTTCAGGTAACAGTAGTGATTGATTTCACAGGATATAATGCTCCTAAGCCTGTGTACAGTGTCTGAATAAACATGAAGGCCTGTATTCCAATCTCATTCTCAGAGTCAGGACGCTGATATACAGCTAGTTTTCACATTCCGGCTCACTATCGGGTTTCCGTGGCTTTCTACGTGACCCACGAGACAGTTCTCTCTCGCTGGACACGAGCATTCTACATGTGACGTCAAATGAGAGTGCCACATGTACCTCTATGCATGTCGACGCGCTGAATCCGAAGCGAGAATTGCGCCACCACCTTCTAGTTTTTTATCGCGAAAAATACATGAGAATACTAATTTTTTGTGTTATGTAGCATTATGCTCTACACCAGCCAAATGTTGTCAGACCTAAGACTTGACACGTTTCGCTGTGTATGTTAACGTGCTGAATTCCAATTCGGAGCCAGAATTGCGCCACCTCCTTCCGTATTTTTAAAAATCGCGACAAACTACCGTGAAATTTACAATTAACGCTTTCATGGTGTTTTCGCGACTTAAAAGAACCTCGAGGGTGATGGCGCAATTCTGGTTTCAGATTTGGATTTAGTGCGTCAACCTGCTTGTAAAAACACGTGTCAAGTCTTACAACAACCCCCGAAAACAAAAAAATACAATGTTATGGTGTATTTTCGCGGTTTAAAAACTGGAAGGTGGTGGCAAAATTATGGCTTTAGATTCGTTTTCAGCGCGTCGACATACATTGAGATACATGGGTCAAGTTTTTCGGTCAGACCACGTTTTTGTGTGCCCGTATTATTTATGTTTTCATCTCTGACTTAGGAAACAAGGACACACTTTGATTTAGAATTGTTTACGTCGTGACGGGTTCTCCAGGCAAGTCTGACTTTCTCGTTTTTCTTGCTTAATCACCTCAGCAGCATGCATCTCCGGAGTCGTCGCACTTTCTCGCGCGATTTGTGCGTCTCCTCTTCCTAATTGCGAGCGCGCGTTCGGGCGGCGAGCCGAGGCGCCGCGCGGTCTGGCGAGGAAGCCGCGCTGTCATTGCCGCATAATGGCGTTCAGATGGCTCTTAGCGTTTTTCCCGGCGGCGGGCGACCGCGTGCGGCTTTGCGCCCTCTTGCACTCCGTTCCCGGCCCCCGCCCCCGCCCCCGCGCGGCTCCGCTCCGCTCCGCGCCACCCCCTGCCCCCCGCCTAGCCGCCAGCTGTGGCCGCTGCCACACGAGTGGGAGCACGAGTTAATTCGTATTTGATAAAAGCTGCTCTTTTAAGATCCATTCATCTTCCGGGAAGAGAATGCGGGAGGGGGAGGGGAGGGGAGGGCTGCGAGGCCGTGCCGCACCTGCCGCTCTGCGTGGACCGCGGTCAGCGGACCTTTGCATTTTCCCCCAAGCCGCTCCCGCCGCCCTGCCACCGCCGCTTCCCTAAAATAGAACGCGCTTCCTTCCGTCCGTCCTTGCTGACGACAGATCTCTCCCTCGCTTCCTCAATGTCTCCCTGTTCCTCTGCCTCTCGTGCCTCTTCCGCGGCCAAATTCGCGCTACTGGCCGTGCCTGTTCTCTCTCGCGCCTTGCACCTCCCTCGGTACCTGCTCCCGAGCCACGCTCCCGATCCTCGCTCCCGATCTTCATTCCCGATACTCGCTCCCGATTGTCGCTCCCGATTGTCGCTCCCGATTGTCGCTCCCGATTGTCGCTCCCGATTGTCGCTCCCGATTGTCGCATTCGATTGTCGCTCCCGATCGTCGCTCCCGATCCTCGCTCCCGATCCTCGCTCCCGATCCTCGCGCCCGATCCTCGCGCCCGATCCTCGCGCCCGATCCTCGCGCCCGATCCTCGCGCCCGATTCTCGCTCCCGATCCTCGCTCCCGATCCTCGCTCCCGATCCTCGCTCCCGATCCTCGCTCCCGATCCTCGCTCCCGATCCTCGCTCCCGATCCTCACACATGGTCCCCGCTCGTATTCTTTTCCCGGTCTCGTCCCTGCTCTCAGAGGTGCTCGCACCCACTCTCCTATTTACGCCTACAATGACGTTCGCAGCTTCGCACTCCGCTCCTACTCTCCCTCGGCCCCGCCATCTCGTCTCCCATCGCCATAACGCGCGCTGCGGGCCTAGTAGCCGCCCCGGGCCGCCTGCCGCCCCGGCCCGCCGTGATAGATTTTGGCACACAAGGGCGCATGAGGCCACACGTCCGCCACGAGGGCCCGCGGCGCCGCGCCGGGGGCGGAGGGGACGTCCGGTGCGGTCGCGCCGCCATTCACGGCGCTTTTTGTCGAGCGCCGGGCGGGGGCGCGGGAGCGGGCGGAGGCGGGGCGACGCTGGTATCGGTAGCTCGAGGGCGGTCGGCGCGCCGGGCGGGGCGGGGGGAGGGCGGCTGAAGGGCCGGCCGCCCGAGGCAATCGATTCTCGAGCCCAACCCCCCTTGAGCCGCTCACGAGGGTGGCGGCAGGGGGGGGGGGGCAGCCGAGTTTCTTGCGCGCGGCGCTCACGATGTATTGTTGCTTTGGAAGCCGCTAACCGCCACTCTTGTCATACCGCGGCGATTTGTAGCGAGCGAGGTGCCAGCCGCGGAACAAAGGCAGGCCGCCGCCCGTCGGCCTCCGCCGGAGGGGAAGGGGGGGCGGCGGCAACTGGTGCGACCGCCGCCGGCCGCCGGTCGCCGGCCGCCGCGCCGGCCTTTGGGAACTTCCGCCGCGGTCAACAGTGCAGCGCAGATTGGCTGGAGGGCGCGCTTTTTCGTCGTGCGCCCCGGCCCGAGGGCAGCGCCACTCGGCCCGCCAACTCTGCTGTGCAGCGCCCCGAGGCACCCGCCCCGCACCCCCAGACCCCGCAAGGCCCTAACACAAGCCCTAGCGTGGGTGGACAACCTCCAACGAAATGTTAACATCGCGTTCAAGAAAATGAAGTACCTCACATTCGGGGTTTGAAGCCTTTGTGATTGCTGTGATTAATAGATCTGAAATGTTGCTTCAAATTTTATGTTAATATCCAAATTTCTGCCATGATATTTCATTAATATTTCTCACATTACGAAGTGTTGTTTTACATTTTTAACGAGGATCTACGCCAAATGCGTGTCCTAATACATCAAATGTGATATTCAGCTGACCATATAAAGAATGTGTGCTCTGCTACTCTTCGGAAAGTATCCAGAGTTTAGGTACTACTACAGAACGCACATTTGATCTAAATATGCACTAAGTATTTTGGAAGTCATATATGTTTTTGTAAGATATTTACACCTCATGTGAGTCTTGATGAGCATGTGTGACATATGATTATAATACATTAAATAGTATTTTCACTAATTAATTAAGTTATTAAATAGTATTTTTGCACGTAATTTCTCGTCCGTTCATTCACGCAAAATTACGAGAAAAGTATTAAAGTTTTTGAAAATTGTACATGACCTTATTTCAAAATCTATCTTTAAGGAACAGATTTTGTTAAGGGAAAAATATCTACCTTCATAATTGCAGAAATTGTAGGAAGACGCCGAAAAAGGTTTAAACTCCTTGTATTTTCGAAAAATGAGGATTTTTAACGGACATGTGACCATCGCCATTAAAAGCCCTTCACACTATTCAACAACAAAATCTAACCAAAAACAACGGGACCATTGTGCTATAATTTTGATAATGTCCCAAAGGCTTCATGTAATGTACCCCTCAAAATTAAAATACGAGTTTCACATTCAAGAGACCATGACACCAGCCAGATCGATTGGGGAATATCATTTTTGGAGAAAATCGGCTGAATGGTTTAGCCGCTTGCATTGTTCACAGACGGACTGACAGACATTTTGCCGTAACGAAGATTCACAAAATATTGATTCTCGCATTACCACGTATTAGTTTTTTTCTCCATTTAGCAACTGGATGTATTCACTTTTCGGTACCAGGGCTCTGTAATAAGAGTATTTCTCCGAAAATTCGCGATATTTTCGCACAGATTTTCATAACTTTCTCTCTACTGCATAAGCGATAGCAAGAAAGTAAAAGGAGGTATTTTATTAGATACTCACCCTAACTCCGATTTAAGCATATTGGCACTTCGAGGCCACGAGCTGAACTGAGAGGGGGACATGTCTTCCAATCAGCACCTTCCTTACGACCTAAAATTTTTGGTATTGAAGCATCCAATTGGATGACAATGTCACCCTTCTCCTTGCAGCTCCTCACCTTAAATAATTATCTAAAAGCATTATATTGTTTGTAAAGCGCCATGCACATGTGCAACAGTAATGGATTGAATATTTCCGGCGCGTCAACAGCTGTCAATTCTCCCGTATATGTAGTCCATGTTTTTTCATCACAAGATGGCAAGATTACCCCATCCTACTTCCGGCGCCAACCTATCGCCCACTTGCAAGTTTTTCCTCAGCCAGGTATCCCCCACAAGCGGGGCACCGACCCCCAGCAGGGACAAGCTCTAAGCTCCCGACCGGTATCCCGAGATATGTAGCAGTTTAGTACATGTAAGTGAAAGTGAATGTTAGTAAGGAGTGAGGATAAGACAAAGAGAGGAAAGGATAGATCGTTTGAAGTCCGTGGCCCGTTTGTTAGGGTACTACTTCGGCATTCGACGAGAACTGTTCGGAGAAACCACGGTAACGACCGATCAGAGCAGACGATTGGTATAATCGGGAAGCGAATCAAGGACCTCCAGGTCAGAGGGACGGCAGTGACATGAGATAATGCCCTGAGTCCCCGAGCTGACACCTTGAGCTCCTAATGTCAAGTTTTCTTGTCACCATCTTTCGCGTTGTATAGATCATGAATGTAAGATTTAAGATTTATCAAGCATGTTTCCTACTAGACACCAATGCACTCATACTTCATCTGGTGGTCTCATCCCGTATTGTGTACAACATGTTTTCAAATGCCTATAGTACAATAACCGCATATACGGTTATTTGGAATATATGAAATAGTTGCCATGACTTCTGAAATGACCTTCGTATGAGCCGACTCGCAGCAATTAAAGCGTATATTAAACTCTCTCCTTGCAGTATTTCGATATGTGACTTGAATTTTGCCAATTATAGCAGACTGTTTTTTCGAATTTTGCCAATTATAGCAGACATTTCGTCGAAACCCAGTGCCAGCTACAATCACAGCTCGAACTTGTTCTGTTCCTGTATGACTGTGTTACATACTCCCGAAGGGAGGAGGGAAGACTGGGAGCAATTCAATGGATCTTACAGTGTGTTTGCGTTCCCAGTGAAGTACTTACGACTATTTTATAGTATAGCTTCTTCGTACGGCTAATACGCTTCCGTGATATTTTTAAATAATACTGTGCCTTCCACAACGCAACTGGAAGAGCAGCTTTGTGATAAGTTGCATTCCTTTGTACTCTAATTTCAGTTAAGTTAACCAGAGTTGAAGTGCCTTAATATCGTTGGAGACGTAATGATACATTCTTGCTTTCGTTTCTCCTGTACGGGTAAATTATTTTACTTGAAGTACTACTTTCGGATTCTGAACTGACACGAACCTCGCTATATCTCCATATAGGCCTACTAAAATTAGCTTGTCGGCTACATTCTTCTTATTATCATTGTATCCGTCGAAGGTGGGGGCCAAAAGTAAATTTCCTATCCTACTGTTGTTGTTTTTTGCACTTTCCTTCGTCCTATTCGCGAAGTTCGCTAATAGTTCACGAATCGAACTATTAGAGACTGGAACAGTTTACGTGTGACAATCTTCGATACCTTTTCTCAAAGCCTGAGCAAATTTAAAAATAAATTAGTTTCCTGAATATTGATATGTGTATTATAAATATCTTTAATATTATTCAGTGTAAGTAACTAGTAATAATAATAATAATAATAATAATAATAATAATAATAATAATAATATTTATGGGTTTTTCTATGTCCTATTATCCTCATACTCTATTTCCCTTTTATTCTACGTATATATTCTAATCACTTGTAGACTGTCCACTGATTCAATCATTCAGTACCATAGATTGTGTATGTATTTGTTAGGTCTAAATGAAATATGAAACATAACTCAGAAAACGCATTGTAAATATTTAGTCTCAGTGCTAAAATCCATGTAACGTTTTGTTACTTATTGCCTCCCCTCTCCTCTTCCATATCTCCGAATGAGGCCATTGGGAGGACGTTCCTTGTGCGAGCGTGTCCCTGCAGCCCGTCCCCATCCGCCTGTTGCCCGCCCACCCGGTCATGGGGGCCGGCTGGCTCGCCACTTACCTGCCAAGTTGGCTCTTCAGTAATTAGACGACGAACAACCGACTTAAATATTACTGGAGCCCCGGCGTTAATTAGGAAAATGTTATTCTCTCTTTGTTTGTAAGAGGATTTTGCCATCCTCTGGCCGGAGCTAAATGTCCTTACAAAGTGCGCCGTCATTAGAGCCGGCACGAAACGCATGCGTCCCATTGTAGACGCGAAGTTTTAATTGGTCCATAACGAATTCTTCGCTAATGGAGGAGATATATGTGTGAGGAGATATGTGTTTGTAACACGGGATATTGACCGCGTGTCTATGCCACCGTCTGTCTTCACCGTTTCGGTTTACAACGGCACACTCCGATCACCTACTCTAACTTTGTCATCGTACACGCTCCGCCATCGCTAGTCTGTCACCTCGCTGGTCTGGCGACTGCCAATGTCGTCCTGCCTCCGAAATTAGGAATGTCCACTTGCACGAAGTTCTGTTTTGAAAAGCGGGATCCCCTGAGTGTCTATTGGCTAAGCACGGAATATCTTGCAGTAATTAATAGGGCATATTTTAATGATTGCAACGGCACACTATGATATAAACAACTGGATATTAAAGAGAAGCTTTGAATTCAGTGATGTATTTAATATGTGTATGTATGTACTTGGTGCGACAGCCCGTGAACGGACTCAGGCCTACCGGCGACGTCCCTGCCTCGCGGCCATGGGTTAAGGGGGTACGTGTGGTTAGCACGTAGATATCTCCACGCCGTATTCTGGTCTTCTCAACTTGATAAGTAAATTTTCTCATCGTCATACAGCAACATACACCAGGGCATTGCTAGGGAAACGAACACTATAGTCTTGGCTCGACCGGGAATATAACCTGAAGCCGCGTAGATGGATTTAATGAGGCTGATAAAATATATCGTATTTGTTTCATTTCACTGGAAATATACCCTAAAATTCATGAAAGCAAGGAAATTATTTTGCGTAGGAAGTCTCTTCACATAATCTGTAGAATATAATTTTTTTAAACTGTAAGAAGAAAAATCAATCAATTATACTAACATTTTTATTTGAGTTTAGGTGGTGTTGTCAAATATAGTATTTCTTGTATAATTTGTAATAGTTATGCAGTATTCAGTAATGGTTAATGGCTTCATGAACGGGTCGGTGAGGAAATCAAGCCCTAGAAAAACTTTAATATGCAACAAATAAATGCAACAATTATTTTCCTTTATGATTATACGTCTTATTTATCATGTTATGAAAATGAACGAGAAAAAAAATCAGTCTCTCCCGATACGATCTCCCGTCCTTCCAATTACGTGTAGTAGCACAGGACATCACCGCTACTCACACAAGGAAAACAAAAGTAGAATATTTACAACAAACATTTTGAGATTTCGAGAAATTTGCCTTAAAATATTTATTTACTTAAGGTCAATAAACAGTTAAACCTATCTGTAATGTACAGGTGGGGGTGAAAACTTGGCACGAGTTTTTCAGCTACGGAATTATCAATTGAGCTTGAAATTTACTGTTGCTTTGCCTACGTATTTACGAATCAGTAGTTTTTTCTCAAAACTGACTAAACGGTGGAAACATTTTCATGCGATACCGATATTCATATTTACACAAAACATCGCAGAAATCACATTCATCAGGTGTCAGTATAATCCTCACGCGGCAAGAAATTCACTATAATACATCGCCAGATGACATTAAACAAAACTATTTACACAAGGTTAAGTACAATGTACTCCGCTGCATTACCGTGTCCACGCAACCACAGACTAACCAGACAAAAAATAATATATTATTTTATTAATATTTTAATAATATTTTTATCAAATCTAGTTGGTGAAAGTGTGCTTTGTGCCAACGTTAATTTTCATCAAAATGTCAACATCAATGTTTTTGCAGTATTACATAATTTACTATGTTCCATGATTAAGGATGCAGGCGGTTTCCAGGGTATATTCCTCCTGAATCGTTAATCATAGGATAATTACAATATCTCGGCTGCCACCAAGGAACTTGCTCTATACTATGTATCTAATTATAGTGTATGAGGAAATAAACTGATTTGACACAATTCATAGAAGACCCTATGTAATATTATCATAAAAGAGCAATAGAATATTGAGATGTGTACGTAACGGCAGTTGAGGTTTCCGTCCCCGAGCCACGCCGTGGGCCGGACACGTCCGCCCCAATGACCATTTTATGGAATAATTATTGACGAGCTGTATCGTCTTTTGTCTGAAATGGAGTATGAAATTACACCATCTCTTCAATTTGAACACTTTGCGATTGTGCATGGCAAAGGGGAAAGGGGCGTCTGCACAATCGATCTTTTTGTGCGCCGGCGCGGCGCGGCGAGGCAAGCGTTGCTGAGTTGAGTCGATTCATTGCGAGCTGTATTCAGAGCTCTCGCTCTGATCCCGTCGCGCTCATTCTGCATGCGCTGCGCATCGCGGGCCCCGATGACAGCAGCCGGCAGGCGGAATGGACGCGGGGGTGGGAGGCGCGACGTGTGCTATCCGCTCTGGCGCGAGCCGCCGCCGCCGCCCCTCACGCTCCCCACACGCTCCCCACACGCTCCCCGCACGCTCCTCGCACGCCTCCCCACGCTCCCCCACCCTCCCCCACGCTCCCCGCACGCCCCCCGCACGCTCCCCCGCACGCTCCCCCGCACGCTCCCCCGCACGCTCCCCCGCACGCTCCCCCCGCACGCTCCCCCGCACGCTCCCCACACGCTTCCATCGCCCCGCGCTCCCGGGGTCTGCGCGCGAGCCCGAGTCGTTCCATTCGCACCGGGCGATTTTCGCATTTGACATTATTTGCAAGGGAAAGAGGTGCATGTGGGTGGATACTTACGTTGACATCTCAGGAATAGATATGAAAAGAGACGTATTTATTTATCCTCGTAACGGTCGAACCAACGGAACTGACACACTTCAGATAAAATTGTAAATGTGCCAGTAATTAAATTAACGCGGTGACTTAATACCGAAAATAAACTTAACACTTGATAGGTTTTGATACAATCGCCAACTGGAAATCTGAAGTTCGTTGAAATTTTAGTTACGTTTTAAAACTCGTAATATGCTGATTCGTCTTGTTTATAGCAAAAAGTCTCGGAAGTTTACCGCTAGTTAAACTCGGTAAGTAATTAAGGAACTTAAACAAGCTAAATACAATGAAATACTAAAAATACTTCTGGAAATAGATATATCACAGTAACATAAGGAGCACAACCCGATACGTCTTTTTCATAAGATTGGATCAATTAGTCCATTAAAGCTAGATATTTCTTTCAAAGGAAATAATGTAAGGATATTCGCTATTAACTGTTAGAATTCAATAATAGTATGACCAATAGTCCCTTTAAAAAGCAAAAGAGCAAGAAAATATACCCGAAAAAAATCACGTCACCAAGAAATTAACGTGAAATACGTCACTTGATTTTTAAAGATGTAATTATCACAGTAAACTTTAAGAAGGTGGTTCATATAAATGGATCTCGAATATCTACAATAAGAAAGAACAGCAAACTATCAACTGAATTCATGAAAAAAGTAAAAAGTATGAAACCAAAAACATTTTTTGCCAAAAAATATCAGGATTGGATTGAAGATTACTGGAGTAAGGTTTCTAATGTGTGAAAACAGAAAACGAGAATAAAAAGCGTAAAAATATTATTTTGTAGAGCTTTATCTCAGACGAGAATCAAACCACATTTTGCATGGCAATCCACGTCCATGACAAATATAGGATAATGAAACGATTGAAACTGTCTTTGAGATGAAGTATGATCTGGAATGAAGTATGTCTTGTCCGTCCATGTCATCCCAGAAGGCACAGGAAGTCTCTGCTGTGTGGTGCGCAAAAACCATGAGTCAAGATGATACAGGAAAATATCCTTCAAGTGAAAGAATAGTTATATAACAATTGGTTTGTGTTCACAACCTCACAAAGCATAGAAAGTAACACAAAGTCTCAAGAAAAAACACAGAAAAACTCTTGAGTTGAACTGCAAGTTCTCCCAACTTCAGACAGAGAGTTTAATTACATTTGAAGTTGCACCGACAGCTTGCTTTACAGAATTGTAATAATTGCCATTGATAATCTAGATAGAAAATATTTGGGAAGAATTTAAAACTAGTGGTGCTACACCAGATATTTTTTCGCATTATTTGTAAAGGCTACGCAATATTATACTACTATATGAACAAGAAAAAGCATTGGCAACCAGCAATTTTTACTTTCTTCAAGCCGAGAATCGAACTGAGGCCCAAAATGACAGACATGTTAGCACTACACCACCAGTTCAACGGTTAAACACGATTCTTAAAAAACTTGAAGTTTCTCGAATTAACTCTAACTTATGCAGATGTCGTAAATTCAGAATTCAATAAAAATGTGGCCTGCGCCATTTTGAGCCTTCTTCATTCTATCAGCCAAAAAAAATTTTAAAAAAATTAGTCGTATTCTAGACTACGGTTTTTATAAATTGTTTTAACTTCGAGGGGGAAAACAAAAAATACTGTTTTGTTTTTAAAAAATGTACATATTCTGATATAAAATCTATTTTTGCACCAGCACTTGCTTTCACGTTTCCACGTTACGTTTAACATCGACGCCCTACACCGACTGTGTGTGGCATAACACTGACCTAACCTGTCACTCAGAGGAGGGTGCTATTTGGCTAAGGTGCACGCCGACGCTACGCAAATTTAATCCCTTCTTATACATACACTGTTCCACACATCCTGAACTTTCTAAGTGATTCCGACCCTTCCTACTGGGTGTTGGAATTTTCTCTAGCACCAGTCTATTTAAGAGAAACGTTTTAACAGAGATGAACTGGAGGATGTGACTCGATCTATCTTGTAAGCTTCGCATCTTAAGAACCTCTCTGTATTAATTTTAAAAAATCTACCAATACCTTGACTCTTGATTTAAGAATAAATAATATTTTTTAAAATATTTTCCTCACGGGCGGGGACATATTTTCAGCTTACACATGTCTATGACTATGACTCTCTTTGTAGTAATCATATTCATAATCATATCAAATCAATATGAACAGATGCCAGATGACATTAAACGATTAAATTCGATACACATGTTTAATACAGGTTTCTATACAACTAGAGACTACACCGAGCATTAAAAAAGAAAGTAATATTATGTTAACAATGATATTGACTCTATTAATAACGATTTGCACTGTACTATTCTAAACAACGTGCAACAAGTATTGTACCTCACCGTCTGGGTCAATGACCCCATCTCGGTCAGGTTTTCCGTCTAGTTTCCCTGAGCACGTCTTCTAGATTTCCGCGGATCTTATAGTCAAATTATCATTCTCCGTGTTCTAGCAGCAGGGAGTCGATTCCTTCGCGAAGGGATGAAGGATAAAAGCAAAAATAACTTGCTAATCTTTATTGAGTGTATATTAATCTACACAAGCATTTAAATAAAATCCAAATATATGTGTTTCAATGGAAGTATTCCATTTTATTCTATACCAATGATTGTCTCAAATTAGATGACACAGAAAGTAATTAAAACGTTAAATCTATAGCTGATTCGTCTTTGCAAATACTTTTTATTCTACTGGAGAGAATTTTTCTTATCAATTCTTGCCAAAAATGCTTATTTTATATGTATTCACAATTCAACTTGTATGTGGGTGAGAGTAGGGATATCAGAATTTAAGAATACGTGCAGAGAACACTCTTCCCCCATGGTACGTGACACAGTTTTTAACTGTTTTAACGTTAATAAATAAAAAAGTAGTGTCCATTGAGTCAACGTCACTTTTTCAAGAAGCATTATAAACGCCAGCATCTGAGCACCAGAAATACCCAAATTCCATTTCAAGTATGTGTTATGTTAACATCAACATGGACCTCCTCAATTTTTCCTTTTACAATTGATAACTTCTTCACGAGTTTGAACCTTCCACGTAGAAGTCTAACCTGACTTTCACTCCACTACCTTCAATCGTTGGTACCATGGTTCGATGACTACCCAAACCAAGTGGTTTTGGTTTGGGGAGAGTGAGCTCTCGGCCTCCTTTCTGAGGGTTCTCCCGTATGCGTTGCCTGTCATTCCATCATTAGTGCACCCTTCCCCTCATCACTATTGGTATCATCTACAGTGCAGAGGAATTGGGCCACTTTCAAAGAGTTTGAACTGTTAGCATTCCCAGGAGAACGGGTTGTGTTTGGTGGAGATGATTGCCCAAATGTTGCGTGCTCTTGGCATAATTAGTTTCCTTGCCGCAAATGCTACGTGTGGGGCATGGCGGGGCGGATCGGGGCGTGTGTGAACGCAGCCACGCCAAGCACGCGGTTCAGCAGCCGCCATTCCGCCCGCGCCCCACCGTCCGACCGCACGGGCTCGCGAGAATCATACGGCTTATGCCTGGCATTCGCCACTCCCCGCCGCCACGCTCCACCCATCCCATTCCAACTTCCCGCCCTCAGACGCCCGATTCTGCCTCGGCCTCCTTCGCCCGAAACATCCTCGCCGCGATGCGCTCCGCTCCAACCCGCTCTACCGCACCCCACAGCACCCCACCGCCCCCCACTGCACCTCAACGCTCCCCACCGCACCCCACCGCACCCCACCGCACCCCACCGCACCCCTCCGCACCCCTCCGCACCCCTCCGCACCTCAACGCTCCCCACCGCGTCCCTCCGCACCCCACCGCACCCCACCGCACCCGTCAGCACCCGTCAGCACCCGTCAGCACCCGTCAGCACCCCACCGCACCCCACCGCACCCCACCGCACCCCACCGCACCCCACCGCACCCCACCCCACTCCATCAAACCCCACCGCACCCCACCGCACCCCACCGCAACCCACCGCAACCCACCGCACCCCACCGCACCCCACCGCACCCCACCGCACCCCACCGCTTCCCACCGCACCCCACTGCACCCCACCGCACCCCACCGCATCCCACCGCTTCCCACCGCTTCCCACCGCTTCCCACCGCTTCCCACCGCACCCCACCGCTTCCCACCGCACCCCACCGCACCCCACCGCACCCCACTGCACCCGACCGCACCCCACCAAAAAGCCAACGCAAGCCAACGCAACCTACCGCAACCCACCGCAACCCACCACCCCCCTCCGCACCCCACTGCGACCCACCGCACCCGAGCGCACCCCACCCCACCCCACCCCAACCTTCCCCACGCCACGCCACACCACGCCACGCCACTTCTGCCTCCCTTTTATCCAGAACCCGTCTTATTCCACATTGCCTTCTTGTGCCATGCCAAACCCTTTGTTTGGTCCCCACCCCTTTTACCAAATTCTAATCCGCGTTCTTCCCTTTTCTCACCTTTGCTATCTCAGCCAATTATTCCATCCCCGCCGCGTACCTTACGCTCGCCGCACTTCACCTCCTCACATCTTTCCCCATCACCCCCCATTTTTTCTCATCCCCGTTACCACCTCATTCCCCGTCAATTTCCCCATGCTCGCTGATATGCCCATTCCTGCCACTTACCCCATCCCCTCCGCGTTCCCAATCGCCGACGCTTGCTCAACCGCGATTATTCTCGGCTTACCTGTTTGCTACCCTGTTGTTTTCTTTAATTTATTACGTCTAAATTGACGCAACGCGTCTCCGAACCTCTTGAGGGGCGTTGAGCGATTTGCGTTTGGGATTAATTATTCAATAACTATTGCGCTTTAGGAGTAATCGTCCATTAATAGTAACTTTCATTATATGTCACGCCTCGTCAGTTGTAAAGAGGACCTCCATATAGCATCTGCGCGTACGCGCCTCCTACTACGCGTTTCTTTGACACTACCCAGCAGCCAGAATTGGGAAGGAATTAGGATAGGGGTAGAGTTTAGGACCCTTAACAGGGCTTGGACTAGCCCTTAAGCAGCCAAACTCGTTTTGTTGGGAAAAAATTCACATGAAATTGTCCGGTAATCGAACCCAGACCTCCTTAGTGAAAGACGACTTCGCTCGTGAGTCACGAGATGACATCTTATTCCCGCCTTTTCCCCAGCTTCTTCTCGAACCTGCCTTCTCGTTTCCACGTTGTCTCTTCTTTTTCGCGTGGTCTTCCACCGCATGATCTCCCACCCCGCTACAACTTCCGCCTCTGCCTAATGCCCTTCTGCATTCTGTTCTTATGCCATCGTTCACCGCTCCTTCAGACTCAAGAAGGCGCCCCACGGGCAAGGACAGCTTGCGGAGCGCAGGCACTGGGCCGCGTTGCTCGAGCTGTTTTTGTCACTCGCGGGCGAACATTATTGTCTGGAGTGCTTACACCGCGCGTTTAACGGAAAGATTATGCAATGAGAGCGTAAGTACGTGAATATAAAATAACGAGTACATAGTGTAATGAGGGCGAAACAGGAACAACCCTGATAGGAGAAGAAGATTACATGTTCGAAATGTGGAGTATATCCAGTAGAACAACTTCATTTTCATCTTGTGTAATCAGTTATGTAATCGCGTTTCTTGATTAATATGTAATTATTGTACGAACAGAAAACTTGTGAGTAAAAAAATGTGAAAAATCAGCTACTACTTTTATGTACATTTCGAAACATAAAGAAAAATATTACTATGGCATGTTTAATAATGTTTTGTAATTAGAATAGTTGAGTTATAGCTGTTTATAGTAATCTTCAACTTCTCTCAAAGAGTAGATACTTTGAAAGCAGAAGATGAGTAACCTTTTTAAGTAATTTGCGTGACAGACGTACAACAAAGGGAACAAAGAGTGCAATGAATCAGTCTTACTGAAAATAACAATTCATCCCAAATAATCCTTACGGTCCAACAGTAAAGTTAAGCATTGCGATTTTTTCCATCCATTACCAAGTGATAAATATGACGCTTATTCTTGAATGCTCGGCATACAGTACCTTCTCCTTCGTCGTGTTTCTGCATAAATTGTTCTTAGAGAACCGGAGGTATTTTTTATTCTAAAGCCGCTATTTTTCACAATCTCCATCTTTCTCTTTGCGCTATTAAGTGGCAGGGTTCTTCAGGCATCTCTTTTTGCAGGTCGTTATTGATTGCCATTCGTTTCACCTCCCACGTATTTTCTCTCGTGTATTTCTCCTAAAATAACTTGAGACTTTCTTGGAATCTCTTTTCCATTGAAAAGGCTTTCAATGTTTTCGTAGATTTCTCCCTCCCTTGAACACATCCAACGCCGTTCGTCGGCTCATGTTTAATTAGGTAGCCCACCCGACCGGCTGAGGATGTTGTAGCATGTGCCAGCTCAGCAACTTCTACTCCGGCTAGCAACTCTACACGTTTTTACCTCTCATGCTCTTTTTTCGTTTAAGAACACAAACAGACAGAACGGGAGGTGCGACGAGGTCGGAAGGCCGCAGCGGCATGCAGACGACGGGACGCCGGGCTTCGCGACCAGCTGGCATGCACGCGTATTGTGAAGCCTTGGAGATAAATCTTCCACACTGGCGGTGTTAAATAGTAATATATTAGCGACCAGCTGGCATGCACACGTATTGTGAAGCTTTGGAGATATGAAATCTTCCACAGTAGCGGTGTTAAATAGTAATATATTAGCAACCAGCTGGCATGCACGCGTATTGTGAAGCGTTGGAGATAAGAAATCTTCCACACTGGCGGTGTTAAATAATAAAATATTAGTGATCAGATGACATGCACGCGTGTTGTGAAGCCTTGGATATAAATCATCCACAATGGCGGTGTTAAATAATAATATATTAGCTCAAATATTCACCAGACAAATTTCAGGGGTTTTGTTTCCATCATCGGTGTTTTTTGCTTTGAATCATCTAAAATAAAACAAAAAATCAATATTACACGTAAGCTTTCTCGGCTCGTGTTCATGACTTCTAGTCTGTCCGGGTGAAGCCGCGACGTTGGTTGAGAGACCGACGTTTTGCCTGACATATCGCAGGCT
Organism: Gryllus longicercus; assembly: GCA_038098605.1. Taxonomy (NCBI): domain Eukaryota; kingdom Metazoa; phylum Arthropoda; class Insecta; order Orthoptera; family Gryllidae; genus Gryllus; species Gryllus longicercus. The sequence continues at coordinate 159,808 of JAZDUA010001157.1, forward strand.
TCCTCAGAGTGAGTCACTACCCTGAGGAAGCCTACGATATCAAAGGCGAAATGTCAGCCTCTCAGCCAACGACGCGGCGTTACCCGGACAGCCAAGAAGTCGAGATCAATATCAGTTTTATAAAACAATATAAATATAGAAACGACTTTTTACAAATTTTTGAAGAAAAAAAAAACAATTACCACGAAGTATTTAAAAGTTAATAAAATAAAAACATCAGACAATACCATTTAGAAAATACAAAAAATAGTATTGAGTTACCGGTGATTAAATCATGTTTTAAAGTATCTTAACATGACGAGAATCGTGTTTATGGTAGAACGCTGTTTATGAATTTGAAGAAAATTGATGAAAGAAGCCAATCACTAGAGGGAAGAAGGAAGAGGTTTCTTTTACAAAATAGTCCAATATGGTGTTAGTTTTTGCTTATACGAGTATTTGTTCTTTACGACACTTATAGAAGAGATTTTGAACAATCAAGATTTCTTCATTTTCTGAAATGTTAATTTTTTTGTTCATATTGTAAGGAAGTTGGCGTCAAAACCGAAATGTTGGTGGTTTTTAATTTAATGTAATTCATTTAATGATTTAGAAACATTATCTATGATTCGTTTCAAAGTAGTCTTTCATTATATTGGAAATGTTCCACCTTCCGGTCCTGTTGCATATGAGCATATGTGCTTATGGGTCCAACCCCTGCGAAGTGTCCTCAACCCTACAGCTTTCCTAATTCCTTCCTTATTCTGGCGGCTGGGTAGTGACGCAGGAGCGCGTGTGAGAGGCGGTTCTTCCTGGTAGTCTTCTTGAAAACAACGTACGGACTTCGATAATAATACAGACTACTTCATGTATGCAAAGTAGCGGAGGATTACTCCATATAAAAAGCTCATTGCCCAATAAGGATTTTTAGGAGACGCGTTGCGTATACATAGTAATAGATCCGTATAAAACTCTCAACACCCAACAAGTGTCATAGGAGTCACGTTGCAACGTTAGGAAGACGCAAAACATGTTTAAAAAGTTCTGCAGTTTTCGTAGTAGCTGCAGTGTTACAGCAGCCCATATACTACTACAATATTCACAAATGGCAGATATGTGAATATCTCCGACTGATTGAAATTAAACTAAGATACATGATATGTTGTTTCCTATACAAAGGCAGAGCAGGGAAAAGGCTCATTACTAAGCAAAGAATATTTGACCACCTACAAAGGCTCTGGAAATAAGATAGAAAAACGTAATTTCATATTATTAGTATCCACGCACATATTTTAACGGATTCTAGTATGATCTGTTAGATTCACGTCTTTTTTTAATTCTCCCTCTCCTCGGCCAGTGGCTCCGTCGAGGTGATTACTTATCATACATGATCGCACTTCATCGATTTTTGCGATGAAAAGCGAGCAGTACTTAAATAAATATGTTAGTAACATAACCCATGAAAGTAGCCGCCGTATTGGTTCTGGCAAGTTAACATACAACCTTACATACACGCGGTATACTTTTTTTCTACCTTGTTATAGTCTTATACTTTCTTTAGTCTCGTTTCTCTTTTTTCATTCATCCACACATTCATACATATGTTTATTTATATTAATTTACTGCAGCCATACCTATCACGCGCAGTTTTCTTTGGACACTCTTTACACTACACAGTGCTACTTAAACTCCACTTTACACGGCTTAGTTCAAAGTGTCTGTGACCGCTGAGCACTACATGCTGTGGAGAAGGTAACCAGTGGCTCCACAGGCCCCGCTTCGTGTCCGCCCGCCGCCGGTGCCTAAGTCCTCCCTCAGGCGGCCTCTCGCAGCTGCTCGCAGAGCTCTGGGAGAAGCTGCGGGGGCAGCGCCCGGAACGCAATGGCCGCGGGTTGCGAACCTCCGACGGCGAAGTAGGTCCGGTCGAGCTCACACGTCACCGCCCGGTCGGCTTCGGGAGCCGCAGAGCTTGCGGGCCCAACATCTTCGTGAGCGGCGTGCCCCCGGCAGATCTCTCACTCCCAGGAAACGCTCTAGTTCACGACTGCCCCGTGTTTTGCACTTTGACTGACCTCGGGAGCCGCGCGCTTGATATCAAGCTAGCCCGTCACCTGTTTTGGGGCCATTCTCTCTTCGACCACGGTACAGTGCAGTTCGCTCTTATCGCAGTCGATATCGCTCCGCGCAGGACAGGCTGCCTCAGAGTTCTTATCTTACGTTGAGGCAACCGAGTGACTATAGTGTCCGTGCTAGTGTTCGTGTACAAACAGCTCTGATCACAACTAGCTACGAAAAGATTAAAGATTAATGGCCTATGCCATTAATCCAGACATAGGGCAAACAATATCTGAAGCCCTGCGCATCATCCACAACGGCGACAACGGTGTCGTTTCACCAGTGTCACCAATACCAGCAAGCGGCGAGGCCATGGATATAAGCCTCGCTGCGACGCCAGTTCCAACCAGCACCGAGGCCAGTAACAACCCGGCCTACCTCAGCCAGATCTACGTGTCGTCATCACTCCCACCATCACAACCTGCTCAAGCGCAGAAAAGGTCAGTCAGTGATAGTGAAAGTGATTCCGAGAGTAAGAAAATGAATCGGACCAGTAACAATACGAGTGCAAAATCAAAAAAACCCACTGAGTTTCAATACAATGTACCTATAAGGAACAGATTCTCTGAGCTCGGCGAACAAAGTGACGAGCGCGAGGACAATAGGTTTCTATTCATAAATGAACAAAATAATGACCACACCAATTTAAACATTAAAATACCACCCATCTTTGTAGCCCATATTCAGAATGTTGCAGAATTTAATAGAGAACTTAAGAACTCAATAACAAACCAGTTTACTTCAACCATTGTCAATAACAAAATCAAAGTGCTTTTTAAAACTATATCGGACTTAAGGCAGGCAATAAAATATCTAATCAGCACAAACAGAAAATTCCACACGTATAAAGACCCAGCAAACAAAAAATTTTCCATTGTCTCCAAGAATCTTCATCCATCTATTACTCAGGAAGAAATATATCAAGACCTCAAGGGAAAGTGCCCATCGCTTATTAGTGTAACTAGACTGTATAAAGACAACATCCCCATCCCGGTAGTGGCAGCCGAGTTCGACGGTAGCCAAAACATAGACAATATATTACAAATTAATCAAATTTGCAACCTGATTGTCAAGCCAGAAAAAAGGCGCAAAGCCAAAGGTCCTATACAATGCCTCCGATGTCTAGATTTCGGGCACACCAGAAACAACTGCAATCACAATATAGCATGCATTTATTGTGCTAAAGATCATTACTCAGTAAATTGCCCTCAAAAAGAAAACCCTCCTATTTGCAAAAACTGTAACGGTCCGCACCGCGCAGACGCGAGATCAGTTGAATGTACTTACTACAAAAAGCTCGTAGAGATACCCCCCAAAATTACCAGAAAGGACGTTCAAGTACGAAACCCACAAATGTTAATCAGCTCAATCTAAACTCCCAAAACTACCCTAATCTACCAACCACTAGCAACATTCCAAACTTTACTCACGTAACAAATCAATCAAATAGAAACCATAACAGGAATCAGACAACCACAAACCAATACAATGATAATAGCAACAATATTAGTAATGATAATTCATTCATGCACACAATAATAAACTCTATTTCAACATACATAATCAATCTAATCAATTCTATTATCCCAACAATCGTCAATAATATACAAAATTCACTTACGTCGTATTTCAATAGGAATCATGGCCACACAGCCCCATAATAAAATTAACCTGCTAAACTGGAATGCCAATGGCATAACCAACAAAAAAACGAATTGATCTACTTCCTCAAAGATAAAGAAATCAATATTGCGTGTATAACGGAAACACACCTCAAATCCCACACTACATTCAATATGCCCGGTTACAATGTAGTCAGAACAGACCGATTAAATGCTAATGGGGGAGGAGTCCTCATCCTTGTGGATAAATCAATACCCTACACCAAAGCAAACATTCCAAACACTCCTGGATTAGAAACAGTCGCTCTAAAAATACCTCTTAACAACAGAGTATTTACCATTATAACAGCGTACAAATCTCCAAACAAAAAAATTCAAGACACCAACATCGCAGCGCTATTTAATCAAATCACCCCTACTTTACTATTAGGAGATTTGAACTCCAAAAACACCAACTGGGGATGCAGATCAACAAACAGCGCAGGCAAACATTTACAAACAATATTAACGAACGCAAAATTACACATATTAACTCCTACAGAACCAACCTACTACTCGTACGACTCAAACAAACACCCAGACACATTAGACATTGCAATCACCAACGATCGGACTACATTTTATTCCACCGTGCTACACGAACTTGACTCTGATCACCTCCCTGTAATAATATCTACACATCAACAACCGCCCCCCCACACACCCACACCCACATTAAATACTAATAACATAAACTGGAAAGAATTTAGAAAAAACATAATTATCAGAACCCCCAAATTCAGGAATCTAAAAACGCCTTTAGAAATAGAAAGTTCAATAGCATTATTAAACAATATAGTAACCAGTGTTATCGTTCAGCAGCAAAGTAACATAGCACATAATAAACCAAAAACACATACTAAATTGCCAGATTCCATAATAACCATATTAAAAACCAGAAACAGAACAAGAAGACTTTGTAACAATAATAGAAATCCCCATATAAAAAAAGAACTTAACATCCTAAACAAGATAACCAAAAACGCAATTAAAGAACACCGACACTCTTCTTACAACTCTTTAATTAAATCCCTAAGCACTACCAACAACTCACTTTGGAAATTTACTAAAACAATGTTAAGAAAGCAAAGCACCATCCCTCCGATAAGCACGCCATCTGGGAAAAAATTTTCCCCCATAGACAAAGCCGAAGCATTAGCTGACTTCTTTGAAAGTACTTTTACGCTTAATAACACTCCAGACCACACAGAACATATACAAATTGCAAACTCGGTCTCCGCTCCGAACTATAATGTTCCACAAAAAAACAAAATTCATATCACCAAACGAAATTAAGAATTTAATAAAAAATCTCCCCTCAAAAAAAGCCCCTGGACATGTTAATATTAACAATAAAATTATAAAAAACCTACCCACTCCAACAATAGCCTTCATAATGTGGCGAAACCGATTTCTTCATGCCAGGAAAATTAAATTAAACAAACAGATTCGGCCACCCTGAGTAATACTGGGAACAGATTGCGACATGGCCTCACGCGCGCAACCTTGCTTATCTGACAGCCGTCTCCGCCTCCGGCCCATTAAGAGAGTAGTTACAAGGGTCAGTCGGCGACAGATTCACTGTGGAGCACGTGTTCGCATGGCCAGCTGCACGAACCTTCGAGATTGCTTTTGAAATCGACAAATTCTTTCACGGACAACGCCCGTCCTGTGCGAGCATGTTCTGGAAGGGCAAAGAAAATTCTCGACGCTCACAGTTATGCAAAGAGTCGGAACTCCATCCACTACCCCTGTCACCATTGGTCAAAAAACGTAATGCGCCATTTCTTTCGGCCAATGGCGACGCAACTATCTTAAGGAGCTGGAACATGCGAGAAAACGAGTGGGGGGTAAAAGTTAACCTAATAAGATTTGACTTATAAAATTGGCATTCAAAGCAGGGCAGTTGGGAGAGAAACTTCTCTGAGGGGGAGAGCTATTCACCGAGCAGAGGCAAGTTCGCCTCTGATGGACTTAGAGAAAACTTCGGTGTGGGCTATTGTAATTGAGCAGAGTTACGTGGGCAGAGAAAATTCTCTGAAGCGGGAATCAGTTGCAAAGTGAAGCGAATGTGTCGCTGCAGGATTTCTAGACTTTCAAAAGTTGTAATTGTGAATAATCACGAGTATCAGAAGAATCCGTGACTGGTTACTACGCTCTTGAAATCGAGAGTGACTGCGGGCCGACCCCGAGCTCAACGAGACTGCCAGGCGCCGTTGCCCCGGCCGCACCCTCGGCTGTGTCGCCGCCTTCCCTCGGCCGCGCCGCCGCCCTTTCGGGTGGCGCCTTCAGACGGCCGATCAGCTGACGCACGTGCCTGGGCGGGCACAAGGACGTTGCCCCGGCCGCCCCCCCCCCTGCGAAGGTCGCCGCCGCCTCCTCTCGGCCGCAACGCACCCGCCTTGGGCCCACAAAAGAAAACTTTACCAAGGCAATATAATTCAGGGTATTCATCCCTGCGAAAATCCTGTAATGCGGTGTCGCGCTAAGACACAGTAATCTGTAATATTTGTTACCATTGTGATGCTAACTATAAGTCTTCCTAATTTCCTAAGCTTTATAACTGGCTACTAACTTTTCATCTTCTTATCTGTCCACCTAATTTTCTGATTTCTGATTCTATTTACATGTGTAACTTCCCTGGGGCATTTTGAATTATTTTGCCCAGGAATAAAAGTGATTTTACCAGTGATCAAAGTGTTTCTTTCATGTTACCAGTATTTGTTAACAATTCCTTCCATCACCGACTGAGCTATTTCAGGGCCGCTTACCGGGCGTTCTCTCGCGAGACGACCGGGGGTGTTACAATTGGCGCCCAACGTGGGGCTCGACGGCCTAACAATTGAGGTTTTTCACGCCCAAATTTTAAATTGAATTCAACTAAAATTTTGTTATAAATGGATGGAAGGACATTGTTACGAGAGAAACAATTTGTGGACTGGTAACGATTTACTTTACTATTGTATTTTGTTTGTGAGCGTTGTTGTGTTGTGCGTCGTGTGTTGTGACTCTCGTGTGCGCGTTTCACGCGAAACACCCAAAATGCTGGACGAATCGGGTATCGATGTGGCAGAAGAGGGGAGTTCAGGGGAACAATCACCGCCCGAGATCACCCTCAATGACCTCATGCGAATTATCGTGAAACAATCAGAAAAACATTCTGAAAGTAACGACAAACTCATGAAACTAATTTCAGAGAATAAGGAAATCCTCACGGGACAAAAGTCAGAAATTTCGGAGATTAATAAAAAACAATCTGAAAGCAACGAAAAACATTCTGAAAGTATGGAAAAACTCACGGAATCACTCTCGAAACAAATTTCGGAGATTAACGAGAAACATTCTGAAAGTATAGAAATCCTCTCGAAACATTCGCAAAGATTTGACCGGCTGGACAGCTGCTTAGCTGACCATGCCGCAAAATTCGAAAGATTGGAGGCAAAATTTAATTCCGAGATTGGGACATTGCAGAACCAGCTCGAGGGTAGATTTGATAAAATTGAAAATAGTGTAGGAAACCTGGTTAAAGAAATACAAAGTTCGAGGGCTGAAGTAAATTCGCATTTTGGGGATAGTCAGTCAGAAATTAGTCAGAAGCTCCAAGCAGGTGATGGCAAAATTGAAGCGTGCTGCGAGCCAGTTATCGGAAGTATTACCGAGATTAGGGCAGAAATGAGCGACGAACTGACTAGAATTGAACCCAAATTTAGCACAGAAGTCAGCCAGATTCGTGATAAATTCGAGAAATCAGATATCATCGACGGGAAAAATATCAGGAAAAGGGAGGAAAATCTAAAGATGGAAGTTGTGCAAAAATTTAAATCGATTAGTGAAAGTGGAAATAAAGAAGGAAACGGAAAATAACCCGACAGTACATTTGCTAGGCGCATTAGATTTGAGATTATCGTGGTTTCCTCCGCAATTCAAGAAATCAGGTATTATCGACGGGGAAAATATCAGGAAAGGGGAAGAACAATCTAAAGAGGGGAATTGGTCAAAATTTACAACGGTTATTAAAAGAGGGAATAAAGAAGGAAAAGGAAAATAATCCTACGGTGCATTCGCTAGGCGTATTAGATTTGAGATTCTCGTGGATTCCTCCGCAGAACTTGTGTTTCTGGGGCAAGCAGAAAGAAAATCCAAAACCACCCTGGCCTCACAAAACGCTTCTCTCTTTTCCTAATTTTTTTTTCATTTTTTTAAGTTTATCAATTTTCGTAAGTTTTGTTAGGTTTAATTAGAAATAATATTTTATTCTTAGCTCCCAATGGTAAATAAAAATTTGTTAGAATAACGAGTAAAAGCACTAACTTCTGGTATCGCTATTTTTTCTTAATTTTTACTTAAACAAAAAAATTCTCATTTTTCGAAATTTAATTTCTCGAACTCCAATTTTTTTTTATTCGGAGGGGAAGGCCAATGTGCGAAACCGATTTCTTCATGCCAGGAAAATTAAATTAAATAAACAGATTCGGCCACCCTGAGTAATACTGGGAACAGATTGCGACATGGCCTCACGCGCGCACCCTGCGTATCTGACAGCCGTCTCCGCCTCCGGCCCATTAAGAGAGTAGTTACAAGGGTTAGTCGGCCGACAGATTTACTGTGGAACACGTGTTCGCATTGCCAGCTGCACGAACCCTCTAGATCGCTTTTGAAATCGACATCCAGTGAATCCCCTCGACGGACAACGCCCGTCTTGTGCGAGCATGTTCTGGAAGGGCAAAGAAGGTTCTCGACGCTCCACAGTTATGCAAAGAGTCGGAACTCCATTTCACTACCCCCGCCACCATTGGTCGAAATAACGCAATGCGCCATTCCTTTCGGCCAATGGCGACGCAACTATCTTAAGGAGCCAGAACATGCGAGAAAACGAGTGGGGGGTAAGAGTTAACCTAATAAGATTTGACTTATAAAATTGGCATTCAAAGCAGGGCAGTCGGGAGAGAAACATCTCTGGGAGGAAGAGCCGTTCACCGACCAGAGGCAAGTTCGCCTCTGATGGACTTTGAAAAAACTTCGGTGTGGACCTGTTGTAATAGAGCAGGGTTAAGTGGGCAGAGAAAATTCTCTGAAGCGGGAATCAGCTGCAAAGTGAAGCGAATGTGTCGCTGCAGGATTTCTAGACTTTCAAAAGTTGCTAATTGTGAATAATCACGAGTATCAGAAGAATCCGTGACTGGTTACTACGCTCTTGAAATCGAGAGTGACTGCGGCCGACCCCGAGCTCAACGAGACTGCCAGGCGCCGTTGCCCCCGGCCGCACCCTCGGCTGTGTCGCCGCCTTCCCTCGGCCGCGCCGCCGCCCCTTTCGGGTGGCGCCTTCAGACGGCCGATCAGCTGACGCACGTGCCTGGGCGGGCACAAGGACGTTGCCCCGGCCGCCCCCCCAGCGAAGGTTGCCGGCCGCCCTCTCAACCGCAACGCGCCCGCCTAGGGCCCACAGAAAAAAACTTTACCAAGGCAATTTAATTCAGGGTATTCATCCCTGCGTAAATCCTGTAATGCGGTGTCGCGCTAAGACACATTGATCTGTAACATTTGTTACCATTGTGATGCTAATTATAAGTCTTCCTAATTTCTAAGCTTTACCACTGGCTACTAACTTTTCATCTTCTTATCTGTCCACCTATTTTTCTGATTTCCGATTCTATTTACATGTGTAACTTCCCTGGGGCATTTTGAATTATTTTGCCCAGGAATAAAAGTGATTTTACCAGTGATCAAAGTGTTTCTTTCATGTTACCAGTATTTGTTAACAATTCCTTCCATCACCGACTGAGCTATTTCAGGGCCGCTTACCGGGCGTTCTCTCACGAGACGACCGGGGGTGTTACAATAAATAATATTTATAACTCAATATTAAGAATTGGTTACTATCCCATACTTTGGAAAAACTCAAAAATTATTCCTGTCCCAAAGCCTAATAAAAATCACAGTAATCCAGAAAGTTACAGGCCAATCAGTTTGTTGCCAACTCTGTCAAAAATTCTTGAAAAATTAATTCTGAAAAGATTAAACATGTATTTAAACAAGACACAAAAACATACCCAAACATAAGTTTGGCTTTATTAATCAAGTTTCCACTTCACACCAACTTCTTAGACTAACTGAACTCATCCCATTCAGCATACCAAGATAAAAAGCACACAATAGCAACCTTCCTGGACATATCACAAGCCTTTGACAGAGTTTGGCACCAAGGCCTTATATTTAAACTGCAAGCAATTGGAACACCACTCTACCTGGTCAACATTATAAAACATTTTTTAACAGATAGAACATTCACAGTGACAGTAGAAAAACACAATTCAAACCCCCGTAAAATACAAGCCGGCCTTCCACAAGGCTCCCCACTTTCACCAACTCTATTTAATATCTACTCGTCAGATATCCCGACCACAAAACAGACCCACATAGCACAATTTGCAGACGATACAGTAATTTACAAATCCAGCCATTCAATTAACATTATTAGCGAAAAAAATACAAAAACATCTAGACAAAATAGATAACTGGTCAACAATATGGAAAATTAAACTAACCCAACAAAATCCACTGCAAAAATATTCTCGCTTAAGCACTTCTACACTCCCCTCCCCCTTTACAATCATCAACAACAACACAATTCCATGGACTCCCTTACTCTCAAACAGTCAAATACCTTGGGCTAAACCTAGATACTAAACTGAACTGGAACTCCCATATTACAATCAAAACTCAACAAGCAAAATGCAAAATAGCCCAATTAAAACCTCTAATAAACTCCCAAAGCTGCCTATCAATAGACAATGCTACAAACAATATATAAAATCTATAATCAGACCATTAATGTTATACGCATGCCCCGTATGGACAAACGCATCAGCCACAACCATAAATAAACTACAAATAATACAAAATAAATTTCTCCGTTTAGCAAACTCACGCACCATGGTTTATATCCAACAAACAACTACAAAAAGAATTGAATATAAAACCATCATCAAACACATAGCCCATTCTCTCCAATAACTTTTATTCAAATATCAATTCTATACCACACATCAGCCAATACAACCTCGCCTCAACAGACTATACTCCAACACGAATAAAAAACCGTTACCCTTTAAATGCCTTCCTAAACATATTTTCCAACAATTGTGAAGAGTAGGTGCAGATTGAAGCTTCCTACCCCTCCTGTAGCTAGAGTTAGTTTTTAGATAGGTAATAAGAATATTTATAAGTCATACAATAGATATGATAAAGTAATGTAACTGAAATATGTACTTCCGAATGAAAATAAATAAAATTAAAAAAAAACCTGTTTTGGGGGGGTAAAGATAAGAGGTTCCACTGAAGCTCACACATCATTGCCCGTCCAGCTTCAGGTAGGAGCCGCGGAGCTTGCGGGCCCCAACATCTGCGTGAGCGGCGTGCCACCGGCGGATCTCTTACTCCCAGAAAACGCTCTAGTTCACGACTGCCCCGTATTTTGCACTTTGACTTACCTCGGTAACCATGCGCTTTATATCAAGCTAGCCCGCCACCTGTTTTGGGGGTAAAGATAAGACGTTCCAGTGGAGCTCACACATCACCGCTCGGCGGGCTTCGGGAGCCGCGGAGCTCGCGGGCCCAACATCTGCGTGAGCGGCGTGCCCCCGGCGGATCTCTTCGCTCCAGTCTCTAGTTCAGGCCTGCCCACAGTTTTGCACTTTGTCTGACCTCCAGAGCCGCGCGCTGGATATCAGGCTACCCCGCCACCTGTTTTGGGGGTAAAGATAAGAAGTAAAAATTGATTTTGCCGTAATAAATTAGTAATAAATGGTTAAAATTTCTGGTACTAGTTTGGTTTGAATCTGCTATGGCGGGCGGGCCAGGATGATGGACCTGTATATGTATCTTGCCATCCAAAACGGGAGGAGCACCACCCATCGATTAAAAATATGCACGACGCTTACGGGACTAACAAGCATAGTCAGGAAATACGAAGTACTCAACCAATCATACCTCCCAGTGTTGAAGTTGATGTGCGCTTTTTCAGTATTACTCGCCTTCGTATTATTTTATTTCTGTGATACAAATTCCAAAATTCATTGTTGTCTAATTGAATTTGAAATGTGCACGTGCACATGGCCGATCGGAACTGCAAAAGCTTCCTGCTGAATAAACAAATGCGAATCACTGTGAATAATGCAGAAAAAGTTTTGCACCCACTCGTAGCGTTATTCATATATTCAACGGATCAAGTTGTGATAAAATAGAATTTTGTAATTGAATAATTTTCCATTATGAGCATAACGTCGAATCTATATATGAAGTATAAGAAAAATATGTCTGAAAGCCGTTTCCATGAACCTCTCACTTTTTACAAATAATAAGAAAATTGTGGCTGCTTGGCTAGCTGAGGTGTCTAAGGTCAGCGAATCGTTGGAATACATGATGGAGATTCTAGTCCAGATTGTGCGCTGGAACGCCTATTTGTGTTCGGTCTGTCGGCCTGTCTGTCTGTCTGTCTGTCTGTCTGTCTGTCTGTCTGTCTGTCCGTCGGTCTGTCTGTCCGTCGGTCTGTCAGTCCGTCGGTCTGTCAGTCCGTCGGTTTGTCTGTCCGTCGGTCTGTCTGTCCGTCGGTCTGTCTGTCCTTCCGACCGTCCGTGGTCAAAGCTAGCGCCTAAATTATTCGGATGAATTTCTGCGAAAATAATATTTCCGCATTGGCATCCAGGCCCTGAATGTTAAAAACATTTATTGATTTTGACGGTAGATTACAGAACGCTTCAAAAATATTTAAAATTGCTTTAAAATTCCACATATTTTTTATTAAATTCTTTTCAAGACATACCACAAATTTGCAAGTCTCTTTTTCATTCAGTGCTCAGGCTAGTGTTAGAATAAGTGCAAAACTATAATTGTTTTAGCGTCGTCTACAACTACAATATTGGATATTTTTTACTGAATAAAATTTATTTTTCAAAGACACATGCAAAATACTTCATGTACGAAGTTTCGAATATATGAGTAGTTTTGACGCAGTGTAGTAAGAAATGCAGGCAGAGTTATAACAAATATTTTGTCAATTTCTGTTAATTGTTTTTTAAAAACATTGTAACCCTCGTATTAAGCAAATATCGCAAAAAATGCGCAGGTCCCTTTTTGAGGAACGATTTTTCCTTTTTTTCAAATATTGTAAAAAGAGAAATTGCAAAAGTGCAATATTGATGATCGCGATGTTTTCATTAATGAAATATTATCGCAAAAGCGAGAACTTCAAATATGTTGATATAGAATTTTTTTTAAAAATCGCGTAACTTTTGTTAATGTGTGTTTGAAATAAAGGTAATGTATTAAAAGATTCTAACAATTCTCAATAATTTTGTGTGCCTGCTTCAGACCACTAATGATAAATTTTTTAGAATAACTTACACAGCAAGGGTCCGACACAGTATTCCGTCGTTTGGATGTCTTTTTTTTTAATTTTCAAGCGAGCATTTGCAAAAAGCCCGATGATCGGTGAACTTCCAGATTAATTATGTTTTTGAGGACCCCAGTTTTTCCTCTGGATTTGAATACAAACTTAATAGTGACACTGGCAAAAGTTGTTAAAAGGCATTGGTATAGGTAGCAAAAATGAAGGATTCCACCAATTAGCAGAAATTGACATTACACATGAAAATATTCTAACCAAAACGTGACAAAGTGACACTGTGGTACATTTTAAATAACTCGGTTTATTGATCAAAAAAATTAGAACCTAATATTGTACCTATTAGATTGTAAAATTAGAACGTAATAATGTCCAACTTCGGTGGATCCGGCACTGGAAAATTATCCCATTGCAGGAGAAGTCTTATTAGAGGGTGGAATACTTTTTACGATTTTTCTTTTCTTACCACTTGGGGATGCACTGTAGAAATGGGGCAACGAGCTTAACAGAGACTTAACTGCCATCTACTATTCATTGCATTTAGGCCACTTTTGCCCTCGCGACAGAAGGTAGTTACGCCACTGTTGTGTTCGTTGCTTCAAATAGTCATTACGATTTGGGGGTTCCCTTCGTATCATTGAAATGGCAAATAGCACGAGAGGTTTCTTACTATTTATGCAGCTTCGAAGGTGTGTTGCACACAGAATTGGTGAAGCCCAAGTCCAACCGGATCTGCGAATTAGCATTTCTAGTAGAAATGATAAAATTTCTTTTAAATATTATATTGGCCGCTTCTCTGTTGTACATGTTACATGCAGATATAACAGGAAAGATTTGCATTATTCACGCTACTACAAAACGTCCTCTCCATAACAGCAAAATGCACACGCACTAGACTGTTCACAACGGAAACAATGGCTAAAAGCGTTGATTGCGTGGTGTTGCGAAACAGTAGACGACCGACCGCTCACATTAAAACTCCTGTTTCACCCACACAAGTGTAGGTACCTGTACCTTTGAAACAAGAACAGGTCACGCTATTTCGTTATTATGTTAATGTCGAGCACCCTCTATGTAGCCAGAAATTATTACTTTATTCCAAGAAACAATTTCATTGTTATCCATAGTGTAATTGTTGCGTCAACAATAATGAACTGACAAAGTGCCTACTTTGACCCTTTATGGTCTCAATGAAACAAAACTATACAATTCATCTTAACAATCAAGTTGCCGTTTTTTGTGTTTTTATGTAAGCTGAACAGTAATCACAAGCCGAAAATTATTATTTTATTTTTTATTATTAACTCTAATACATAACATTTTTATGCGGGTATAAATACTACTTTCTAAAATAGGAGTATATCTCAGCATTCAATCTATGAATTACTGCAAAATTGTTCTGTCTTCTTGTAACTGAAATTCAAAATCGGGGGAACAACACCGAACATACATACTTAGCTGTTCGTTGGAGACCGTAGGCGCAGTTAGCACAGTTGGCAACGTTTTTGCCGTCATACTGCCATATCCCTTATGCCGAAATGCACGAAGGACTGCGCAAGTGCTTAAAGAACCAGGTTCCGCACCCCACGGCTGTCGGTTAGTTGGACGTCAAGGAGCAGATGGGACCGCACCCTGACGCGACCGGGCGTCGCGGTAAAATAGACTTGTCCACGCCTCGTGAAGTCGTTACACCCCGCAGAAAACACAAATACACCCAGCATTTTACCACTAAAACCAATTACACTTGGCACAACAAAAACTGACATCGGCGCCTAAGGCAACTTCCTTAGGCGTCACATTGGATCGAAGGATTCGCCGGCATTTACATGTCAGGCGAATTCGATCAAAACTACAGCAAAGAGTTCGACTCTTACAACCTCTTTTGATGGAACCTACTGTTCCCTTGGAACTTCGCTACGCACTCTATAAAACGCGTTGCCGGCCTGTGGTCATCTACGCTGAGGCAACGATGTGTACCACAGCACAGAAGGAGAAGGATACACTTGAGGTAGTACAGAACAAAGTTTTACGGCTCATAGCATGCCCTCCGTTTCGGCAACGGTTGAAAGAACTGAGAAAGGAACTTGATATCGAGTCCTTCACTGAATGCTTGAGATGGCTTTCGTTTAACAAAGCCTATAAAGTCTTTCAAACCAACGAAGCTCCGGCAACGCTAAAAACAGTTAGCTCAACACGTCCGCACTATTGCACAAAGAAGACAAGCACTCCCCTCTGATATTCTAATGGCGCAGTACAGCACAAAAGTCGATTTGGTATTTGACTGAGGTCCGGCGCGAACCCACACCAGCCACTTACACATAGCAGTAAAACACGAAATGCGTGGGAACTGCTACACAAACTACAAAATCACACAAACTTTCGGCTATGCGAAAAAATGTGGAGTCGTTGTGTGCGCTTTGGTCACCTTTGAATTCGATTACGTTTCGCCAACATGTACCGAAAAGAAGTATTGAAACTCACTCGTCAGATCTCCATTAAATATAACGAATGCTGACCAAGGTCTATGTGTCCACGAGGCCCGGAAATATCATTTCACCGCGATTCCCGGGCGCGTCAGGGCGCGGGTGCCCTGTGTTCGTTGATGGCTGATCGCTTTTTTCGCCTTAGCCGAAGATTTGTGTGTTTCTGGTATTTGCCGATCTCATGCATTTCCTGTTTTACTGCTATGTGTAATTGGCTGGTGTGGATTCGCGTCAGTAATCAAATCGACTGTTGTGTTGCACTACGCCCTCAGAATATCTGAGGCAAGTTCTTATCTTCTTTGTCCTATATTGAGTACATGCCCAGCTAATTGTTTAAGGGTCGTCGGTGCTTCGTTTGGTTTGAAACGCTTGATAGTCTTCGCTAAACGAAAGCCCTCTCAAGCAATCAGTGAAGGACTCCATATCAAGTTCCCTTCTCAGTACTTTCAACCTCCGAAACGGAGGGCGTAGAACTTTGATCTGTTCTAGCTCAAGTGTAACCTGGTACTTCTGTGCTGTGGTCCATCACGTTGCCGCGGCGTAGGCCGGCGTTCACAGGCGGCAACTCGTCTTATACAGTGTCAAGCGAAGTTCCAAGGGGAGTGTAAGTTTCCTCAAAAGGCGTTGAAAGAGTCAAACTCGTTGTTGTAATTTTGATCGAATTCGCCTGATATGTAAATGCCAGCGCATGCTTCGATCAACTGTGACGCTTAAAATAAGTTGCCTCAGACGCCCATGCCAGTTTTTGTGTGCTAATTGTAATTTGTTTTGGTGGTGTAAAACGTTCATGTATTTGTGTTTGCGGCGGGTGTAACAGATTGCCTGCGACTTTTCGGCTGAGAAAGTCCAGTGGTTTTGTTCCACCTGATGGTGGAAACCCTCATTCTTTATAAAACCCAGCGCAGTCCCCGCATGTCGCCAGGATGATGGCCGAAACGCTGACAACTGCGTCTCCCGGTCAGCCACGTATCTATTGTCGCGCACCGAAATTCCATGTTATCCACATTGAACTGTCGGGTGCGAACGGCATCCTGGAGGCGCGGGGACGGGCGGCGAACGAGAGAGGGGGGGGGCGGGGTCCCGGTTCAAGCGCGCAGCCACTTAATGCAATTATGTCCGCGCGCGGGTATTTATTTCCAAGCCGCCGCCCGCCTGCTCGGCGCGTGTCAACAGCGCTCGTTTTTTGTTGGCAGTGGCCGCGCAGCGTAATGCTGTTGTGGAGTAGAGGCCGGCGGGAACTGCCCTCACGCACTCTGTCGCCTCGTCCC
>JAZDUA010000590.1:750000-797500 GCA_038098605.1 Gryllus longicercus
CTTTCCCCTTATTCTTCCAAGCACTACACTACCATTCATAACGGAATACCACTCAGGAACTTAGTTTGTCTTAACTGGGATAGTTCTCGTTCGGGGGAGATACTTGGAGAGGAAAATATTCCGCAAACCGTTGTGTGGGTCGATGCCGGATATCACGTTCACGTGCGGGTGAAACACTGCCACCTCTCGCGACATAACATGCGCTATACTTGCGGAACTAATGACTCCAGCAGGTGACGAGCTTCGAAGCAAAATAATTCATCAATCATCATTTGAGGCAGTACCGAAATGACACAGTTTGACAAAAATGAGATATTAATGTTTACGAATAGCGAGAGTATTCCTGTGGTTGTGACGCTTTTATAAATATTGATTCAGTCCTTTTTCAATTTCAGTCTATTTTCTAAGACAATCAAACATTCATACAAAAAGTATGAAGTGTTCTTTGTTACGAATGACATTTATATACTGTCTTCAAAGACATTGGAGTCTGATTTTCGATTATTTGAACTTTGGATTCTTTTTGCTTCTTCTGTGTTCTCAACATGTTCTTTGTATAGAACATAGGGCAAAACTGTTAACACAGAAAAATACAGAACTGCAGCTGTCGTTTGAATTAAATTCATTCATCCAATATTTACATCATTTTAATAAATAATTTTATAGTAAAAATTGAATTAAATTGATCTATGTTTTGAAATATTGCAGCAGTAAAGAAGACGTATTGTTTCACAAAAGACAAGGACATAATACACAATAGACAAGGACGTAGTTCCTATAGCTTAAGTCTGTTGTTGTAAATCCTACTACACAAGGAATATTTTTAAGAGATGGTTTTCAATGTTATGTTACATGCACTTTTATTTATTCAATTTTTCGAGAAAATGATACTCTTAAGACTCAAAAAGTGCATTATATTCAATCACGAATATTGACAAGTTCAGGTTCATGTTTCAACCAAGGGGCCCCATAGGGTGCAATCATAAATAATATTTCCCTATTCTACCAGAGGCATTTTTATTTATTTATTTATTTATTTGTTTTTTATTTGTTTGTTTGTTTTTATTTGTTTGTTTGTTTGTTTTTTATTTGTTTATTTGTTATTTTTTATTTGTTTGTTTGTTTAGTGATTAGTGATTTTTGTTCCCCAGCTGAGCATCGAGAGCCCCGTGAGCCCAGCCACGAGCTTCGTGCCGCTCGTCTTCGTCATCTTCGTGACGACGGTGAAGCAGGGCTACGAGGACTGGCTGCGCCACCGCAGCGACAATGAGGTCAACAACGCCCTCGTCACCGTCGTGCGCTGCGGCTGCCGGCAGGTGAGCCAGCGAATCGAAGCCACCGGCACCGGGAGGTCCTAGGGCTCTGGAGCACGATAGCGAGGGAAACATTCACTATCCTTCTGGGAATAATTTCCCTCGCAGTTGATGCACCCGGAATCATTAAATCAATCAAAGTCGCGATTACACCTGGCAGACACTTGACGTTCACACTAACCATGCATGCGTATCTTGAAAACAACAGATAAAGTGAACTGGAATTTTTGTTTATCAATGGCTTGGAGAAATACAGGCAGATGGGGAAATGGGGGTATTACTTAGAACATCGGCCACTACGTTTTTTGAAACAATGCCTGTCTCTGAGAAATTAACGTCAAATCCACGTTTCAATGTAATCCATGACCGGTAAACGTGTTGATCTGGGAATAATGAGTTTTCGTTTACCTGTAGTGACGAATCTTGCTTTATTATAATGAATCCCTTGTTATCAACTGTGTCGGTCCAAATAGTAACTTTGAAACTTAAAGGATTATTTTAGCCTCAAGGTTTTTTTAGTCTTTTTTCTCCGAATCGAAATGCTTGCTCCAGCCGAAGCCCCATATGCAACATTGCTTAGAACATGCATCAGTGTCTTTTCCCCACTCGCATGCCTTCGCAACCTTCTCAATAATTTTGAATTCGCCGCCATTACATTTTCTTCTACTATCTTCCTCAAGATCGGTTTTGGTGAACATATTTCTTTGTGTCGGTTTTTTTCGCAGCATTACAATACTTTCTTCATACTTTGTTCATAGTAGCGAGAATGTAAAAGAAATCAATGAATATAAAAATTATATGCGGTGCGTTACACTATAAGTTAAGGTGAACAGCAAAGAATTTTTGCCACTCCCTACAATATACACGTATAGATCTTGGAAAATAGTATATGCATTTCAAGTATATTTTCACAAACATGTTCAAATCTGAGTTCGTAGTGAATAGTGATTGTATTCTTCCAGAATTTGTGAATCTCGCGCATTTCATTAGTCTTATGAACTAATACCAAAAGACTTGAAACAATGTTTTTGGGGTTTCCGATTTTGGGTACAGTGAATATGTAGTATCCTTATATTTTTCAACAGCCATACCCCACACAATAAATTTTCAGCATGCATACTTGCTTCTAGAAATTTTAAGATATGCCTCAACTTTCCTAAGCATTTTTTAACCATATTGATTATTGTAATTTGGACGTTTTCTGCACAACTTTATTACATTGTAGATCTTCAAATGATGTCATACACATTTAAAAAAAACTGAATGATCTCAAAATTTATCTGAGTTACAATTTTAATAGGAGGAAAAATGTGGATTTGCCGCGCACTCTCGCTGGTTTTTTATCGCAAAGTATACTATTATTTAAAGTTACGCAGTATTTGTTCCAAGGAAACAAATTTTTTACACACTCTTGAAATCGTAACTGATTGATGTGTCGTCTGTGGCCCAGAAACGACACACATTTGAAAAATCATATTTGTCGAGCAAACTAAACATAATTTTCTGAGGAATGGAGAGAAAAGAATTGTTGTAGTCACAGAAAAAACACGTAAGAGTTTTATTTAAGTGACGAAATGCGTTCATAGTCCCCATACAGTGTTTGAGAAAATCATGATACAGTGTTTGAGAAAACTCCGCGGATGTGCGTTAGTGAGATTCCCACAAATCGACCCTTATGAGGATTCATACGACGCGTCACGATCTCCTGATGGGGAAACATCATTTCTTTCGGATCCGGCTAGCAGATTCACAGAAATTTCCAAAAACTTGTTTTTTCGTTTTTTGTCACTGCGATTTTACTGATAATGACGTGAATTAAACCAGCGCTTTCTAAATCGATCTATGTAGGTAGCGCTGATTATGCAACAAATGCCCAAAGGCATTTTTGGTCAATACGCCATAATTATCTTTTACGGTGGTGGAAACACTGGTGTTGTCATCTTCAAGTGAACAATGGAATTACCAAGTAAATCGCCCTGCAGATTGATTTCAACTTAGATTCGAGTTATCGTATTTAAAAACATTAATTTGCAAAAACCTACGTACACTATTGCCTCGGAACGTATTAAACTTTTAGAATTTCACGTTAATACGGAGAAACCAAAACTGTCAGTAATTCTAGAGAATGAATCAACGTTCTTATGAACGACTCCGCACTTTTAACTTTTTAAATATGTGTGCAAATAATGATTTCTAAATGAATTTGACTCACAACTTATTATTATTAAACTTAACTAACCCCTTATTCAGATAAACATACAAAATAGTCTCCTTTTAATGCTAGACTCGCATGCTACACTAGATTTGCATATAAATCGAATAATAGAGCTATTGCAGAAGTGAAGGTGAACACAAATTAGACCGAGTTTGTGAAGTTTTAATCTCTTTAAAAGTTAGGGGAGAAAAATATAGGAGTGTTAAGGAAATTCGGGAAATAATCAAATGTAGTTATAAAAGATGTGACAGAATTTTCGGAAGTAATCGAGAATGATAGCATTTGGGCTAGTGCAAATGTGTTATGTTCATATTAGCAAAAAGTCGTAGAAAAGTAGCTGTACTAAAATTTAACTATTAGGGTCATCAAAACCTGCAAGTATTTGTTACGGCGATTATAATTTTGAAACTGCAATAAGACTAGTTCATATCCCGTATGGAGGTACATAAGGCCATTGGGTGTTGGTAACTTTTGAAAGGGAGTATAACATTACCAGCTACTACAATTCATCGGTAAGTTCAATGCCTGATACTGAAAGAACATATTTGAATAAAGCTGGGCATGTATTAAATGAAGTACGACATAAATTTTCAACTCATGAAACTATTTTTTTAAACATTTAACAGCGTCGCCGATGACACATTCTACTACTACTAGTAGTTTATTTACTAAAAATTATTTAGTTCACAAAACAGTCGGTATATAGAGTGTATCTGCTTCTTTAGCCGCGAAATAAGCGGCTCCACTTAGGTTAAATGGTTCAGGTTGAAGTCTGATGCCTCGGAGCAATCACTGGAAGAAGAAATCACGGACTTTCGCGCGTCTCCAATACAATCGTCACTTACAATAAAGCCTTCTACATCATAGTAATTGAAATAAACTTTTCATAAGCTACCTCGCAACGAAGCGCCTGGGTACCATCTTATAACAGCTCAGATCCTTTAAAACCTACCCAGAAAATCAATAGCACATTTCATCAATATTTAATGCAATACTGAGAATGTCCTACTTCCCTCCACGTTGGAAAATGGCGAAAACTATGGTTTTCCCAGAAGACGAGAAAGATCCCCATCATTTCACTTTCTACCGACCCATCGTCTTGTCACCATTTCTCTCGAATTTGCTTGAGAAACAAATCCTGAAACAAATGCTACCAATCTTAAAAGAAAACGACTTGATTCTAGGCTATCAATTTAGATTCCGACAACAACATTCAACAATTGAACAAGTTCACATAAAAGTAAATCTGATCAACAAAGACTTTGAAAATATATGATGTTGCTCTTCGGTATTTCTAGATGTGATACAAGCCTTTCACAAAATATGGCATCAAGGGCTGTTACATAAAATCAAAAAAATATTTTCATCCAAGTGTTCACCCTTGCCAAATTCTACTTGACAAAAAATCGCAATGCGAAGATCGCAAAGCAGCATCAGAAGTACTAGAAAACCACTTAAAAGAATAAATCAGTGGCTTTCTCGTTGGCGCATGAAAATCAACGAATCAAAATCTCATCCTCTGACCTTCCCCCTGAGAAATGGCGACTGACCAGCAATAGCACTAAACAATAAACAGATCGCTCAAAGTAACGATGTTAAATACTTAGGTGTTCATTTGAATAAAATATTAATGCGGCAGGTACTTGTAAAAGAGAAAAGAACTAGAATTAAAACCTAAAACCTACCAATGGCTAATCGATAAATACTCTCAACTATCATTGTCAAACCAAATATTTATGTAAAAGTCTCTTGCAACCCATATTTACCTACGGCATTCAACTTTGGGGCTCAGCCAACGTCTCCAGCATCAAAATTCTTCAGCGATTCCAGTCCAAATATATTCGATCAGTTAGAAAGGGTATGTCAGCAATAAAAACCTGCACAATGATTATCAAGGAATAAATAACGACTGCCAGCCTGAAAACCACACAAGACTGGAAAATCATCTCAATTATCTCACTATCAATCAATTAGCAGGGAAGAAACAAAACTACAGGGCCATAAACCGCTAGATGTAACGTAGCGATTTGTTTAAATAGGAATCCTACAGTTGCGTAACATTTCTACTGATGTAAATATTATTATTAAGCCATTTGCCTAATATTCTCTAGAAATAAATTGCAAATAAATAGAATTCATGAAACAAAATTCACGTTAAAACCTTCCACGTGCAAAATAATTTAATAATAGGTTATTTTCATGTGCAGGAATGCTACGTATTTGTCTTCGGGGATCCTAAGAAACTAAATAATTTGATTCTAAAAACATTTCAATGGTGTAAACAGTAAATGTGTGTATTTGTGAGGTTTCATTTAATCACACATCTACATGAAAAATATTTTCCGCGATTCGTCATTCAGCGTATCCAAAGAACAGAAGGGATGTCAAGAAGTACTAGAATAGTATTGAATTACTACGTTATGCAACTCAATGCCACAGTCTGATTCATTTGACTGGGATGGCTGACAACGCCACATAAAATTATTTTCGACAGAATTATGGCGAGTTCACAGGAGCGCACGTCCATAAGCCGGGATTATGCTCTGTTCGTTGGCAGTTTGCAGACGCATGTTTTTACGAAAGCAGACTCTGTGAGGAAAAGGGCAATTTATGAGAACGGACTTCCTTCGATTCTGGCGCCAGGCATTGCTGGCATGTTTCGCTTTGGCATCACCGATCACCATTCTGCAACACCTACAATCGAAAACATGCGGACTGCATATCTCACCTCGCTACGATAACGATACTCTTCGAGATAAGATCACATTGTTCGATATTTAGTCGTCGACTGCTATCATTAGCAGACCGATAGACAAAGTTCTATTGTGATGGGATACACAGACACACACGAATAAAACACTAAGTTTATGTGCATCAAATGCAAATCGAAACGAAGAAGATAGTTTTCGTCTATGGGAAGAAATTATCTAAATCGATCATGATATCACTATCATCACAAGATTGTGAAAAATGTAAATACCGTCATCTCGGCCTAGTTGAACCCTTAGAGTATTACGTGGACCCCAGTGAAAAAAAATGTTTTCAGCGGCAGTACTCGCTTAAACAGTGCCATTGACCAGTTATTTAGTACATCAACCTTCTCCATTTTTGTCATATTTCCTAACTGTGAGCATAATCTCAAAAACAGGGCTGCTTCGACCCACATTTACAGAGGGATCAAGTAATGCAAAACTTTCTTTTTTATCTTTTTAATGCGTTAATAGTTTTATTTCCACTTATTTCTGTGGTTGGCAGAACTGTTACTGTTTTCGAAGATAATCTCTAAATGGGTGATGCTTTTCTTAGGTATCCACAGTTGCCGATAAGAAATTGAATAATAAAAATTTATTTCAACTATGGAAGTTATCTTCGGGTTTTTGTAGTATATTTACATTCATGTTTGTGCAAGAAAACCTAAGAACATAAGTATTCAATGCAAATCTCAGAAGTTTTATCCACGAAAACATCGCGTGGGTTCAAGTAGACCACATAGCAGTGGAACTTGAACCCAATTTTCAACAACTACAAAATATTTGCGATTTATGTTAATTACTATATCTTATCGAACTACTCTCGAGCCTTTACAATAGTGTAAATGCATATAACAATAGTGTAGATCTATAGAAAAAATTATAAGTATTTTTTTTTTTTACTTTTTCAAGGATTAGTAATGGAAAAACTACAACAATATTGAAAAATTGGGTCTATGTAGCCCTTGTTTACCATTCATGTAGTTTTCCAGGGCTGATATTTCGATTGCACATCAACGAAAATTAATTAAATGGCAGGCGAATTAATAGAAAACATCTAATTTGCACTGGGTAATATTAGTCCGTCAAAATAACGTTTTCATTATATTTAAGAAATTTTAAAAGTATTAAACACATTTTTCATAAACATAGTTTCTCTGACCAAATATATTATTTATGTACAGTTTCTTAAAAATGGAGAATAGGAAACTAGGTGAATGGACATTACTTAAAATTTCTCTGATTTTACTTGCCGTTGCCTCTCAAAAATTCTAAATCGTTCGTGTAATACCTTTTCAATTTAAAATTCTTCTGCCTAACCGATGTTAAATACATATTCAGTGATTAAGGAAATTACATATGACCATTTCTTTCGAAGTTTCGTGATGTATTTAATAATGCGGCTTAATTATTAGTTCTAACCAATATTAAATATAATATATCAATTTTTACTTTCTCACGCTTAAGAAATAATTTCTTAAGAAGGGAGAGTCATGTAATGCTGCGCGAAAAAACAGCTAATTTTCTGCAGAAAAACTCTTATTACGGGGTTCTGGTAACAAAAAGTGGAAAAATCCAGTTGCTACATTTAAGGGGGGAAATCTGTAACACTGGGTGTAACCAGAATCCCTGTTTTATGTGTCCTTGATACCGAAAAAATCGATTGACGGCAAAACGTCTGTCTGTCCGTCTGTGAACAACGCTATCGCCTAAACCGTTCAGCCGATTTTATCCAAAATTGATATTCGTATTCCCTGATCGATCTGTGTGACGATCTGTCTCAAAGTGGCAGAAGACAAACATTAATTTATCAGGAAAGTTAAACATATGACTTATTGATTAGTAATTCCGGGCGCGTCAACTGGTATAGTCATTCGTCCCGTAAGTGTAGTTGATGGTTTTATCGCGGTAATGTTGCGATCAGGACATCATTGATGCCCTGGCCTACCTTCGCCGGTTTAAATATACCTGTTTAATATTACATAATAATAAATACAAATTGGAAGATATAGATATTAACGGTTTTTAAGGTAGTGAATATTAATCCGGATTTTATTTCTTGTTTTTCCGTCCAATGTCATTTACGATAAAGTAATTAGCCTGGGCGAATCCTGGGCCTTCTAGACTTCCACTTCGTTTCATGTTGTGCGATCATGGTCCACATTTGAAAAAACTTTTAAGTCATTCAGATCATGTTTTACATACGTCTCAAAGACCTATGCGTGTGCGTTAATTCGTAGTTTATTGTAAGACTTACTCATGGGGTCGTATTTGCCACCTTATAATACACGTTATGTGGTAAGCGAACGTTCATCATGACATGCGTAAATTGCTAATCACCCAACTCCAGGTGTACGGTGTTGATGTGGAAATTTTGAGATCTCTTTTTTCTCTCTTTTTTTTCTTGATCTTTTCTCTCTCTCTTTTTTTCTTGATCTTTTTTCTCTCTCTTTTTTTCTCTCTCTTTTTTCTCTCTCTCTTTTTCTCTCTCTTTTCTCTCTTTTCTCTCTCTTTTTCTCTCTCTCTTTTTCTCTCCTCTTTTTCTCACTCTCTTTTTCTCTCTCTCTTTTTCTCTTCTCTCTCTTTTTCTCTCTCTCTTTTTCTCTCTCTTTCTCTCTCTCTTTTTCTCTCTCTCTTTTTCTCTCTCTCTTTTTCTCTCTCTCTTTTTCTCTCTCTCTTTTTCTCTCTCTTTTTCTCTCTCTCTTTTTCTCTCTCTCTTTTTCTCTCTCTCTTTTTCTCTCTCTCTTTTTCTCTCTCTCTTTTTCTCTCTCTTTTTCTCTCTCTCTTTTTCTCTCTCTCTTTTCTCTCTCTCTTTTCTCTCTCTCTCTTTTTCTCTCTCTCTTTTTCTCTCTCTCTTTTTCTCTCTCTCTTTTTCTCTCTCTCTTTTTCCTCTCTCTCTTTTTCTCTCTCTCTTTTTCTCCTCTCTCTTTTTTTTCCCTCTCTTTTTTGCTCTCTCTCTCCTCTGTCTCTGTGAATGTGCTTGCCTGGTGGGCGTGATAGGGTGTCTATCGCTAGTGACCGTCACATTGTGTCGCGTTGGCGGCCTTTCCTCACGCCCACACGGCGTCACCGCCCCCTGCGGCACGTCACCTCGCGCCACAAACGCCCCCGCCCCCGCTCGCCCTCGCCCCCTCGCCCGGCCTTCGCGGCACCCCTGCAATCACGCGGGCCCTCCGCCCCTCGCCTTCGAGCCGCTCGCCTTATCGCCTCACGCCGCGCCCGGCGATGACATTTCCCCCGAGTGAGCGGCAATTAGCGCTTGGCCTGAAGGCACATACTAGGTCTTCGATTATGTGTCATGGCGCGCCATTAGTTCTCCTACCGGAACTACGGAATTTCATCTTAGTACCAACCGGTATTACTATTGTATGTTTGTTTCCACGCATGATCGTAACTTTGTTCGTAGTATAATCCACGCAAACCATGTTTTTCTATAACTGCGAACATTCTTTCATTCAAACTATCGACATCTTTCCTTTGCTCTCCTGATCTTCCTCACCACCATCGCCATCATCATCACATTAGTTCTCTCGTCTACCTTCATCATATAGTGTCCGTATTTATGGTGAGAGAGGTGAAATACAATAATAAACACATGAATGCACGTAACTACAAGCGGGATATTATCTTTAGATCCCATATATTTAAGGGTTTCGTATTCGTGCGTTTTTCGCTACTGCCGCTGCTCACGCCAGCGCCGTACGATCCTACGGCCGCCACTTGCACTTTCTTACACGTTTCTTGCCTCTGGCGACGCCGCTACTCCTGGCAGCAGACTTATTCCTCGGCAATTTTGTCACTCATTCATGTCTACACACGCTTCTTTGAGATGCGTTTCTTATTTTCTTCTGTTATAACAATTTCGAATGTTCAATGTTATAAATAAAACTTAATGTTATAATACAATGGTTTCGAGTTGTTTATGTTAGTGTCATTGAAGAACGTCGTATCGGTAACTATAAAATAACATTCTAATTTTACTAAAATTGCCAAATTCCTTGAAGTTGCCGCTGCTTCGAATGCTCTCGTGTTCCACGCCCTCCTCGCCACAATTCTTGACATCCCCCCCCCCTAGTTTGCCCACGTCACTGAGCCCGCTGATCCTTTCATCTGCCCCACCCTACTCTTACTCTGGAAGGTTGCTGCCGTTCTCCCTCCCGCCCTGATCGACTGGAAAGCCACGTGGCCAGTGCTGCCTGCCCGCCCGCGCCGGTGGGTCACGGGCGCACGAGACGGCCGCACGCCACGACGGGCGGCGGCGCCGGGGTTAACTCTGTCGAGCACGCGCCTGCGTGCGTGTTTTCGGAATTGGTGTTCGTACAGCGCACGTTGGCGTGGCGGCGGGGAAGGGCAGGGGGTCTTAACAAAAGTGGCGGCTGCTCTATTCGAAAATAACGATCAGAAAACGTCAAGGACAATATTATTACACTGCATTGGTGTAGGGAAGTCATCCCTTTCGAGGTCAATGTACGACACTGTTTTGATGTTGGGAAATCGTCCCTTTTAACGTCAATGTTACATGACCCTTCAGTGATGTTAGGAAATCATCCCTTTCGAGGTCAATAGTATACGGCATTAATCACGAGTTACGACATTTAGGGACGGTCTTTTGATCCCTTAGCAAGGAAGGATCCTAAAGGCATGCTTAATGGACGATGGCCTTGCGACACTCTAGCAGTGCTTCCTTGTCTTACTCCTTCGTCACCGCCATCGTTCCCTCCGCTGTCTCTAGAGAAACTTCCTAGCGGCAGTCGGCAGCGCACCTCACATTTGTCAGCTTCCTCGCCCCTCGGGCGGAAGTACAGTCCTTAGTGACAGAGAGTAGCGCAATCCATTGCACCGCTGATTACGCCATTCTATAACCATAAGTCAGGAAAGTCTGAATGTATGTAAGGAGTAACCAATTCATCGAAATTATTAATATGGCCGAAAATTTTAATCATGCCTTCAATTGTTATCATTTCTCCTCAATTCCTTAATTATGCCTAGCGGAGCTATCTATCGAGAGTATATTAACCCTGCATTGACCAACCTTTTTTTTCATAACGCGCTGTACAAAGGAAGAATTAAAAATATCCACTATCAATATGACACGTAACACGCTTTATTTACACAAGCCATTCTTCCTTTTCTCTTGCACTCTAAATTACAGATTTCATTTTGCTTCACATTCTCTTCAAAATTATCATCTAATTCACGTTATAAATCGGATTCCGATCAGTATTTACTCATTTTATTACTGCACCCTACCAAGACGAAAGACTGATAAAAAGTGCTGTTTAAAATATTTCACCATCTTTAAATATTGAAAAATAAATGTGATTTTATAAAATAAGCTTCATTGTTGAGCAATAGTTGTGAAACTATGAAAACATAGGTTACAAGTTAGACAAAGGGAAGGGTCATTTAGAATCCAACTCATGTTTCTGACACAATTATTTTGTTGTTTCAGTTACTAACTTGATAGTGATTATGGAACCGTAATATTCATTCTATTTCTGACGAAAAATCAAAATCTATCTGTTTGGGTGGCATTATTCCAATTTTTATGAGAGATTTAAAACTTTGTGAACACAAAATTACCCTCCCTTTGTTCAACGCAGGGTTAAATGGTGGCGGATGCGCTACGCTCTGAATCTAGGGGCGCTCGGTGGCAGGCTTCAAGAGCGCCCCTGGCGGCAGAAGCCCCAGTTCGCCTCTGCGTGATCGGGGTCTCTGGTCACGGTATCCTTCGTTGTGGCGGCGAGGGCTTTTTTTTGTAGTCCGCGTGCAGCCAGAAAATCGTTGACGCAGGACGTCGCTGGGTGCCTCGGCCTTCATTTCTCTTACGAGCCGTCAAGTTCATGGTTTATGAGGTCAGACGCACACTGGCGTCGGTGACCTCAGGCAGCCAATGAGCACGTGCGATGTATTCAGATCACCGTCATCTGCAGCCTCTCGAGAAACGGATTGGGCTCTGAGCTGTCGTGTCCGCAATCTGTTGCAACTCACACCAGTCACAAATAACGAGGAAGAACACTTGGCACTTACTGACGTAAATTTTTTGTGATATTCATAATGATGGAGATGATTACAATACGTCAATATTCAGGCAAAATCTTTACAATTCTGATAAGCATTGATCATAAAGCTAATATAACAATTGAATTTATTCACTCATTTCTCATGGCTGCCGGCATAACACTTTTCTTCACAACTTGCCACAGTCACTTTTTTTTCTTTTATGAGAGAAAGTTCATGTCAGTTTCACTCTAGGAATCGATACGTTTCCTAGTGAATAATGGAAGTGATCATGAACATATTATTAACCCTTTGTCGGAAGACAGTCAAATGTCGAATGTTGAAGAGAACCATTCATATAATTCATTCATACCATTCATATAGAGAAAAAGCTCGACTTTGTAGCGTTGCCACTTATTACAACTGTGTTGTCAATTTCAGGCAGGCAATTTCAGGCATTACCTTCACACGCCGTACATAGTGTATATGACGCTGAATCCACAGAACACACGTATACTCTGCATACGCTCGTAGAATGTTAAGTAAAGCTGCAAAAACTCTGGGTCCAGCTTTTGAGGGAAATTTGCATTTTGGAGGCCCGGTAACAAAAAAGTGTTGTTTTTTTCAAAATATATAAATAGTACTCACTTTCTGGTTTCAGCACTTTTAATATAAAATGTATTACGATGATGTCATTCAAATTATAGTTTGTTGGTACCCACTTTCCTCTATACGAACAATTGGAATCACGAGATTCCTGTTTAATTGTGCAAAAATTCAATACTGTATATCGTCGCCATCCAGTAATACAACTACATATCTGCACATTTCTAATCAAAAACATGTTATATTCCAAAATTAAAAATACACTCGTCATTAGAAGCGTTTCTAGACATACGTAACCGCAACGATATTTTTAAAATGTTGGGTACAATGAAAGCACGTGACGAAATGTTGATACCGCTAATCTTGTGAGTACGCGAGATTTCAGACCCGGTACCATGACACAAGCTCAGTGTATTTGTCTTATCAACCATAAACCACAGACACAACAATAGGTAGAAGTACACAAAAGAGAAGAATTTTTTGAACCATAATTATATTTTGGGCAATCTTTCTCAAATAAACCTATATTTTTTCTTAAGAGTTCCAAAATATAAAATAAATATTGTGAGTGCAAATATCATTTCGTGGTTCAATGTTAAAACAGCACTGATATACTAAACATCATTCATTCCACTGCTAACTGACATAAGACATTTCTCACATCCCCTCTTACTTTTTATCAGTTTCTCTGACTTCGAAAATGAGTAACGAGATAGCTTCTGAGGACCGATCGGTTATGCGCAGATGCATACTGCTCTTAATGTATTGATGTTATTGTTTGTCATTGATATTTTCTTCTACGTCAAAGACATTGTAGTTTCACGATATTATCTTTTCTAACTTATAAATTTATTTTGACTTATTGATATCTTGATTTATCTTCTAACCGTCATTTGTAAATTAATATCTGAATTTTCTAGAACAATACTATTGTACAAAGATTTGTCTTTTAAAATGAGTTTAAGTTCTGTGAAATTCTATAAGAATATATGCAAAACAGTGCCCTTGTGATGTCGGCAACGTAGTGTCTATACTTTTGCTCAACACATGTCATTCGCAACTATAATTTCTTGTTCTAGAGCTTAAAGTGTTTGTTTCGAAACTGAAGACATTTTTTAAAAAATGTATTGCATCTACATAGATGCAACGCGTCTCCAAGCCCCTTGGGGGGCATTGAGCGGTTTGCGCTTGGAATAATCCTCCATTAATTGTGCGGGAGAAATCCTCCATTAATATCGTCATAATCATCACGTCTCGCGTAGTCAGTTGTCTGGAGGACCGCCATGTAGCACCTCCGCATACGCGCCTCCTATTACGCGCTGCTGCCTCATTACCCATCAGCCAGAATTGGGAAGGAATTAGGATACCTCACAGGGGTTGAAATATTCTTGTGAAGCAGCAAAACTGGTTTTGTTGGAACAAATTTTACATGAGATGTCTGAAATTCTACGTGAATCGAACCCGGGCCTCCTTGGTGAAAAGCGACTTCGCTCTAAGCCACCAGATGATTCATTTTTTATTTCATTATAACCAAACGGCTCATTTTCACATTTTTTATTTAATCACAAACGCCTCTAATTTATATTAAAAACTCCTTCAAGCTGGGCCGGATGGCCAAGATTGTTAAGGCAGTAATGGCGAAGCGATCTCGCACCGAAGGATGGCGGGTCGAGTCCCGCCTTGGGTATGGTTGTATTTGTGTTTGTCCTTTCACCCCCTATCATCACCATATCATGTCATGTTTACAGTTACCATACCGTTAAATGCAATAGTGATCACTAATGACCTGGATGTTGATGCGACCTTAAATAACAAAAAAAAATCTCCTTCAAGATTTTTGTAATGTAATTTATTATTTCTTTTTTGTCAAGGTATTTATTGTACCGTTATAACTCATTCGTGTAGTTGACATTTGAAATATTTTCATCATTAACATATTTTAGATAATTTTCTTACAAACGGCAAGCAACTTCATATCAAAGAGAATTATTTAATCTCTTATTGAAGAAACCAAGTAGCAAAACACTTTATTTTACTTTTTATATTAAATCATCTAATCATAACGCTAAAATACTCTAATTTTGTTTTTCTTTAAATGAATTACTTATACAGTTAAAATTGGGTGCATATCCATAACGTTATCAAATTGAAAAACTATTTTATTTGTATCTACGATGTATCTAGTACATATTATGACAAAACAAACAGTCTTAATATATTTCAAACTGTTGCATAATAATAAATTTAACATTTAATGCACGTTAGGTCATTTTTTTTCGAATAGTTGTTGTGAATTGAAATGTCTTGATGAAGCAAAGATTGTTGACGTAATGAGTCTGTTCAAATACAGACGTCGGCCAAGGCCGAATAGAATTAATAAGACACATTTTCATCTTGTAAATTCGAGTGGCGAAGTTTCGCTTCATACACAAATGCTTACACACGTAGTCCGCGATTCCTTCTTGTCATCGTGAATGCGTCACCTACGCGGGGTCCCTTATCTCTCGACTTCGGAGTCCCACGAAGAGCGGTGCGATAGAAAACAATCCTCTTACAGTTTCGCTGCTCCCACACCTAAGAATACACACGAGAAACTTTGCCGTGGACTTTCGTAGCTACTTTTGGCGGTGTGTGGTACTGTTTGTTGTGTAATGTCATGTTCTTTGAAGATCGGTAACATCCAAAATACATACGCGTGTCTTGATTCACACTATTTTATATAATTGACTTACTCGTAGATTATAAAGATGAATTCCTTTCTGTTTCGGGCATTAAGATGTATAAGACATAAAATTATTGTTTATCCATTCATGACATATTTCCCAAACCACTTCAATATTTTCAGCCAAATTAAATTTCTACTTCCACAATTGTAAGTAGTGAACATTTTAGCGCTGGAATAACAGATAGTTCATAAATTGGCAATTTCTATTTTGATGTATTAACTATCCCATCTTTCATTTACGGCATAATGAAAATTCACAATCAAAATCTAATGGAGTTTATAAACATAATATTTTTACCTGGCATTGCTTTTGAGATGATTTGATACAATTCCTCTCCAACTTATTACTTGTTTATTCATTGTTATAGAAAGTGTTAGTAATCTTAAATAATTTAAACACTTGCTGAAATACACTTCTCTGATGAACTTACTTTGTGTTATTAAATTATGTTGTTGAATTGAGTTTAAAAATATATATTCCCTAAATGATTTTTGTATGGCATTGATCATGCAAACGTCATATATCTCAAATGATAATTGATAAATAATTACCAATTCGAATATAAGTATACGTGAAAAGTATGTCTGCTATATTTATGAAGATTTCTTAAAATATACTTATGACACAGTGTGATGGAAAACTTTCGTGTTTCTGAGATGTATTGGAATCGATTCGTTGCAGTCTGAAAAAAAATATTTCCTCAAGTCGTTATTTTCTTTGTTGAGCACCTTGTTCGTGACCTGCCAAAATTGCTGTGCCGTGCTACCCCAGTGACAAACCCTCACGTTTTCTTTCAACGTGCAATGATTATATTAAAGTATCAGTTGCTTCTCAGGAGTCGGAACAATACAATATTGTTGAATTGTGTAAGATTCTGATTACAAATTTAAAGTCTCGTACAGCTGAACGTATGTACCTTTTACTTTCTCGTTTACGCACGTATGTTCGGAGTAATATACGTAGTATAGAGGAATTTATGTAATGCTACGGAAAATAGATTTCGAGATTTCAGCGGAAATACACATCCGTCCGTCTGGCAACAACTATTTATAAAATTTTTCCAAAATTAATATTCCCTGGTCGATCTAGTTGGATTCGGAAAGTTTGAGTTTGGAAATTTTCTTTTAATTTTGGAGATATATCACATGAAGCCCCTGGGATATTTTTGAAATTTTCTCAATAACTGCTCCAAATTTGTATGGTGTTTTCGTATGACGTATTATAGTAATATCCAAAGTAAGAATACGTATAAATATTGAAGTCAACAACTCAGAATAAAGAGTAAAAATGTTGTTAATTCTTCTTTAGAGGATCTCTATCCAGGAGATTCCGTAGATAAATGTTTCGATTTAATACGGTGTGTACAAGACGTGATTCATTCACAATTGCGGGACCAGAAGAGCTGTAAAAAGGAAAACAAATCTAGCATACGGAAAGTTTCGGATTATTTACGGAATATTGAATCGAATCTTTGTTTCAACTTCGTTCCCCTCTTCGAGCAACATGTGGTCCCTCACTCTTCGCCCTGGCTCACCTCTTTCTCCCTTGGAGCCGCTTGTCATCCTCGGCCCTCGCCGCCGCCTCGAGGGAAGCGCGTCCTCGGCGTTCCCCCGCCGCCCCCTCCTTCCCCCGGCAAGAGCGCGGGTGCCGCGGGGGAGTGGCGTCCAGCAAGCAGGCGGGCAGCCCTTGCTCCGGATTCCCAGGGTCGAGCCCCGGCGAGGCCGCGCCCATGACGCAACGCCGCTGCCTCTCTCCCAGGGGCTAAACGAAACCGGCGACTAGAAAAGAAATTTTTAAAACTGAGAAAATTTCAAATTATACAAAATAAATTCTTAAGAAAACTTCTAAGACTAGAATGGTTTACATCAAACTCTCAATTTCTCAGAGAACTTGAAATAAAACCAATAAAATCTTATATTAAAATTAAATCTCAATTTTTTCAGTAAATTGCCCAACTATCCTCTTTCAAAAGATTGTAATTTAGGTATAAATATTATTATTATTAATAATAATAATAATAGTAATAATAAAAATAGTAATAATAATAGGAATAATAATAATAATAATAATAATAATAATAATAATAATAATAATAATAATAATAATAATAATAATAATAATAATAATCGAATTCGTTCTCCATTTCCCAAGAATATTTTTCATCCCTCTTAAAATTAAACTTTATCTTCAAAATTCCCACTCTTAATAAATTGATTAAATATTTAATACTACCAAAACTAAATTTATTTAATTTAAATCAAGGGAAAAGAGTCACGTCTTAGGAAACTGCTGGCATCGTGCCTCAATATTACTGTAAGAAAAATTATATGTTCAACACCCTGAAAAAATCATGGAAGAATTGAACAGAAAGATAATAAAGTTAAAAGAATATTGAGAGCAGATACTCCTTGACACCGACCTGGATGGCAGCGGTGGCTAGGAGCGTGTACCGACTCAGCGATTCGGCCCGAAGTGTCGCGGGTTCGAGTCCCGCCTTGGGCATGGTCGTTTGTCCCTTGTCTCTCATGTACGCATTGTCACGGGGAGCCTCGCGTTCTGCTGACCATAGACCAGAGGAGGACGCGAGTGTGTCGGTGTCTAGTGTATGGTTGAATACACGTCCCATCTGAACGTAAAGGGTTACAGGCAATCGGCTGCATGAAACTCCTAAGGGAAAGGGATACTCGTGGTCTCACCCTCGTACTGCCGTTTTCTGATGAATGATGTTGAAAAGGGTATAAGATCAGCACAATATGTATAATGAGGGCATTTTCAAATACAGACACCATGCTTTTCAGTGCACGTGGTTCGCCATAGCACCAGCTCAAACACTTTTACTACATTAATTAAACACTTTTGGCTCTATTTTGGGATATATACAATGCGTTTAATAAATTTATTTATATTCGATCCCGTCGTAGTAATTTATGATGTTAAATTTCATATAAATTTATTTGTAATCGTGCTAATGTTTTCGACATAATATCAACTTTTATTACAACTTTAGTTGAATTATGTTAGTTTGTTATGTTTTTTGTGTTTAATTGCATCCTCTTTTCATTGCAAATAACACGAAATTAATGTTTTCTATTGCGTGCAAGTTTTATTATTATATCCAGTACAGACACAAAGTTGTATACTTTTACCTTTACGTTTCATTTTCCTTATAAAAATTATATCCGTAATGTATTTTACCTGCAGAACAAAAGGTATTGAAACGATATCGTCGAGTCTCCTTGACTTTTCTTACATTTAGTATGTTGGAATGAACATTCGTACCGAAACTTCCAAGGCAGTCAAATGAAGGCGAGACGAAGTCGGCGGTTTCCTTAATTTGACTCAAAACAGTCTCGGCTGCTGGAAAAGCTGGGCCTCTATAATTAAGCGCAGGCGTTTTATTTTATGGTGATTATTTTACGACCTTGTAAGCTACGTATAACAAAAACACTGAAAGATAGAGGAAAGGGCAACATCCATAGCCGTCACGTGGCAATTAATCTGCACAGCTTACAATAGTGACGTAGTGAACTTATTATTAAGATAACATTTGTATTGCTTTTAGACTGACATATATTTAAATATTAAAGATCTCTTACATTACGCAATGTTATGTGATTCTCAGTATATATAAGAAATATTGTTTTATGAAATTATATTGGATACTATGAGAAGGGAGAGATATGAGTGTGTCCGCACATGTTTCGAGAATTTAGAAAATATCCAATATTTAAATGAAATACCAAGATATTCACATTTTATGAAGCATTGTATCAGTATCTTCTTTTAGCATTGCATCAGTGTATAGAAATAATAAATTATTTATTTAATTATATATCGTAGTTTGCATAATTATTTTGATCTTAAATGCATTTCTTTGTTCTGATGATAACATCCACTTTATAGAAAGATACTTTCTAAACAGTACTCTCCGAACATTTGGCTTAAATTGAAATCTCACCTCTCTTAAGATTCTCACTAATTTGTCCAACTTTATTAGCGCACAACTAGCTACGTCTCTGCATCGGAATATTAACTAGTGGTGGTACAGAATGGCATAGACTTTCTCACACTACTCAATTTTCTAATCTCTTTACTCTAGGTTAGCTTCCCGGTATTCCCCCACACTCTTCCCAGCTGCCTGGCGGTGTCTGTAGGACATTTTTCACGAAACGACTAACAGACGATTTGCCATAAACCTATCAAGGACTCAAAAATGTTGATTGTTACTGAAGAATGTGTTAGAGGAAGTGATTTACTAAATAAATGAACTGGAATTATCCACTTTTCAGGTATCAAGGTTCTACAACATGAATTTTTCTTCCCCAAAATTCCCGTTTTTGCTGAGCATTACATAAACATCTCTCTATATAACTCTATAAAACTCTCTAACCTCTGTAAACTCTATATTACATATGTAGTATGCGAAAAAATATATTATATTACCAAATTCATAGAAATTGGGATATTGGTTGGGATATTGGAAGTTGGGATATTGGGATAACTGGTGATATTTACTCTTCTGAAGGAAGCTGCTAATGTTGATGAATGTGAGTAACATGAACTTTATTTTAATTTTCATTCACCGCCTGCTGACAAACTTGCCTTGTCACTTCATCGTATCTCACAGCTTCCCCTTATCGTCAGATAGCAAAGCGATTGCTATCGTACGATATCCGTCCTAAGTCCACCTAGACTTCCGAACTGTTTTTCGGAACCGAATGTAATATTTCCCAATATAATAATTAATTATGAGCATGTTGTTGTGAAAACGTGCTGAGTTTTTTCGTACAGGTAACCATTTCTAATTAGTGTTAAAACATAGTACAGACGTTCTAGGAATTTTTGAAACGGTTGCGTAAAATCGGACTTATAGCTCAATTAAGAACTAATATTTCATGTACCATTTGGAGAATATTTTGTGAATCTTTTTATGAGAAACTAACTTAAGTGTTTTTTAAATTGTACAAATGATCAAATTTTTAACGCGAATAAATTTTGGATTTTTCAGAGACTATTTAAAAGGTGTCTATTGGTGCATTAAACAATGAAATACATCTACAATTTAAACATGCCGTATAATTAAGTTCACTGTTATAACGTATAACTAACTTCACCTTTACAAATAATTTAAAAAAATAGTTGCATACTTTTTGAGAAAAATGATAATTTGTTTGTGGAAAATTGCCATGATTTCCAACAAATGCAATGCAATTTCAATGCAAAAGCAACTTATAATTCGAAAACCTGAACGTCGAAGTATTTAAATATGTAATACTGAAAAATAGATTGCGTTAATAAAGAACTATTTAGTTCCAATAACAAAGGATTAAAAAATATTTCAGGTATTCAGGCTTAAAAATATTTGAGTTTTGCAATTCTCGAAAAATGTCTTAGAGCGTCATCAAAATAACATGTTAAAATTAAATTAAGTTTCAAATTCGTCTGGTATTAGGACAAATCGATCGGGAAATATCCATTTTCGGAAAATTCATACATGGCTAGAGGGCTAGTGTTGTTCACAGTTGAACATACGAACGTTAAATTTTTGTTAAACACTTGTGAATCGTGGTCCTCCAAAACCTGTACAGCCGTCAAAATTCTCTTCTACGTACTAATTAAAATTATTAACGCTGTCTAGATGTTCTAATATAGCATTTAAGACATCACAACTTAATTTTTACTTTCTCGCCCTTACTTCATAAGAAGAGAAAGTATTGTAATCGTGCGCCGGAAAACGGAGAATTTTCGTCACAAAAACTCTTATTGCCTGGCCTGATAACGAAAAGTGGAGAAATATTATTTCTGTATATAGTAAATTACTTCCTCTAACACGTTGTGTTGTCCTAATTCTGGTAATGTGGGTCTTTGAAACCGAAAATTCAATTGACGGCAAAAAGTTTGTCTGCCCGCCCATCTGTCTGTGGTTAACCCTAGCGCCTAAACTGTTTAGCAAGTTTTCTCCAAAATAGAGATTCTGCGATCAATTTTTAATGTACTCAATGCCCTCTGAGTTTGAATCGGTTATTTTGTTTTTGGAGGGTACTTGACATAAAGCCTCAAATATTTTCAAAATTGTCTCAAAAAATCTTTAAATGTTTCGAATAAACTTTGTCGTCCGGTAGCGTAAAGACCCTTGAAAGAATGTCGCAGGCTTCATTTTGGTTGGTGTCTCTAAGTTTTCAAAAATTGCAAAAGTTAAAAAGCATTTCGGTATCTTCCTACAACTACAATATTGAACTGAAGATTTTTATTCTTAATAAAACATGTTCTTTAAAATCAGCTCTTGAAATAAAATCATGCTCAATATTTTCTAAAATAGTTTTCGTGTAATTTTGCGGGAAATGTAGGGCATTTTAATTTTTTTAAACAATCATTTTCTAAAATATGGCTCCAAATTTTCTCTTTAAATTTTCTGCTTGTATGTGCCAAAGAACGGCAAAAATATGTTGCTAGTTTTATTTCCTGCAAATTGTATTTTCAAAAATTGCAAAAATTGAATATATCAGAACTTCAATATTGAAGATAGAATTGTTCTGGTTGAATCAAAATCTTTTCTAAAAATAAGCTCTTTAAAAATTGCCATGTGCAATTTTTTGAAAAAATGCTGTATTTTTTGCTAAATTTCTACTTGAACTTAATGCAATTCATAAAGAAAGCATTTTCTCAAAACCCGCTACAGATTTATTCTTTATTTTTTCTACCGATGAAACGAAAGGGGAGCGTAAAAAAGGGCAAAGGTCTAAGTTTCGTTGAAATCTATGGTTTTTCGATAATAGCGTGTTGGACATAACGGAGAGACAATTATATATGTAAGCTTCGCCCAAATGAGTGGAGAAGAGAATGGCGGTAGACTGTGGCGGTAAAGCACAAGGCGAGATAACTCGATGGATCGGAGTTCGAGTCTCAGCGCGGGCAAAAAATGTTAGCTTGTTGGAAACAATTTTGCAGGTAGTAATAAAAGGTAGTAATAAAAGATACCTTAGAAATAATGAGATAAATACGTGCTGTTGTAGCTCTAAAAAAATAATGTTTTTATTTTATTTTTAATACGTCTGTAAATTTTATCAATGTGAACTAAACATTTTGCCTAGTTTTCAAAAGGAATATTTTAATAGTTAATATCTCGCAGTCTCTTGTCTTAATATTTGATGAAGTAATGAGTTTAAACAGGGACTGGTATTAATTTTTGCTTCCTCAATGCTATGCCTTGGAGTATTTCCATTAAATATTTTCATTAATATTTCCATCACGTATTCTCATTAATCCGTATTCCAGAAAGAAAGAAAAAAACGTTCTTCAGGAAGTCAGAAGGAAGGTTGCTAATATATTCAGGTCAAGTATGTTGTAAGGAAGACTGGCTAAGCGTTTTAAAAACGAGGAACTATAATTAAAGGCGAATCAATGGTGTTGCTGGATGTCGTGACACATGAAGAGAAAGAAACTTTTTCTCCTTGGAGAAGTTCATGGGCGCGGTCGCGTGCCCCTCGCACGAGGCTCGAGTCGTCGGGAGTCATTTTGTGCCTTCACATCGAGATCGCGGGCAACGGTTCGCCCTTTCGAAAGAGATTTTCGAAGTGGGGTGGAGTCGGGAGAAGAATCTGAAAAGGAAGGGCGGTACTGCTCTTATCTCTCACGTTATGTCGTTAATCTCGATGGAGAAATATCTTTAGCTTCCTGTTGCATGTAATTCCTTGAAATTTTGAAGTTTTTCTTGATATTTTGACGCAACACACACTCACTTGAATTGGTCTTTATCTTTTATCTGTATCATTGCCGCTAAAAATAAGAATGGAACAACACATAATCTAATGAATTGCCATATGTAAGGCTATTTGTGGTACAAGCATTAATTTACTATATTTTATAAATACTATTTTAAGTTACTGTAGTAAGTACTAAGTAAAATACTATTTTAAGTTTACTTATTTTTATAAAAACTATAAAGTATTTTTATGATACCAAAAAGTTGGGATATAATGAAATTTCCCCAAATCATAAATCTCAATGTAAAATAATGAGCTCCATTTTACAACTATTTCACAATCATCACCCCTCAAAATCTCAAATATTTTTGGGTTATCTAGGAATCGTACTCGGGATTGCGAACAACTAGCTGAGTCACCGAGAGGCCTATATGTATATAGCCTCTAATGGTTCATGGTTAGAGAGGTAACTTTCCATGCCGCAACCCCGGGTTTTCCCAATGAGGCAAAAATTAATCCATCACTATGTCCCAATTTGTATAGTTGGAAAAGTGAAATCTTCTCACAGGAAGAGAATGAAATATATTGCGTACGGGGTTGCAACCTGTTTGCCATAGGTCTCCCGATCCCACGGCCGACAGGCTAAAGCATATGTATCCAGATGTGTGTGAGAAATATATACCGGGTGTCTCACCCATTGTAGGCCACCCTCATATCTTCTAAATGGTTCACGATATCGAAATACAGTTTTCCCTTCACAATGCGGGATCATGGGGCAAGCAATATCCAGATATTGTTCGTAATCTGTTTAGTTTTCGAGAAATTTAATTATCTTTGATTTTTTTTAAATGAAACTGTTGAATCCCGTTTTTTATGATCTACCCATTGCTGGCGGGAAAATATAAAATTACGTTAAGAAAAAGCAATCTAATTTACAAAACTAAAAATATTTCGAACAATACTATCTCTACGGCTTATTATTTGCCTCATGGTTCCTCATTGTTGAATGAAAACTGCATTCCAATAGCGTGAACCGTTTAAAAGTTATGAGTGGGGGCGTAGTTGGTGGGACATCTACACATATATCATATATTAAGTTAATCCGTCGCCGCTCACCCTTCCGTTCAACGCGATCGTTTACCTCTGTTGCGCCGCACGAGTGCGTGTGTGGGCGTCTGCGTGCGCGCCCGCATGTGCGCAAGGTGATGCAACACTTCCTCCAACCCGTTCATCCACCTGACGTCGGTTCTACGTCTCATACGTTTTAACCTAGATATTGGTGAGGCTGGAATGGGTAGGGTAATTATCAATTCTGCAATGAAAACTATTGTAATTGATTGCTATTTGCAAATAAAATATAATCAGTTACTTGAAAAAGATTTTCGAGTGACATATTCAATATTCAGTAAGTAAATGTGTATTCAATGTG
The DNA here is from genome assembly GCA_038098605.1 of Gryllus longicercus. Taxonomy (NCBI): domain Eukaryota; kingdom Metazoa; phylum Arthropoda; class Insecta; order Orthoptera; family Gryllidae; genus Gryllus; species Gryllus longicercus. Next base: position 774,743 of record JAZDUA010000590.1, read on the forward strand.
TTACGACTTTTATTTTGGTATTTTGTAATACGTATTCATTATTTTTACAAAGGCGAAAATTGATCCGCATTTCAAAATACAAAAAGGGTTTCGTAGTATTCTAAAAAGCTTTGTAAAACACTATTTGAATCAAACAACAAGCCAATGAGTTATAAACATTATAGGATACTGAAATGAAAGGTTTTTTTTAGCAGTCACCTATCATGGGGGGGGGGGGGCAACGACGGACCCCAGAGTCGTTTTTTCCGGTATTTTGGTTTAGGTTAGGAGTCATTGTTTCGTCTTGTACGACATTTATTATTAGAAACTTTGAATGAAATGCAATGTGGATTCAATAAATAATTTTTTAAAAGTATTATTCAAACATCTCCAAAATGAAGCATAATGATGAAGCACTTGAAGTTAAAATGTATCAGTACACTTAATTTTATACAAAGCAGATTGTTTGTTGAAACGTGTTTTGCTTAGCGTACAGATAACGATTTATTGAATGAAATATATGTAGAAAAAGAGAAGTGCATGTCAAATACAGGACATATTTTCTACATCATTTGTAAGTTTCTGCAAATTTCGAAAATTAAGAGTACATCGTAAATCATACCCGCGTGGGTTTTTTAAGCGTCCTCCGCTCAATCCAAGGAAAAAATTAATAAAACTTTTTGAACAATTTTCGAGAAAATTTGGAAAATGTTGAGGCTTCATGTACTTTACATGAAAAAAACAAACAAAAAAAACAAAGAAACCCTTCAAAACAAAAATATCCTATTCACACTCGCAAGACCCCGTGTTCGACATGATCGATCGGGGAACTAAATTTTACAGGAAATCGATTTAGGCACTTGCGTTGCGTACAAGCAGACATTTTGCCGTCAATCGATATTTCAGTATCAAGGTGCCACAAAACGTGGATAATGACTACACAATGTGTTATGTGTTAGAGGAAGCAATTTACTTCGAATGGGAATGAAATTTATCTACTTTGTCGATACCAGGGCCCCACAATAAGAGTGCTTTTATTAATTAGTTCGCTGGTGGGATACATTCTAATAATTAAATATGGTAAATTAAAGATGTAATGTGGTATCAAAAAATATATTTTGCTAAAGATTTGCCCAGAACTTTGTTTTCGACCCGGAATCTGGAGGCTCTGAGAATAATCGCTACGCGATCGAAACGATCATCAGCCAAAAGAATTGTTGATACCAGACAACATCTTTAATTTACCATATTTAGGAGTGCTTCAATTGAAACGTGGTGATATTTTTGTCGCAGCATTATTATCCTTTCTCATTAATACGTAAGTGCGTAGTATGGAGAGAATCTAAAATAAGAAGTAGCACGTGCATTCTTGGCTATCCGGAATGAGCCGCGTGTCGGTCAATTGTGCTGACGCGTCAGCCATCTTGAAGTGGCCTTCTTCAGAGGTATACTGCTGCCAAGAAGGTCCCAGCAAGATGGCCGAAACGTCAGCACAATTGACCGAGACGCGGCTCATCCCGGATATCCAAGAATGCATTGACTCCGGCCGCGGAAGCCTACGAACCCATGAAGTAGCGCGTGTTAGTGCTTGAAGAGCAATTTTGCATGTAATACGCTAAAAAGCGCTCGTTGCGTGTGCGTGCGTGTGTGCGCGCGCGTGCGGGCCGTGCGTTCGGCCGCGCGGAGGGACCAATGGCGTGACCAATGGGTGCTTGCAGCGCATCCAGTCGAAGGAGGTGCAGGTGGGCGACCTGGTGATGGTGCGGCGGGACGAGGACGTGCCGTGCGACCTGGTGCTGCTGGCGTCCAGCGACGTGGAGGGCCGCGCGCACGTCACCACCGCCAACCTCGACGGAGAGACCAACCTCAAGGTGAGCTTCCATTTCCTTCTACTTCCCCGTAATGTCAACATTTTTGCGGAGGCTTGTAAGCAAAAAAATATGCTTGATCAGTAACTAAGAAGAGGATTCCAGTATGTTGAAAATTTCTATAAAGACTGAATTTTGAAGTTTGTGCTCCATAATTTAAAATGGACTTTAATTTCGGTTTTGCATATTTTAAATTAAATAGGAATGAAATAAGACTATAATAATTAATGGGCTGTTTTGTATTGCTTTATCAAAATGAAGGATATCACTATCAGACAAGTAATTGGATATTACAAGACTAAATAATTATTTTAAAACTCTTTTAATACTTTTCATGTTTGAAGGAAGAGGAATAATCAAAAACATTTATTGTCGAAAGCATTTAACAGATCATGTGTTATTAAGTTTACATTGAGATAACTGTTAAATAAATCTGTCAGCAAGATTTGCTGGAGATGAAGTAAATTTGCCTCAACTAAAGCTACCAAACAGACATCTTTAATAATTTGGAAGACAACTCGTATCAATATACCATTTTATTCAACTCTTGTTTCGAATGTGACTCTGCCGTGGGGGCTCCTCCGTTCCTTCCGCCCCTCGCCCCGCCCCGCCTAGCCCCGCCCGCTCCTCACCCGTCCTTCCGCCCTCCGCCCCCGCAGGAGGTGCGCCTGCCGTCGACGGCGCCGCTGCCGCGCCTGCTCAAGGGCAGCGTGACCAAACTGCCGCAGACGCTGTACTGCCCTCGCATGCTGCGCCTCTTCTCCCGCCCCGAGCAGCTGGCCAAGCTGCGCGCGCGCATCGAGTGCGAGCACCCCAACGCCGACCTCTACCACTTCTACGGCAAGATCGAGGTCATCCCGGGCGACGACAGCGTCTACGCCAGGTGAGTGGCCCGCCTCGGAGGCAAAGGCCCATCCACAATGCAAACGTAAACAGAAGCATAGCGCGTAGACATAAACATTGACATACGTGATAGACTGAAGTATTCACAATGCCTGGCATAAACGTAAGCAAAATAACAGTTTCTATTGGCTGTGAGACATTCTGATTTAGTACTGGTTGGATGCGAGAATTGATTTCGAGGTATCGACTGTGTCCATGGCCCATATGGTGTTAGTTCTTCTATCGACTTCGCTTCAATTTCGGTTCTCGATTTTGAGTTACGGTTCTGTGATTGGTTCATTTCTTATATCTTACTTAAGCATAAGCACAGAAGTTTGAAGTTTGCAACCTTTTAAGTTAACGTCTTACGTGATATGCTTATGCAAACGCATAATGTGAATGAGCCCGCTAGTGGTCGTAGTCCTAACTTTAATCTTAACGACCAGCTTATTTTTTTGTTTGCATTGTGAATGGGCCTTAACTAAGTTGAATTCAGCCGCTGTCTGGAGGACAATTCTAGCGCCCGGGAGATCTGATCGGCAGTTTTCCGTCGTTTCTCCGATCAACACCACACAAATGTCGGAGCAGTGCTCCAATAAACTGGCCAGGGACAGCGCGTGGTATTTTCTTCATCTTCCTCGTCCTATTCTTACCCCTTACTTACACACACACTAACACGCACTGCACTACCACGAACGTACGCGTCTATATTAATTCGGGATAATTCAAAGAAGAATAATTTGAAGCCTAAGTATTTTAGTACATCATGACCAAAAGTATCCTAAACCTACAATCGATATCTTGAGCATTAATTTTTCCCCTTTTCTTTTCCTTCTTCAAAAAGATAAATATGTTCCGACCTTCAATTCAGTTTATTACTATCAGTACTAGGTATTGTAGCACCACTTTACCGGAGCCATATGCACGCGAGTTAACAACGTTCGGGTTACGTGTTTTATTTTTATGGTAACACACATGGAAAATCAGCAGGTGAAGAGGTTTATAGACTTCAGTCTCATCGAAAACTCGCAAATGAAATGTAGCCAATCGATGAAAATTGGCATCTACTTGATGAGTAATGGGGGCGATGAGGCAGGGGCAAAATATTTATTCTTTAACTTCTACGTGCGATATGTTTTATAGAATTTAGATTTTAGATTTTAGATTGCATATGCACAGAAAGTAAAAGAAAGTTTTGTATTACTGTGGCAATAATCGGCGATTTTTACTTTCTCGCACGTACTAACGTAAGAAGAGAAAGTATGGTAATCGTGTGCCGCAGAATGGCGAATTTTCGATACAAAAACTCTTATTAGAAAGAGAAACGTGTATTGTGGGGCTCTGGTATCTAGAAAGTGAGTAAGTCTTGTTCCTACCTACAGTAAATTATTTTTCTCTTACACATTGTATCATCAGTATTCACGTTTGGCGGTCCTTGATACCGAAATAGTGGCTGACGGCAAAACGCCTGTCTCTCTGTCTGTGGTCAGCGCTAGCGCATTTACTAATTTCGTGTGCGAGCAGAAATGTATAGATAACTAAGTATCCTCTGGCCAAGTAAGAGGTGTGAATGGTTTCATTACATAACCAAGATCTAATAAAATACAAAAAATACACAGATTCAATTTTTACTGAAAATTAAAATATGTGACTGTGTTAATCTGCCTATTGTCATACTGCGCCGACTGACAGAATTTCCAAACTGTGTGTGTCTGTGCTTAGAAAACAGTTGACGTCATGCGAAAGCAAGGTTCCAAAGAAGAGGCAATCCACGATTAAATACTTGCTTTCACGTGTTGCGTAATGGAATTTACTTCGATATTTTTGGAGTGTGTAGAAATGTCTACTGTGTATCCGAATGTACAACACTGTAAGTACCTGAATATACAACCATGAATGTGTTACAGCTGTATTCCTAAACATAGTTATTGTAAAATATTTGGTAAGGGAGAGTATAATGCAATACGTATTATAAAATTATACTTTGTTGTTGTATAGCAGTGTGTTTCTTTTTGGAAAACGATTTTGGGTGATTTTGTTTAGAATTATTTTTGCTACTGCAGGCCACTACACGAGGGGACTTGATACGTTTTCTAAGTAAGACATAATACAGAAAGATTGAAAATTCTATTGTTTCTTCTCTATATAATTCCGTTTCAGTTCAATACATTTCCTCCACTTTCCGGTAAAATATATTGCAGACAAATTTAAAAATTACTTTCCTACCATTCAAAGTACTTATTTACAACACTCTTCACTTATTCATTGGGTCCGACAAGTGTCCAAATATATTTTTTAAAATTTCTGAATAGAAAGTAATCACTGTGAGCTAAAAATGGGCTATAAGTAGGTGTTTTAATTTTTCAAATCCAGCCTTCAATTGCAGTATTTGATTTTTAGCACTGGTGCTTGGGCGCGTTGTCGTGAAGAAGGAGCAGACCTTTGACAGTGCGCCACGACATTTCTCCTTAACGGCCTTCCTCAAGGGAAAACCGAACGATTTTCCAGTCAAAACATGATTTTTTTGGTATTTATTTTTCATAAATCTCCATATTTTTCTCTTTAATTTAGCATTTCAATTATGTTAATATCCCTCTTACTAGTATTTTTTTATTAATGATATGTGAAGTTTTTCTTTTATTGGACTCCAATGCAGGCTCCAATACTTTTAGATCCTATATAATATAGCGTATAAACACTGAAAGATTTAGACATGCAAAAACTAAATTGAGAACTTTATCTTGTGAAGCTAACCAATAAAAAATGTATCAAAAGGAAGTAGTTATTGGAAAATGATTATTCTTACGAGGCAAGTTACAGAGCTGGCGTATTTTAAGGGTTGCATCTTTAAAGCCCATTTTCCGATAGTTGATATTTTTAATACTAAGTGTGCCTTTTTTCAACTTACATTTGAAATAGGAAACTGACATTTTCATTATTTGCTAATAATAGTCTTCTACATTTTCTGAAACATTTTTTCTTATTACCTTAGCATTATTCATTCTGCAGAACTTTATTCACTATAAAACGCAGTAAAAAAGTATGAGAAAATAGTTTTTTCTACAAAAATATTTAACATTTTTCAAACCAGTTTTTTAAGTGTTATTATGAGTAATATATCTGTAACCTGTACAAATTTCACGAGCCAAACTTCAATAGAGTCTGAGAATTAGACACAAACATTTAACATTGCCAGGATATAACATTATGAATGTTAAGAAGTGTTAGAAGCACTCTAAAAGCGTTTTCTAAGCACTCTTCAAGGACAATTCTCTGTGAATTGCGGAAGACGGTGACTCTGAATCGATAGCAGATGGTTACGTCCGAAATTTTTGTGTGTGTTACAGAACCCTTATTCTTGGATTGCATTGATCCTTGCTGCGTTTCAACATCCCCAAAATATACCAATCTTACATTTTCACTCATCCCTGCTTTCAGAGAGGCGTGAACATACTGAGATTTAATTTAAACAAACCTTTGAGATGCCTAAACGGTAATGAGGAAAGTTCAGAACTGTTGATTCGGACAACCCGAACACTGTATCTATTGTCCCTCTTTGACACGCCTATCTTGCATTACCAGATCTTTTTTCTGGCACATTTCCTAACAAGTCTCTCGCACAGGTCTCCAAGAAAACGGATCGTCTTCAATTCAGTCTCTACCCCATTTAAACAGCTTAGACCAGTACTTTACCTGGATATGAGGAGATCCTCTAATATTCAATAATGCGAGCATCAGCGAATGGACTTCTTTGGCCTCCCTTCATGAGAAATTTGATGACAGATCGGAGCTCCAACTTCGCATGATTCATGACTTTTTGCACTGTTGGTAACTTATTTACCGACGACTTGTGAACGAAATGGCCTCAATGTTTGAATAAATCTTGTACTGGCATGTCTGAACTTGTAAAAGTATGAACACCCCATTCAACTAATGGATACTCGGCCAGGAAGAAAACTTACCGAGAGCCCTTCGTACGTCGTATCTAAAGGACGTTATAATTCAACACTACTTTTTATAATCGACTGACGTCAACCACCCCAATTCACCTCAATCTTTACATCTCACAGATAGAGAGGGAGAGTTCCCACCGCGCACGAAAGGGAAAACCCATTTTTTGAAGATCCAACTAGGCGATCAAAGCGATTTATTTATTGGAGGAGGACCCTTCTAAGAGATCTTGAGATTTGTAATTACGACTCGGCAAAAGAGAATATTTATTGGAATAGTATTTTACTACGACTAATAACTTTCTGTGCATGGTACAGTCACAATAGAACATAAGATAATCACAAAAAATTGACTCATTACATTTTCTACGTCGAATTTTAACTTCCCATTCAATTTACTTCGACAAAAGTCAGAACTAACACAACTGTTCTATTCACTCTTCATTTCTCCTTCCTTTTGCATTATGTCCACTCTAATAAAGCACACTGCTGATGAGCGAGAAATTCTAATTAGCTTCCATGTGAGTCATCGTCGGACACTTCATTAGTCATAACAAGTTTTAGAAAGGAGGTAACTCACCGGAAAGAAAGGTTTTCGTGAATAATCTTGTTTAAATAAGACTCTCCACGTATTGTATAAATAATAGCCGATGAAACTTGCATGCAATCTTCTTGATTGCTAACACACTGCCTGAAAGTTAATTCAGTGGCAACAAAAATATTTTTAACTATGTTCATGATAGGACACAAAACACATCTCTAGCTACCGATGTTAGAAGCAGGAAATATCTCGTTCCTGGCCCTACTTTGAAAGAATATGATTGATTGTTAGAGGTTCAGTAGATCATGTCGCACGATTTTTTTATTATAATATTTTATTTTGCAATTCGTTTGGGTATAAACATTTGGCAAAATTACATACAATTTTAATAACATGAGAGGAGTAAAGTCCATTGACCGTACTCCTAATATTACCTTTTTTCAGATTAACACACTCTAAACATATTTGATAACTAAACTAACATACTAAAAATATACGATGATAAGTATGTATAATAATAAAACAGAAAATAATATAACAATTTATAGTCGATATGTCAGGTCTAAAGTATGATATCGTTTAAGTCATCTGGTGGTGTCACTATTGTCTAGTAAGTTAATGGCAAGAATATTTTGATGGTTATGTAGTCGTTGTAAGTATTTTGCGCTGGTCTTGTTAATTTCTTCTTTTATTGATGTCGCACAAATGAAAAGCACTTTACAAATTTAAAGCATGTGCGTTAGACAGCCACGTTCGCGAAAATGGTATCACAAATTATAGTAAAAGCATTATTACTAAAATTCGCAACGGACCTTATATTACTTTTTCAACTAAGTCTAAGATTTTCATTGACAGTGTTTTTCCTTCTTCCTTTCCTCATTTTTTAATTTCTTTTTTGCAGAACTCTACGTTTTAAAATCTTTCTGTTTTCGTGCTGAATGAACAAGTAGTTGGGTGAAAGTCAACGCATGGAGGCTCAATTTTCATGATGTTATTTAGAATCCGTTTTAATATAATTTTCTATACGTTCTTATTGGAAATGACATACAAAATATTTGATAACAATGATAATGAATAACTGTTTATAGGTTGAGTTTTTGATTTTATTTTTTCATGTCCCATTAAGTAGATAACATTTTTAAGTTAAGAGCTAGAACCCATTAAGAAATTGGCAGAAGCAACAACAGCACGTAGTGGTAATGGTAACTGTTACTACTTAAAATTATAATTCCACAATTTATCTCTACATTACACCCATTTCAGCCATCACTTGTAAAACTCATTACTAATCGTAGTGATTTATGCTCGAAAACTTAATTCATTTAAAACTAATTATATATTACACAAATTATGCAATCAAATATTGTATGCCATTCACCCTGAAACACCTTCGGTATCAAGATCCCGTGAATTCTAACTACATAACGTGTTAGAGGAAGTAATTGAAACAATACACGTGTTTATCTGTCAAAAAATCGATATTTTCTGCACCAATACAATACAAGTCTCTGAGAATTTTAAACTACCATGTCGCGGATTGTCATGTAATATTGCGACCTAATAGCTCCTGAAAGATTCTAGAGAAAGAAGTCCCGGAAATTCGAATGTGCAATTTGGAAGATTGCAAAAATTACGCGAAACTACTCTTGTTTTCTAAAAAACGTACATAACCTTATTTAAAGATATAATTTTTAATAACATGTTTTATTAAGTAAAACAATTTTGTCATTAATATTGTAATTTTGCGATGTTAATTTTTTGTAATTTTCGAAAAGAATGGAATATGGAATATTTCATAGAAAATAGAACTTACGCCACTCTCACCGCCGTGGTTTATTCAATTTAAGATTTTTTTAACATTTTGAAATAGTTTTTGAAAACGCATTACTTTTGAAATGCCTATATTTCGAGTCAAATTATTCGAAAACTGATCAGAATTTTGAAAAATCGTATGTGACGTTATTTAAAGATCCAACTTTGTAGAATTATGTCAAAAAAGAGAGTATCAATCTTTAATAGTGTAGTTGTAGGAAGATACCGAAAAAAATTTCAAGTTAGAATCAATCTGATCGATGGTGGAATATCCATTTTGGTGAAAATCCTTCTTATGGTTTTCCCTATAACTTTGTTCACGGACTGACGGACGGACGGGCGTATTAACAAACATTTTGCCGTACACAACTTTTCGGTATCAAGAGCCCATGGATTCTTACTGTATAAAGTGTTAGAGGAAGAAATGTACTACATATTAAAACACGATTTATCCACGTCAGGGTCTTACAATCGTGTTTAGCAGTCGAAAAACCGCATTTTTGCTGCATCATTGCAATACTATTCTACACTGCGTAATCAGTACGCGGGAAAATGCATGCGAGAAAGTACGAGTGGTGCTACAGAATGGTAGATTTTCCCGTACTAGTTGATTTCCTTCTTTTTAGTCTGGTCTATATTTTCGGCTTTGTCCGAACCTCTTCTCAACTGCCATCTCTTGGCGCCAAACAGATTTTTTCACTTTTTTCCTAAATTCTCTGCTCCATAATGGTGAAATATGACTTTAAGAACATAAAAGAATAGTAAAACCTGCTCTCCGAAGAATCACTGTTTTTTTTTTCTGCGACATTACAATACTGTCAGTATACATCGTAAAGAGTATGCAAGAAAGTAAAATGACGCTCCGTGAGCATTTGTTTACTTAAAATTCGTGAAAATATCACGTTGTTTTGTAAATATAACTTCCCTAAGTTTAAACCAACTAATTTCCAAAGGCCAAAAAAAATCACGGAGGCGTCCGGTTCACGTCGTTCCTTGCCAGGCCACTGGCGGAGCGGCGCGAGCTGTCCGCCGCGGTGAGCGAGGCGCGAGCTGTCGTGTAGTTGTGGCGTCGTGTGGTTGCAGCCTGCTGGAGACGGACCCGTCGGAGCTGGACGCGGCGTCGGGGGAGCTGGAGACGTCGGTGACGGGGCCGCTGGAGGAGCTGCGCGCGCCGGCCAGCGCCACCTCCTCCTCCAACGCCTCCGCCTCCGTCTCCGCGCTCGACAACACGCTCAAGGAGGTAGGCCCGTTTTGTGAGTTATACTTTCAGATGAAACTTTCAGAGGAAGTATACTTTTTTATGAATCAATGAAGAAAAATAAATTTGCCACTGGTTTTGAATATCGTAATTATTTTGGATTACTTTCAATGTTGTTATTATTATTATTATTATTATTATTATTATTATTATTATTATTACGTTTTTACTTCACCTTTGCGGTGAGGGACATTCGCCTGCCGTAGTCACTTCAGCTAGGATCACTCATACACCTCCGGGAGCAAGTACAGGCACTGTTGGTGTCGCCTGTTGACCCTTTGTCGATTTTAACACTATTCAAGTATTTGAGAGGACTGTAGGTTGAATAGTAACCTTTTTGTACCTTCCAGATGTCTTTGTTTCATCTGCCAAATCTGAATATTTACCGATCTTTGTATTGTAGGTTGTACTGATGTTATGAGTGAGAGGGATGACAATGTGAATAACATGCACCTCTTATCTACTTTTGTCCTGAAAAAATATTTCAGGGTAGTTTTATTATTATAATTATTAACACTACTATTAAGACATTACTATTAAATTTGAGGAATATTTTCCTTTTTCTCCTGAGATTATGACGATTACCTGTAGGCAACCCGTCGCACATGCATGCGCAGCAGCCCTTTCCTTCGGCTTCCTTCTATTTGCGAGGGCAAACAAAACGAATATCCACACCGACTTCTTCAGATTCATTTTGCAATGAACAGTTACCAATATTGTTACTGTGTAATTACGAATTTTATCATTGCAACATAAGGATGCTCTTTTCGAAGACACTCTTTGTCTGAGATGAAAGCAATTTTAATTTTAATGGGCTCCCTTTACTGTCTTATCATGCGTGTAGAATCTGAAGAATAATCAGAGTTCACAAACGATGCAAGAAAGAAGTACTAGTGAATATATCAATAACAAAATACTTTGCTTGAAGGTACATGGAAGCTTTGTTTGATTTACTCTGGTATATTTAATTTTTTGACGAGTTCATGATAAAATCAATTCATATATGATGTGGTAAACACTTTCATTTCATCACAGTAATAATTTCCCAAAACAATAATTTTCTCGAGTTTGAAGCAATCGTAAATACAATATTCTCACCTATACATGTACGGGATTACATACTTTTTCTTTGCACAGTTTGTTTGTTGAGTTTTAGTGAAACGTGTCCAGATAAGTTAATACTCGTATGTCAATAGTAAACAGACCAATATCAACAATATGTGCGCGTATTCGTCCGAGGCTCAAGTTCATGACTTCTGCCGACGATTTGGGTGTCATGACGCTTCCTCAGGGTAGTCACTACCCGGAGGAAGCATGCGACACGACTGGCGAAATGGCGGCCTCTCAGCCAACGATGCGGCGTCACCCGGACAGCCAAGAAATCATCTACAATATTCAATAAAGCAATCCCACACTAATTGTGCATAGACTTTCAGCCCGGCACATGGCACGTAAATGAATCGCTTTTATAAAGCAAGACTTTTCAAGATCGTCACACTATTAACGCAAGTTAGAAACAGCAAAGTTCTTGTACCTGTCAATAGGATGAGAATATCTGAAGAAATGGATGGAGCCCTGCACATTTTCACCCCATGTGGCGCTGTCTCACCCCGTTTGACGGTATATCTGGACAAGTGTTTTTGATCACAATTGCCACCTTTCCTGTCACCTTATTAGACCCAGTTGCTCTCGGAAAAAATGTCCTGAAATCGTAGAGAAATCCAAGTTGTGACCATGTTAGAGATTGAAAAGTGTATTTTAATAATTATATTTATTCAGAGAATTGGTTAATCCGACCGTTGTTCTTTGAACAAATTTAATTATTTCTGATTAGTTAATGTACTTGTAAACCTGAACAACTTGTAACATGCGATTCATAGTCTACAATACAGAAACTTCATGTTATCTGTAATTTTTGTTGCAGTATAGTTACAGTGTGCGTTTTGTTTTTACATTTTATTCAATAGTAGTTGTTTTGTCTCTCTGAGTTCTTCAGTGCATGAAAAATGAAGTTTTGTAATGTCCTACGTGGTACGAAATGTTGCTGGAATAAATATGTCAATTGATACTTTGAATTATTAGTCAATTATGGACAATTATGCGGGTTTCTGACAGAATTTGCTTTCACTTTCATCTACACTTCTGTTTTAATGAGTATACCAAAACAAAAAGAAACAATGAAACAACAAGCCATTCGCTTTATATGGATAATGTTCTCATGCATGTTTTCTATGTCAGCTGCCATTTTTCTTTAGCAATACATATATCTACGTTTTCACACGAAAAGCCCATACAATTAATTTAAGTTTTTGATTAATTTAATGAAATGTGCTTTTGGTCTTCAACATGTACAATTAATTACTCATAAAGAAACATTGCAGATATTCCCTTCCTGATATTTCCTTTCGAAGTGTTAAATTTATTTATCTTGAACATTGAATTTAAAATTAAAACAATGGATTTTTCGTGCACTTATATGCCACACAACACTTAATCATTTTATTTCACCTACATTTTCATACATTCAAATAATAAGAGTACACGCAACGGAAAAAAAACGTGCCGTTAGTCAAAACGACTAACTCGCTGCTATCACAGTCGCTACCACTTCCAAGAGGTGCACACGTTTGCATTACAATGGTGGCCATCAAATTGTTCCTCGACAGCAGCTCTCTCAGCGAGTGTAGTTAATGTCTATTCCAACTGTAGCTTTTTGGCTGCCCGAGAGTCGCCTCGGCCTAGGCACAGGTGCCAACCTTTCGGCCGTCAAGCTGCAACCTCCCTCAGGGGAAATGCGCGAACATGGACTATGTAAAGATTTATGCGCACGCAGCTTGACGGCCGAAACTTCGACTTGTGTGCTCCCGACTTGTGTGCTCCCGGACGGTCATGCAGCTACTGGCTCCGGCCGCGGACGCCTCCGCCCTCGTGGTTGATGTTAATTCCATGTGCGATGTGTTTGCCTGTGTGTTAGGCGGCTTCGGAGAGCACGTCGGTGGTGCCGAGTGGCTACATGCTGCCGGCGTCGTCCCCGCTGCTGCTGCGCGCCGCGCCGCCCGCGCCTACGCCCGCGCCCACGCAGCAGGCGCCGCCCCTCGACGGCACCAGCGACCTCCGGCGACGCTCCGGCGAAGCGCCGTCCCCGCGCCACTCGCAGCTCCGCTACCCCGCCACCGCCACCGCCCCCGCCGGCTCCCACACGCACGCCAACGCGCACGGCGAGGGCACTGCCGCCAATGGCACAGCCACCCACGACCACACCAACGCCAACGCCTACGCCTCCAAACAGGTACAACATCCACATTCATCATAACGGCGTGACACGTCGTGTTCAGTCGTTATGATATCGGTAGGAAAGAACCAGACTGTCCAAGTTTTCCACAAAATTAAATTTAAATCCAATTCTTTAACGAAATGAGATCTGAATTTCATTTTGTTCTCTGTCCCAGTCAACGCGCGTACATCAAACCAAATTGTAAGTATTCCGTTCCATAAACGTGCGAAAAACCCATTCCGTACTAACCCATTTCTTACTTACCCACACGTTCAAAAAAATGAAATAGCTCTCCTGAAAAATTTAGTAAAATGAACTTAGGACAGTCTGGGTCTCAGCCATTGCTAATGTCCCCCGCTCTTATCTTTATCTTCAAAAACGTGTGTTCTTGCCTCTCCACGGTCATTTTGTGCAGTGAAACCCTTCAAGTACGTATGTCGCCACTTTGTCATTACTGTGGAGCCTCAAAGAGCGTAGCCGGGTGGTGACGTATGAATATTACTGAAGAGAATCGCAGACCTATCAATCTATTCGCAGCTTTAGCTACTAGTACACTTAGGTAAAGTAGGAGATTCGTGTCAATTCCCGATCGGTTCGGCTAAAGCCTTGAACAATTTACTCATCCAACAAGGGAATGATCTGTCGTGTCTTGTCGCAAACACACTGAGTTTGACGTCACATGTAATTGATATGGAAATGTTTAGCTCTTGAATAAACTATTTTACTCGGAAAAATAAATGAAATAGACAATTTTACATTAATATTTGCACTTTAAACTTCAGGCTATTCATCTATACTCTGGTTCGTAATATAAGCGCACAGTTCGCTCACATAGTCAAGCGATAAGTTAGAGATACTTTCTGAGAGCTGCCCAACGCTCACGCCAATACTTACTGTCGGCGTTATTCCAAATTAGTACAAAGAGCATAAATTCCCCACTTCGCTTTTGTTTAGAGAAAATTGAAGACTGGTTTAACCTTTAAAATTTTGCACACAACCATATATGGCTTCTACTAACATTGATAATATTTCGACCTGTTACAATATACCATTCCATGGAAGTTGCACACATCTCATTCTTTGAATTAACCGATTGGAGGAAAATAGCTTAGATGTATGTGACTAAATTTAAACTATGTCCAAAAACTGAGGGGTTTCACTGTGAGTAAATGTACTAATGCTGCAAGACGAATATTTGAATTCCTAAAGAAAGAATCAGATAAATTGAAATAAAGGAATAATGACACTGTCAACAAAGTAGAGGATTTATGATATACTTGATTCTTTCTTTTAACACATTGAATCGTGTAAATTAAACTCGCGAATGATAATCGACACGTTTTTAAACATCACACTAATTCGGTTTCATTCTGTTTATTGTTTTAATTTGTATGGATGTGTAAAAAAGTTAATAATAAATAAGTACCTGTTTGTGAGTTCTAAAGGAGATTTAGGCTGAAATAATGTATTAATACAATGATGAGACTATATCTCATCTTCAACAGATGAAAATTTTAAACCATACTACAATTTTAATTATTGATAATAGTATATAATACACCAGTAATTTTCTCTTTGAAAAACAAGTTTCATTATTTGACAGTTGAAACATGAAACCTATGTCACTGGTGATTATGTTAATATTTTTTATTAGTGACTAGTAATTATTAATCAATTACATTTAATTGTACGTTAAATCACAGGCATCACTTTTCTTCTTGAAATATTTTATCTCTCGATTGTATGTGTCTTCATGTAGATTTACTTTCTTTCGAACTGTACTAGATGTATATTGAACATTGTCGTTTTTCTCATCAGTTTTTCTACATACCTATGTGCTTAGCTTATACTTCCAAAATTCTTATTGGTTTCGTTTTCTTCACTATAAAATCTCGTTTGCCTCGTACCTTCTTGACTTTTCTGTCAATTCTTCTTCTTTGCTGCTGCTGTTGCTGTTCTATATATCTGCGTTTTTCTTGACTGCCTTTTAACGTTCTTCTAAATAACATTTCCAACTTTCTTCTCTTCAGATTTCTCATATTTTGAAATTTGGATTTATGAAAGCTGAGGCCACCAGACTAGCAGTGGCATTGTGTGTATTATCAAAATATTAACAAACAGATATTACTATTCGATTCATATAATGTGTAAAATGAAGTGGGACCTCTGTCACTCAAAATCTTAACTAAACCGTCGCACATTAATTTACCTGTTTAAGCCAAATATAACGATAAGAAACCCCATCTAAGCCATATTTATTATTATAATATTATAATTTTTTGCTGTTTACTACACGAACTATAACGTAACTACAAAATAACCATACTCATTTCATACTCATTTGCACTGGCTAACGGAATTCAAAGAATCTGTAAATGTGTTTTTTCATGTGTCATCTGTACGATGGTACTTAGTAGAGTTCAATAAAAATATGTTTGTGATTAATTTACCGTTCACAACGACAACCCGTTTACAAAGTTGTAAATTCATCCCTTCTAAGGCATCACGCCCCCCCCCACACACACACACATACACATCAGAGATACATTCAAAGCCCTAAGCAACCAACGCGGAAACAGCCTTGAACATGTTTCACCTGAGACCGTTTGCACAATCCAATGCAACTGATTAGAACTATTTTATTGGTTTGCCTACCATGAGAATATTTCGTTGGAAAAACAGGAGATTAAATATTTTCAGAATAATTTTTGTTATATTTAATTTTGTAATTGTGTATCATATAAAATAGTTACGTAAAATAAATTGAATGTTATTAATGGAGGAATAATCAAGGAATGGCCAAAGTGCAATATTTACAATTTGTAAATTATGTCTTAGAACCCTAGCTAGAAATGGAATTGAGGGGGGGAGGGGTTACGCCACTTCTTAACGGTGCTTCATCTCATCTTGAGCCTGTCTGTGCTCCTGCTTCTCCTCCTTGGCCCGCTTGTCTGAAGCGCAGTAGTGTGACCGTTTGTCGCGTGGCGCGCAGCTGTCCGGTGCGGGTGGCGCGGGTCAGTC
This sequence comes from Gryllus longicercus, assembly GCA_038098605.1. Taxonomy (NCBI): domain Eukaryota; kingdom Metazoa; phylum Arthropoda; class Insecta; order Orthoptera; family Gryllidae; genus Gryllus; species Gryllus longicercus. Next base: position 791,328 of record JAZDUA010000590.1, read on the forward strand.
GTCGCCGTCGCCGCCGCCGACGCGGCCGGCGCACGAGTCGCAGTCGGCGCCTGTGGAGTGCGAGGGCGGGGGCACGGAGGGCGGGGCTGCGGGCGGGGGCGCGCCCGCCGCCCCCGCCGCCCCCGCCGCCGCCGCCGCCCCCGCCACCGCCGTCGTCACGCCTCGCGCCCGCACGCTGCCCGCGCAGCTGCGCCCCGCCTCCATCGCCGTGCCCAGCCACAGCCACAGCCTCAGCCTCAGCCGCGACGCCGCACGGGTGCGTACCCCCATCTCCCCCCTCACACACACATACTACATGGTTGGTTATGTCGTGCCACATGCCCTGAGGCCATTTGCCCCGTCAGTGTAGTGCAGCTTTTTTCATCATCGGGAGGTGGCGGTGATCTTCCCCTGCTCGATGGTGAGATCGATGAGATGCTCGACGGTCACCGACCTACACGTTGGCTAGCTAGGTTTTCTCCAACCAGGTATCTTCCGCCATCAGGGCACCGCCCCTCACGGAACAGGCTGTAAGCTCCTGAGTGATCTCCCGATGTGTGTTGGTGTAGTGCATGCAGTAATTGCATATCCCACACAATATGCTCCTCGTGTAGCACACAAACACTTGCATCCCACACATCCAAAGGGAGGATATTGGTGAAGGTTTTAATTTTTTCAATGCCAAGAATTTGACTTCTTCGTTTATACAACTCCATTACAAATGAGAAAGTATGTGGAATTTATTTCGTCCGGAGTCAAGAGTGAATGGTTTTGATCGATTCACACGCTACGCGTCTTGGATCTGACAAGAACATTTCCCCAGGCACTTTTGGCAATATTTGGGAATAATTTGATATAATGAATTCTTCGTCTAGGAAGTGAAAGGAGACCAATGGTCTGGCAGCATGATGTTCGACAACAAAATGTATCATCAGTCCTGTTTTAAACGTATGTTCTCGTTATATATTTGGTTGTTTGTAATTCCAAAGGTAAGAAGAATAATTGTTGCACATCTGGTCTTGTTGCTTTCTGTTTTTCATTATCTTGCACCACATTCGAACCATGTGAAAAACAGATAAGACAGGAAGAAGTTGAATATTTGTCGTTTTTCTAAATGACTTCATGACGAAAACATTTCTCCAGCGTGTCACCTACAACACACAAGGCGGTTTAATTCTATTACTTATTGATTACTAGGAAGGAATTACTCTGTCAGTCTTAGATAAGTTCTGAGAAGAACAGTATCGTTTGTAAATAACACGAACCAGCAGAATGAATGAACATGAACTCACCGATGTACAAAAAGCTGTAACTCCCACTTGGAAGTATACTGAAAGGTATGATTGGGAGCAGTGCTTTATACTTAAACTTTGAGCTAGGTGCTCTGCCCTAGGGCGTTATTTCTCACTTTCGCTTTCGTACTCTTCCCCCTCCCCCCCCCCACACACACAATAAAAAATGGTTAATTGTTTTATTGACTGTTGTTAATAGAACAGAACTATAACCTAAGAAAATTTGAACAATTTCCAACAACGAAAATCCGTTGTGCTGCAAAGAGTTAGAACTGGTGGTCAAAACTGACACCTCAAATAGATAAACATTATAAGTACATAAAATTAATTTGCTTATTGCATCTGTTACTTTATATCAAAGGCCCACCCATTGTTTTCTCGGAGGAGGGGGGTACGCGGCAGGTATAGTGTCTATCCGGCTTGATGTTCTCTTATAAGGAATTTTTCATTTATGCTGAATATAAAATATATTTTTATTTGTTGACTAGTGGTTAAAATTTAACCCTAAGCAATTGATATATTGAACGACATTCGTTAGTATAAAAAAGTAGTAAATGCTGTATACTTTTATGTGTGTCAATGGCTTCTGGAGGTGGGCTGCAGGGGTGAGGGTTGGGGGTGGTGTGCTAGTTGTTTAAACGCGCGTGGTGAGCAGGGGTGGGCGCCTGAGCGGAGCGCATGGTGCGCAGGAGTCGCCGTGCGCGATGTGGGCGCTGCCGACGCCGCCCACGACCGCCGCCGCGGTGCTGGCCGCGCGCAGCGCCGCCGCCGTGGCGGGCCCGGCGCCCATGCGCCACAGCCTGGCCTTCGGCGAGACCATCACCAACGGCCGGCGCAGCCTCAAGCGCATCGGCCTGGTGCTCGGGGTGCGCGGGTCGGGCGTGGCCGACGCCATGGCCACCGAGGTGGTCGCCGCCGCCGCCACTGCCACCACAGCGCCCTCGGCGCAGTCGCTCCGCGCCCGCAAGCTGGAGGAGAATGGCGCCGCCCCCGCCGCCGCCGCCGCCGCCGCCGTGCCGGTGCGCCGCTTCTCCGTGGGGCTGTCGGCGCCGCTGGGCTCCGAAAACCTGCTGCTGCGCGGCACGCGCCTGCGCAACACGGACTACGTCTACGGTAAGTCTCGGAATGAATGTTACAAACTTCTATAGCATCTTGGGGGTGGTGAAGATGATCACTTGTTGCCAGTGAACACGTGGTGGGAAATAACAATAATAATAATAATAATAATAATAATAATAATAATAATAACGTCTTTATTTCTGCCGAGGCTCAGGTTGTAAGGCCTGCTCTGTCGCCCAATCACTTAAATATTAACATTTACTAGATTACAATTGAGACGCTCTGGTACTGGCGTACAATGGTAACTGACTTCGCGTTACTTACGGAAGTGCATTGATCGTATTAGCTAACGGAGATGTGCTGCACATAAGTAATGATACATAAAGTATGAATGTAGATTCATTGTCAATTTTCTGGATTCTGAAACTAACATGATTCAAAGGTTGCCCATATTTCTTATTTACAAGAAAGGCGCGTTTTGTCAATAATTTTACATTCACAAAATGTCAGAAATTATCTCCTGCGCCCAAATGCCTCAATTGTGAACAAATTACAAATAAAAAAGGAGGACAGATTTTACATTTATATTCGTAAATCTCACATAACGAATATGAATTCCATTTGTCTTCTACAGAATGTCTCAGAATGAATGTGACAAACTTCTAGAGAACGTTGAGGATGTTGAAGATGGTCACGCGTTGCTTGTGAACACATGGTGGGAAAACTCACATAACGAAGATGATAGAAAGTAATCAACTTCCTCCATCGACATGCCATAGAAGTCTGTAACATTTATTCTGAAACATCTGTGCCCATTTATTTTCTAATTTCGCTGGTATATGCAACGTCGGTCAAGGCAGTGTCCAGTCTACGAGATGCCGCGTAAGGCATTATTGTTTCCGTCATGAATTTTAAGAAAGGTAGTCTTTTTTTAGTTCCATATATCGCAGTCTAAACTCCCAAAATCATTCCTCATTGCTTATCTAGTGAATCACGATTAAGTTTTGAGATAAGCGAAGGAAGAAACCAAATCGGGTTGAGCCTGTGGGCTTCCTGAATACGAAGCTACAAGGGTCAGACTGGCGTAAAATGTTGACATGGTGAGCTTTACGTAGAGTGGGGTGTTCCCCCGTCCATAATTCTCTAAGACCAATTTACACGCCTTCTTTCTGACGAACGATTCTGATGGCGTTTTAGCAGGCGCATATTGGCGCTATGTCCCCAGAAGCCGCTGTGCCCAGATTCGCTAAAACTAACGAAACCGTTCGTCAGCAGAAAGCCTGTGAATAGAGTCTGAAGTGCTTCCTACGGTGACTCTGCGCAGCTAGGCGGGGGGTCATTCGTAGACCGAAAACGATCTAAAGATGGTATTGTTGAACAGCAATGTAACTATATATTCTGATGTAATCTGACTTATTTTCATTCATTTATTTACTTATTTCGTACTCATAAAATCAAAGAACTGAGCTTTTTCATTTTCGAACTAGAGATATTTACATCCGACTGACAGGCTAGTTAGTTTCCTTTGGTTTTTCTTTAGCTGTTTAGTTTTTCTATAGTTTTTCATGTCTACTGCTACCATCCAGAGTTTCGTATTTTTTCTGGTTTAATAAAAGAAAGAAAAGTCCTATCGTCCAGATGGCCAAGATCGTTAAGGCAGTTGTGTCGTAGCGAACTCGGACTGAACGATCGCGAGTTTGAGTCCCGTCTCGCGCATGGTTGTACTTGTGTTCGTCCATTCACCCCTCACCATCTCTATATCACATCATACTGTTGACCATATCGTTAATCTATAGCGGTTGCTAATGATCTAGCTGCTGACGTTACCTTAAATTTAAAAAATAAAAGATCGTTTGAAAGAAAATAATTTGAAACGATGAGAAAAATTGGTAAGGATATTTTGTATAATAACTCCATTCTTTGAGTCGGGCACGTTCTACGAAGCCACGACTCAACCTCTTGAAAATAAGTTATCTAACTGCATTAACGAAATACCCATTAAAATCAATACTGTTTTATGTAAGCTTTCAGGTTAGGTAACTCCAGTCATTTTGAGAAAGCAATATTGGAATCAGCTCTGAGAGAAGTGTGAGAACAATAGACGCGAAGGAGTACACGAGAGTATCGGAAATCAATGTTTGATAATTTATTTCGGTGATCTGTAATTTGAAAGCCACTTGAAAGTGTTTTCAAAAGTATATCTTACCGATAATAGAAAGAACTGTCGGAAGCTGTTCGCATCACATGAAGAGGATGAAATATGAGCACTTAACCCAATCGTAATGATGAAAATATAGATCGGATGTGGAAGTAAGGCGACCGGCCCGCTTCAATGTTACAGAATTGACCTGGAATACACAAAAAAAAACAATCAAAATGTTTTTAAAATTCTCCCCCACAATCATTCAGCTTATTATCATGCACGTTTCTAAAGTTACCATGTAGAATTGAAGGCACGTAACAAGTGTCGCGTCGAAATATTGTTGATGCCAATTTATTGAAGATACCAGGGAGTGTAAGGTCTCATCGTATGTATTGCTCTCGTGCATAAATCTATCAAGAACGTCAACTGACCATCTTAATAATCTTCCCTATAGTGAGCGTAACGAATGTTGTTTGTTTCAGGGTGCGCCGTGTACACAGGCCAGCAGACGAAGTTGGCCTTGAATTGGCGCCTCACGAGCAACAAGTTCTCCACTATTGAAAAGTGAGTCACCTCCCTTGTTGAATCCTCTTCTCCTTTTACCCACGTGATTCAAGGCAACTGAAAACGAGTGTTTCAATCTCATGTCTGCCTCATGTTAATTAAATGTGTTAATTTACGCGGCAGTTGACACTTCCTTACGCTGTTAATATGTATCACTAATCATTATATGCTTCTGAAAAGAATAAGTGATATACCATAACTCACCTGTTCATAGCATGCGTCTTCGATTTCTCTTATGATTGGTCTTATGAATCTTGTTTCTATAAAGAATTTTTTAATACACTTTCCATTTACAATTTTAAAAAATATTAATTTTGCTTTGTTCTAAAAGAAAATGTATCACTCGTGGCGAATGCCGGAGCAGTACCCTAACAAACGGGCCACGGACCGCGCGCGATCTCATCTTCCTCTTCCTTGTCCTATCATCACCCCCTTACACACACACACACTAACACGCACTACACTTCCACACATGCCGGGAAACCGGTCGGGAGCTTAGAGCTTGTCCCGGCTGGTAGGAGATACCTGGTTTGGGAAAACCCCGCTAGCTGACGGTAGATCATCGCCGAATCTCGGCATAGAGTGAAAGAAAGATCACCGCCACTTCCCAAGCAAAAAACATGCATTACACTTACAGGACTAATGACGCTGGTAGTTGACGTGCCCGGAATCACTAAGCAATCAATAAATCGATCAATCAATCGATCAATCAATAGATCAATCAATCGATCAATCAATAGATCAATCAATCAATCGATCAATCAATCGATCAGGGGGGTGAACAAGGCAATTGCAAACCGTTCTGCAATGAACTCCAACGCGTCAAAGGTAGTCACACGAAAAAGAGCGTCCCGCCCTCCAGACAGGAAAAATGCCATTACAAAGATTGAACGAACCGTCGAAAAACAATCAATTTGTTGTTTTTGAGGTTATCGTATCATTGTTGCCGAGATAAAAAAAAGACGTTCATAAATGTAAAATGAAAGTAAATTAACCAAATATAAAATTTTGATAAATTCGAGTTACTTCAATTATACTACGTTGAATTCGAAACTGAGTTTTGGCCACGTAAATGTAAGTTTCCGGTATTCAATTGATATGAACGTTTATGAAAGCTGGGACATGCAAAATCGTGT
>JAZDUA010000590.1:802500-909044 GCA_038098605.1 Gryllus longicercus
TCCAGCACTACTTCAGCCATTAGAGTTCATGCCACGTCGTATTACGGCACTTCTTCTAACGTACATACCACGCATGCGTTTCTATTCTTTTTATTTCCTAATCCTAAAATTATACGTTAAATTTGTGGAACTTTAAAGCATCAAAAAAGTATTCGTACGCCATATTTTTACGTAAATCCATTTATTTGTTATTTATTGATTTTATAATTATAATATAGGCAGATATGGAATTGCAGAGCTATAAGGAAGTACCACTAAATAACGCCACCTTCTGCAGGGGGCACAAAAAATGGAAACTCCCGAATGCAAACGAACAAAAAGTATTCGTACATTGCAATTTCTGCTACCGTTCTACATTGTCAATTCTCGCTAATACTTAGTGTGGAGTCCCTTTACTTCTATGATGGCTTGAAGTTGCCTAGGCATGGATTCCACCAACTTGCTGGTCACAGACTACGAAATATTGCTCCATTTTTCTTGAAATTGTTGAAAAAAGAGATTTGGGATTGATGTCGGGGTTATTAAGAAGGTAACGTCTTGGGAGAAGTGTAAAGAGAACAATCCGTTTATTTTGCATGCCTTACACTTCAAATCTTCATCTGGAAATGAAAGTGTCTCCCATCCATTATTTTACAGCACTTTTGTTCAAATGGATTCGCAACATACGGAAGTACAAATCTGCATTCATATTTTCTTCAACAACTGCAAGGCTACTCACGCTAGAGTATCCTGTTCAGCCCCAAACCACCATGTTGCTTTCTCCATGCTTCACGGACGAGATAATATTTTATACGAGGAAGGCGTCAAATCCGAGGGGGGGCGACCAAACAAACAAAGAAACATAACTTGCTCTTATCCGAAAGTATTATCTCTTTCCAGAACTCTTAGAGGTTTAGCGGCGTGGGCGTAAAAAATTTTAGAGAGAAACTATCTGCTTTCTGTCCCTGCTACAAGACTATGTGAATAATTCATCGACCTATTATATTATTGTCCTCATGGCTAGCTGTTGGTAAGCGTGCTCGCTTTCCTCGACGCGGCCCCGGGTTCGATTCTCTGTGAGGCAATATTGCAATGTCCCAGAATATGTTGCTGTGTGACGATGAGAAAATTCACTTCTCAAGTTGAGAAGACCGGAATACGGCGTGGGGATGTCTACGTGCTAACCACACGTACCCCCTTAACCCATGACCGCGAGGGAGGGACGTCGCCGGTAGGCCTGAGCCCGTTCACGGACTGTCGCGCCAAGTACATAATACATACATACATTCTATTACTTATGTTCGTAAAATTCCGTATAGGTAGGACTACACTGTCTGAGAAAATGTATGGACTGTATGGACATTATTGCTTTTAATTTAGTTCCTCTCTCGTATGGAAGGCATAAAAGTAATTGAGTATTTGATTGGCAATACACAATTATGTTGAGTATGAAGGTATTTGTGGGAGTTAGAATTTATTAAGATCATTTTTATTATTGAAGTCTTCTTTAAACTTCAATTTCGTTTTAAAAAATTGTAGTTAACCATCTTTTATCCTTGCGAGGACTCACTTGAACACAAAAATTCATTTAATCATTTGAGAATACTTGAACGATATTGTGAAAGGAATACAAATACAATGCCGTTAATTTTACCTTGTTATCAAGAATTCGCGTCATTTGCATTTGTAGGTACGAGTTGGTCAAAGCTTGATGTGTGTGTGTGTGTGCGCGTAGGGGGAGCTGGAGGAGTTCTTCGTGGCGCTGGCGCTGTGCCACACGGTGCAGATGGACGCGGCGCCGCCCAACAACAACGCGCCCGCCGCCGACTGCCTCACGTACCAGGCGTCCAGCCCCGACGAGAAGGCGCTGACGGAGGCCGCGGCGCGCGTCGGCGTCGTCTTCCTCGGCGAGGAGGGCGACTTCGCCTCCGTGCAGGTGCGCCTGCACTACAGGGCGATGCCTTCCACGCCCCAGCGCTCCCTGGCGGTCCTTAGCGCTTCTCACCGCAGCCCACCACAACGCACCGCAACCCACCTCAGCCCACCGCAACCCACCTCAGCCCACCGCAACCCACCTCAGCCCACCGCAACCCACCTCAGCCCACCGCAACCCACCTCAGCCCACCGCAACCCACCTCAGCCCACCGCAACCCACCTCAGCCCACCGCAACCCACCTCAGCCCACCGCAACCCACCTCAGCCCACCGCAACCCACCTCAGCCCACCGCAACCCACCTCAGCCCACCGCAACCCACCTCAGCCCACCGCAACCCACCTCAGCCCACCGCAACCCATCACAACTCACCTCTACTCACCTCTACTCACCTCTACTCACCTCTACTCACCTCTACTCACCCCTACTCACCTCTACTCACCTCTACTCACCTCTACTCACCTCTACTCACCTCCACTCACCTCCACTCACCTCTACTCACCTCTACTCACCTCTACTCACCTCTACTCACCTCTACTCACCTCAACCCACCTCAACCCACATCAACCCACATCAACCCACCTCAACCCACCTCGACCCACCTCAACCCCTGAACATACCGCAAACAATCCCATCCCACCTCAACCCACCACCACTCACCACAATCCGCCACAACCCACCACAACCCACCACAACCCACCACAACCCACCACAACCCACCACAACCCACCACAACCCACTACAACCCCCCTCACCCACCTGAACCCACCTACAAATCACTTGAAAAATCTCCTCCAATCGTTTTCAGTTGCCGACGCTCCCTACCGACACATGTTCTCGTAATTAAATGAATTAAAGTATTTTCACAGTAATGAGCGGTGAGCTTTCTGGCATTTTATATTCAATATGCACCTAGTCAGGGAAAAAATTACATTTACCTTTCGGTAAGAAATTACACGAAAATCATGTGGAACACATCACTAACGCAACCAAAACCAGTTTCGGGGCTATTACAATCACTAGCGCGAGTTCGAATATCCAGTGTTTTCTGAACAGCGGTATTATGCGTGGATAACACGCGGATAGTGCACACGCGTAGTGTGTCTCTTCTTGCGTGTCTCGCTCGCTCTTTATCTGACGTCGAGTGCTCAGATAACTCGCGCGAACACTTCATCGGCGGTGCATAATGAAAGTGGCATATATCAAATATCGACATTTTTTAGTTGAGAGATAAAATGTTTACAAAATGTGGCACTTATACTAAAATAAATTTTATAACGATAAATAACAAAACAGCAGAGAGGTACCCTGAAAAGTATTTTACCGCGAAATAAACAAAGACGTTCAGGATGAAACTATTTCCCTGCATAATGAAAATTTTTGAGTTGCCTATATTCTTGCGCATCAGCAACAATGTGTGTTTCACCCATGTGCGTTTACATTGAAGTACCTGTGCTCTACGAATAAATATTCCATTTAAGTGCCTCTCAGGTTTTGCCTTGACTTCCACCCAACTCGAGGTCAGTACCCACGCAGCTGCCACTCTTGTTTAGGAGAGGCATTCTTGAAGTTAATTACATTCATGCAGTCATACGTGCAACGTCTTCCTTCTTATGCTCGGTCATGAAGACACTTGCACTCTAACCTGAGTGATTCCATTGAGTTCGTTTATTGAAAAATGTCTTTATTTAATGCATGCTTTGTTCAATAAAACTCACCCAATCACACATGCTGTCTTTTTGCTGCTCATGTGCGTTTTGGCCAGTTCTGTGCCCATATTCGGTGCTTTAGATCTTGTGGGCCAAGATACATTTAAAATTTTACCGGCAACACCAGAAGCTTATCGATCACTTACTAAATACCTTGTTAAAGAGGAAATTGAGTTTCACAGTTATCAGCTAAAACAAGAAAGGGCATTTAGAATAGTATTAAGAAATATCCACCCTACAGTAAATATTGATGAATTGAAAACAGAAATAGAAGAAAACGGTCATACTGTAAGAAATATCCACAACTGCAAACACCGTGTAACAAAAATTCCCCTACCGGTATTTTTCATTGATTTAGAACCAAAAGATAATAGCAAAGACGTTTATAAATTGCAGTACCTTCAAAATACCAAAATAATAATTGAAGCTCCAAGAGTAAAGCGAGACCTTGTGCAGTGCCAACGCTGCCAAAGCTGGGAGCACACGAAGCACTACTGCAATCATCCTTATCGGTGTGTAGTGTGCGGTGAGAATCACGATAGCAAAAACTGTGATAAAAAGAAAAACAAGACGATTCTCCCAAAATGTGCTCTTTGTGATGGTCCACATACGGCGAGTTATAAAGATTGTGAAATTTATCAAAAAATACGTAATAAAAAATATCCACAGGCAACAAAAACTCTTCAACATTCAAACTATATTGCTTCACAAACTAAAGTGAATACAGATCAAGAAAACGTCTCACAACTGAGACCTACTTCAACAAATAATTTACATCAGCGTGGTACTTATGCACAAGCACTGAACAGCTCACAACAGAAGAATAGCTTAAACAATAATGCATTAAACATGGAGTCTAATAATCAATTATTCTCAATAATACAGCAGTCTTTCGAAAGATTTGAAACTATACTAAGCAGACAAGCAGAACAGATAAATGCACTTTTAAATCTTGTGTCAAAACTGCTAACTAAATTATGAACAAATCATATAAAATAGCAGCATGGAATGCCAATGGCTTGTTACAACACAGAGATGAAGTTAAGTGTTTTCTTCAGTTAACAAATACAGACATAATGCTCATTTCAGAAACTCATTTCACTAATAAGAGCTTTTTCTCGCTTCAAGGATACACCATATATTACACAAACCATCCAAATGGTACAGCACATGGAGGAACAGCCATAATTGTTCGGGAAAAAATTAAACATCATTTACATTCTCAATATAGCACCATGTATTTGCAGGCAACATCCATTCAAGTAAGCGATGCATTCGGAACATTGAATATTGCAGCTGTATACTGCCCTCCAAAACACAAAATTCGGAATTCTCAGTTCACAAGTTTCTTCAAAACACTTGGACCAAGATTTATTTCTGGCGGTGACTACAATTCTAAGCATCCTTTGTGGGGCTCCAGACTAACATCTCCAAAAGGGAAATCTCTCTCTATGAATCTATAATAAACGAAAGATTATCCACTTACTCTTCTGGACAACCCACTTATTGGCCGTCTGACATTAACAAAATTCCTGATGTTTTAGATTTCTTTATTGTAAAGGGAGTAAACCAAAGTTATATTCGCACCTACTGGTCACAAGATCTATCATCTGACCATTCACCAGTTCTACTAAGCATCAGCTCATTCATTATTGAAGACAACAACAAAGCTCAATTCATAACAATAAAACAGATTGGAAATACTTCTCAGAATGGCTAATTAATAACAGCACCGCTAATCTACCATTGAAAAGTGCTCTCGATGTAAATGAAGCAATAGAATACGTAACAAGACAACTTCATCAAGCTGCATGGTATTCTACACCAGAAATTAAGCAACATAAAACAACAAATATCCCACAATTAATAAGGGAAAAGGTGATAGCAAAACGCAAATTAAAAAAACAATGGCAAATCATTAAAGATCCAGCAACTAAAAGAAGACTAAATTCTGCTTCACAAAACCTGAAAAGATTACTTCGAGAACACCGAAACAACGCTCTACAAGATAAACTTATAAGACTGACTCCAAATTCAAATTCAGAGTACTCTCTTTGGAAAACCACCAAATGCTTGAAGAGACCAATACAACCTATTCCTCCGATCAGAAAAACTGATGGCACATGGGCTAAAAGCGACGAAGAGAAAACGGAATGCTTTGCCTCCCATTTCTCTAACGTCTTTCAACCATTTCCTCCACAAATATCTGCAGCAGAAGAGGAAGAAATTTACAACATCCTAGATTCACCGTTGCAACTAGCTCCCCAAATCAAGCCCGTAAGTGCTCGAGAAGTTGAAACAATAAAAATTTTACCAACAAGAAAAGCTCCCGGATATGATATGATTTCTACAACAATTCTAGGCCATCTACCAAGAAAATTGATAGCCTTAATTACTTCCATTTTCAATGCCATTCTAAGATTAGGACACTTCCCCGAGCAATGGAAAATAGCCCAAGTAATAGTCATCCCTAAACCGGGCAAACCAATGCATGAAGTAGTGTCATACAGACCTATTAGTCTTCTACCAACACTATCCAAAGTTTTTGAGAAGCTACTTCTGTCACGTTTGAATCCACTTCTACAAGAAAAAGAAATAATACCCCATCATCAATTTGGGTTCAGACAAAGCCATTCGACTATAGAACAAATCCATCGAATAGTAAACGAAATTAGTGAATCGCTAGAAAACAAAGAATATTGCTCTGCCGTGTTTCTCGACATAAGCCAGGCTTTCGATAAGGTCTGGCACCCAGGTTTATTGTATAAAATTAAGTAAAACTTACCATATCCTTACTATCTCTTACTAAAATCGTACCTCACGGAGAGATATTTTCAAATAAAATTTAACAGTGTAACTTCAGAACTTATCCCTATAAATTCGGGGGTTCCTCAAGGAAGTGTGCTTGCACCTTTCCTTTACTCCTTATACACTGCCGACATTCCAACATCAGAAAACGCATTGACAGCAACCTACGCGGATGACACAGCCATCTTAGCTCGACACAAAGATCCAGCAGAAGCATCACGTCTCGTAGAAGAACATCTGCAATCCATTCACAAGTGGCAGAAACGCTGGCGCCTCAAGACAAATGACAAGAAGTCTGCCCAAGTTACCTTCACTCTGAAGCACGAAACATGCCCTCCTATAAAAATTGGATCACAACCTATTCCTCAAAACGACTCAGCAAAATATCTTGGAACTACACTGGTCAGAAGACTTACATGGAAAACACATATAAAGAATAAAAGAAAAGAATTAGATCTCAAAATTATCAGATTAAACTGGCTATTAGGAAAAAACTCATCCTTAAGCATCGCAAACAAAATTCTTCTGTATAAAGCATTACTAAAACCTGTCTGGACATATGGAATACAACTTTGGGGAGCAGCTCAAAATTCAAATATTGAAATATTACAACGCTTCCAATCTAAAAGCTTAAGAAAATTTGTAAATGCTTCTTGGTACATAACGAACGCCACAATACACCGAAACTTACAAATGACAACAATAAAAGAAGAAATTAACAAGACCAGCCCAAATACTTACAACGACTACATGACCATCAAAATATTCTTGCCATTAACTTACTAGACAATAGTGACACTACCAGACGACTTAAACGATATCATACTTTAGACCTGACATATCGACTATAAATTGTTATATTATTTTCTGTTTTATTATTATATATGCTTATCTTCGTATTTTTTTATTATGTTAGTTTAGTTATCAAATATGTTTAGTGTGTGTTAATCTGAAAAAAAATGTAATATTAGGAGTACGGTCAATGGACCTTACTCCTCTCATGTTATTAAAATTGTATGCAATTTTGCCAAATGTTTGTACCCAAACAAATTGCAAAATAAAATATTATTATAAATATTCGGTGCTTTAGATAATTCATTTAATTTCAATATGCATCGCACCGTAAAATATTATCAATTTGATAAGGACAAGGAAGCTGTTAGGTAGATGACTTGGACAATACGGTTTGCAGTTAATAAGAAGCAAGAGGCTACGAGACGTTAAAAACACATTGATACGTTCAATAAAATTAAAATATTTCAAGGAGACGCTAATCATGTTTCTGAAGTGTCTTGCTGATATTATAAAATGTCTTTGTTCAGAAGCTCATTCGATTTAAAGTAGAAGAATCGATTGACGTTTAAGGAATTATTTACTCAAGAATGTTTTGAGAAGAACATAATTTCAAATGTTCCGTCTAAGTTCAATCTTGAGACTGTATATAATTTTTTTAATTGTTTTGTTTCTTTCGTTTGTATCTATTATTATTGTTATTATTATTATTATTATTATTATTTGTAAGCTCCCACAAATCTCCAGAAAAAGGCTTCTTGCGTTGCCGAAAAAGGAACATGTCTTTACATGTCTTTACGATTCTCTTGAATTGAATGATAGCCTCTCGATTCAATCCCGATTACCATGTCTGTTTAAAGTCATCTCTTACATTTACCATATTCTCCTGTCGTAACTCTATGTACAAATTGACTACTGCTTTTTTCGAAGGACAAAAACAAAAGTCTTTTTAATATTTAGGTATAACGTTGAGCTGAAGGCAAGGAAATACAACCGCATGTACGCCATGAAATCCGAGATAAGGTGCCAAATAAACATAAAATTGCATCAAAAATTTTCTCACTTGGGGTGTCGATATGATTTATCTTGCACTCCGAATCGAACATAACCCTAGATTTCCTTGGGAGAGAAAACAGCGGCGCACGTGATGACAGGGGGAGAGGGGGCAGAAAAAATCAGGGGTCCGGGGAAGTGGATGCAAGGCGGCTCATCTTTATAAACAAAAAAGTCATCCTTCCTCAATTCATAATCATTTCTCCCTACATTATAAATAACTTGCAGTGTTTAATTCCGCTTGGAGAGCAATACATTGTTCATTTCTTTCGAGGCCGGGGGCAAGCATGAAGCCAGTGTGTGTGTGCGCGCAGGTGAAGGGCGAGGTGCGGCGCTACCGGAAGCTGGACGTGCTGGAGTTCTCGTCGGACCGGAAGCGCATGTCGGTGGTGGTGGAGGACGAGGCGGGCAACGTCGTGCTGCTGTGCAAGGGCGCCGAGACGGCCGTGCTGCCGCTGGCCGACGCGGGCCCCACGCACGAGACGCAGGCGCACGTCAACGACTTCGCCATGGTGAGCGCGCCACGCGCCCGGCCAGCGCCGAGGGCAAATACCAAAGCTACGCAAATAGTGATTTGCATATTAAGTGCGTAAAGTTTCCGTTTCTCTCACGGTCGAGATGGAGATTTCTTTGCCTCGACCTGCGGCCTCGGCAAAAAATCTCAATCGAGGCCATAAAAATAACGTGATTTCACACACGAAATGTGAACAACATTTTTTTTCTACAACTGCGTAAAAATATAATACAAAAGGTTTTGTAAACTTGTATTAGAAAAATAAGCTTGAAACCTTCCCCGTCGTGATACAATGTAGAAATGAATTTCACAGGACCATGATTGGAGAAAAGTATTCTAAAATTATGCAAAAAATACTTTTACGGTAACGGTAACGGTAAATCCTCACGGTAACAAGATATGTCTTGACAACAATCTCTTTTAATGGATATATGACGAACTTCACGTAGTGCTATCGATGCACAGAAGTTGCCTTTTTATGCAGTTATAGAAAATAGTTATGTATGATACGAGAGGTAAAAGTTACATTTTTTTTGAGAAAATATATATTTTAAAAAATTTCCTTTACTGATTAGACTACTACATACTTACACTGTAGTATGCTCTGTGTTGTTTTCTTCAACCACCACGTGTAAAGCCTTGTGACTGACCAGTGAATAAGATAATTTTTCTTACAAATATTTTCCCAAAAAATTATCCTACGACACGAGAGCGGTAGGCCGAGTGGTAAAAACCTAGCATACAAAATAGTCACTTTTACCACGTGCCATAAACTATTCTTTAGACAGCCTTGCATTTTTACTCATTTTCATTTTGTTTTACTTAATTTAAGTGTACAAATCACTTAATAGTACTTTAAGGTCAGTATTTGTTAATGCGGACAGACAAAAGTATTTTCTTTCCATTGCTGCATTCACAAATTTATATGATCACTTGAGAAATGTCTCACTTTTAGCACTAGTGCTAAAAATTGAAACTTTAGCGCAACCTTTGCATACTCTGAAAGAACTGCTTTTACTAGTAGCTATCTAAAAACGAAATTTCGTAGAAGATCAATACCAAAGTTTGAAAAGACCATAATTCACAATAAAAAGAGTTGTCGACAGACTTTTCCCAAATAGTAACTGAAGCCCCTAGATAACTTTGTCAACAAAAGATATCGCAGTTTGTCAACAAATGGAAAAAAACTAAATACTGGTGTACGTCAGTCTCAACGTTTCATTTATTAAATGAACTAGTAGTGCTACAATATTATTTGTAATGGTTGTGTAATAGTTATTTGTCTCATAACTTTCGTAAGATTTCTCGTTACAATACGATATTGGAGAACCAATCAAGTACTGTAACAATATGTTGAGATCATCCAACGACCTATTCACTTTGTCAAAATTCCAATCCAGTACAATAATGTTCTTTGAAATGTATTACAATTTGTTGTTCATCCTATAATGACAAGCTCATTTTAAGAGATGATTGATTATTAGGGCACTTGTGTTCTAATAATGTTTGTTTCAAAACTAATCTCAATTTAGTAAAGTTTCATTTTTGATAGATGAAGTGAATAAAATAATTATATTTTTATCAGATGTATTAGTAATATTTATACACTCTTCGTCAACAATGAAACGCAGCACAACATGACTATTTTCTAGATTTTTTATGGATGCTTTTTTTAACAATAATAATGTCTTCTTACGGGTCAGGTACGTTTTGTATCTTTTGTTTAACCATATCTAACGTACGTAGGAACAGTGTAAAGAAAAAATGTATTAGGTTCTTAGTCGCTTTCTCGAAAGAAAGTTTTGACGTTTGTGTGTTGATTTGTTATCGTATGCTGATTTCCGTCTGATTTTTTTACCGCCAAATTTCTAGAGAGAATAGGGGAGGAAATCCCATGTGTCACGTGACTCCTATGCTTGGTACTGAAATGTGAACTGAAATTGTCAAACTATTGTTTTTTATGAATATTAAAGACCATTAGACTTAATAATAATTGATATTCTTTACTAAAATAATTCACTTTACATGAAATTTACGTCATTGACTTTACGATAGTGAAGAAATGGAAATAATACTCAAATAAACAACTATTGCTAAAACCATGAAATAGAATCATTACTGTAGTTTTTTAGATAATATTGAAGTGTCTTGATTGTATAAGCAGCGTGTTTTGGATGTGCATATTGAGCCCTGATATTCAATTTTGGAATGATTGACTAAATTTAAACGTCTGGTTTCAATTGAATATTCATTCTTTATTTTAATAAAATGTGCGTACTGAATATTTACGAAATTGTGTGTTCAATCGTTTCTCTAGAAACTCGCGTTTCATGACGATATTCACGAACTATTAAAATACTAATGCATCGTAGTCCAATAGATTCAGATGGCGTCACTTTTGAAGTCTTCACTCGTCGCAATCCAAAAGTATGTGGTAGGCTACCAGGCATAGTAATATTGTAATTTGGACCCCCACTCCGAGCTAAGGTGTGTTTTTGATTAGAAGGTCATCTGAGATACACACGTACTTTGTCTTCTCTACTCTCCTTCCTACTGTTGTTTAAGAATTATGAAATTAACATTCACAAAACACCGCTTTCCATACCTAATCCTGAGTTCATTTCTTATTTTCGCCACAAATAGACGCCCAATACAGACCAAATCTTGCTTCATAAATTGAAAAAACTACTGTACCTTTAGTGTTTAGCTTTTGTCTCGGTTGGGCGCGCTTTTGTTCTCCATTATACATACACACTAAGTCCCTTTAACCATCAAAGGAATAACATTTACCAACCATCGGAGATTTTGATATCAAATTCACGATATCTTGAACAAACGAAACTAATCATCCTCCACAGTCATAATATTAAAAATTTCGAGCCTCAAGCCGATTAATCTTATTTTTTAATACTTCCAAATAGCTACATTATTGTGCATAATTACGAACTACCGAATGGAACAGATGTTGCAGTTTGAGACGCTCGCGTGGCTACAAGGATTTTTGACGCGCATAAATACTCACGCAGCCAGAGGACAGGCGTAATTTCTCTGCGGCTGTTATAGTGGTTTGCAAGGTTGTGCCGTGTGCAACTTAGTTTCGAAATTCTTCAAGGGTATTTTTTTTAAGTAAGGACAGTTTTGAAAAAAATAAAATAAAGTGTTTTTTAAATTATTTAAAATTCATGCGCTTGTTAATACTGGAAAGGAAATAAATATATAGAATAACATAATTGTATCTTATTTCAGATTATAAACACTTTTAGGTGTACGTGTTTTCTTTTTTAACTTGTATTAAAATAACTCTTATAGTTTTATATCTGGAAGGTGGTCTATTTTCAGCACCATCTATAGAATTATAAAAGTCGAAGAATTCACGGAACAGATTATTTCATAAAGATCGGTTGCTCTAATAAGTAAAACGATTATGATATACTACCATGTACTTGTAGAACTCAACTAACCGAGAAAGTCGCTGGAAGTGTCTTAATTATTACTGAATGTCTTAATTATTTTTATTAAAAAATGTACCGAATGTGTATATATATATATATATATATATATATATATATATATATATAGGAAAGAAAAGATTAATTTGTGTATATCAGTAAGTCAAAGAGTTTCCTAGAACTGGGCGTGATTTCTTCTTCTTCTTCACTTCTGCCTGTTCCGTCCTCAGTTTCTCTCCATCGTTTTCGTGGCCTTCCCACGTCTCTTCTTCCTCTCGGCGCGTATAACAAAGCTGCTTTAGGAAGTCTGCTATCACTCATCCTTTCCAGATGTTCTACCCATCTTTGTCTATATTCTTGCATTCTAGTATTAATTGATGTCACTTGTAACTCTTTTCTTATTTCTTCATTTCTTATTCGGTCTTCTCTTGTGCAACCTTTTATTCTTCGCAGAAATTTCATTTCGCTACTTTGTATTCTTGTCAGTGTTTTTTGTGTTAATACCCAGCTTTCGCAGCCGTAGAGTAATGTAGGAACTGCCATGGTATTGTAAAATTTAATTCTTGTTTCCGGTCTTGTCTTATTTTTTAAAGTGTTGTGTATCGTTCCACATATTTTTTGATATTTCATTAATTTATTGTCAATATCTTTATCTTTTTCATAACTTATTTGACACCCTAAATAATTAAAGGAGAGAACTTGCTCTATAATTTTGTTTTCAATGACAATTTTTGACCTTCCTGTGTCCTTCCCCCTGAATGCCATCACTTTTGTTTTTTCTTTTGATATATTAATGTCATAGCTTTTGCAAATTTTATTAAGGTGGTGTACTACTATCTGTAGTTCGTCTTCTGTTTCCTGGATAATAACTGCGTCATCAGCATAGAATAAAATCTTTAATATCTCTTCTTTGGTCATTCTTATACCAGTGTCAACTTTCTGTTTTAAAGACTTACTTATGTCCTGTACATAGATATTAAATAATGTAGGTGATATAGGACAACCTTGCTTTACTCCTTTATTTGTTATTATCTCTTCAGATACTGTGTTTTCTATTCTTATTACTATTTTAGTATTTTCATATAGGCTTTTGACCACCTTTATTAGATGCCGTGGATAGCCTTGTTTTTCCATGATGTACCAAAGTTTATCTCTATTTACACTGTCGAAGGCTTTTTCGAAATCTATAAATGCCAGATGAGTTTGCAGGTTATATTCCCTTCTTTTATCCAATATTTGTTGTACTATGAAGATGTTATCAGTAGTCGATCTTCCTTTCCTGAAACCATTTTGCTCTTCTCCCATCAGTACTTCTGCAATACTTTTCAGTCTTTTATTTACTATTCTGGCATACAATTTATATATGCAGTTGAGCAAGCTTATCCCTCTATAGTTTTTACATTCGTTTCGGTCGCCTTTTTTGAATAACGATATAACTTCTGCTATTTTCCACTCCTCTGGAATTTTACCTTTTTGACAGCATTCGTTTATTATGTGTAACAGTCTCCATAACAACACCGTTCCACCATATTTGAACAGTTCTGTATTTAACTTATCTCTTCCTGAAGCTTTCCTGTTTTTCATTGTTTTCAATTCCTGTATGTCAATCAAATCGACTGTCTCATCCTTTTCTTGGCAATCTCTTTGTTGTTCTTCATTTTTGCTTAATTTCCTGCACCAAAGTTCTCTATAATGCCTTATCCATAAATCTTTGTTTATCATACCTATTTTTGCTACATCTTTTTGTTCTTTATTTATATGTTTTAGGACTTTGTAAGCAATATTTTGTCTTCCGTGTATGTCATGTTCTACTTGGCTTATAAATTTATCCCAAGACTTTTGATGTGCTCTTCTCACGATTGTGTTAGCTGCATTTCTTTTTTCTTTATATGTTTTTCTTGATTCCTCATCTTTTTTTGGATCCATTGTAAATATGCTTTCTGTTTATCCTTTACTGCTTGCGCTATTTCTTCATTCCAGATCCGTAGGCCCTTTCTACTTCTAATTTTATTTTTCTTCCCTAGGGCTTCCATTGCCGCTCTTTGAATACATTCTCGTACGTTTTCCCATTCTAAGTCTAGGTTGTCTTCAGTTGGTTTTTCCAGAAGGTACTTCTGGAGTCTGCCTTGGTAGAGATTTCTTACACTTTCTTCTTGAAGTAAATGTATTTTATATACTTCTTCTTGAGGTATTTTTTGTCTGGTTCTAATCTTTCTCCATTTTGCCCATATCTTAAAATCAGCTATTAGGATATAGTGATCTGAGCCTATATCACATCCTCTAAATACTCTCACATCATTCAACTGAGGTCTTAGTTTATCATTTATTAAGAAGTAGTCTATTATCGATCTATATCCTCTAGCTGTCCATGTGTACTTGTGAATATCTTTCTTTCGAAAGAAGGTATTTGTCACTTTGAGATGATTCATGCTGGCAAATTGTCTCAGCTCCCGACCGTTCATGTTTATATAATCTTCTCCACAATTTCCTACAATATCTGGGATTGGTGAGTTTCCCACTCTAGCATTTAGATCTCCACATACTATTAAGTGATCGTTTTTATTAGTTTTGTGTACTTCCTGTTGTAGTTGTTCATAAAATGTTTCTGTGTTTTCTCTCCTGCCTTCTTCCGGAGCATATACTCCTATGATTGTTAGATATCCTCTACATATTTTTATTCGAGCTTTTATTATTCTTTCATTTACAAAGGTGTAACTTTCTATCTTATTTTTCCAGTTCTTATCTATAAACAAGGCTACTCCTGCTTTTGCTCTGACATTTTGGGGTACTCCACTGTACAGCATGCAGTAGTTATCTAAATCTTTAGTTCCTTTTAACTTTTTCTTTGTTTCAGTGGCTACTAATATATTTATATTCTTTTCTTTTAAAATGTTTTCTAATTCCTGTTCTTTTATTCCTAACCCTCTGACATTCCAAGTGGCAGTTTTTAATTTTTCCGTGAATCGTTGTCCATTTGCGCGCGTAGGTCGGTTTCCATTGTCAGCCGGCTTTTTACTGTGAGGAATTCGAGTAAGAGTTATTTCTCCATTGCGGGTTACCGGTCCACAGATGGATAGTCAGATGTTGGGGTTGCCAACTTTCAGCCTTCTGACCTGCTGGGTATCTTTTCGGGTCACCATCCCTAGGCAGACTGCCTTCACTGGGCTAGGAGTTCTGCCTACCCCTTTGAGGTCCTGTTCGTCATGCGAAGGTTTTCTTCTGCATCCTATCCTTGAGGTCATCTTATATGGGTCCTCCTGGTGGCGTTGAGGTCGTCTTCTATCTTTCCTCCACTGACGCTAAGGTCCTCTTCTGGAGTACTTCTTCGTCTGACCCCTCTCCTTTGACCTGTCCGGCAAGGGAGGCCCTACCAGTAGCTACGCTACCGCCGGCATAGCTCTCAGGATCATAGGGGTACTCAAGCTCCACCACCAACGACAAGGTCATGTACTCCCTAGGTGGAGGGGCGTGATTTGTGAGCACTAAATACATAGTAGAGGCGGGTAATCCCGACCTGCTAAAAGTACACAAGTACGGTCCGAGCCGCCGAGGCGAACGCTTCGTAACCGAGGTAGCTCTGCCTTATCGCTTTCTGGCAGTGGTGAATCAGCAGCGAGCAGTGCGATAACACTCAGTGCCAGTGTCGTTCGTGTGAGCGGTGTGAACAGTGCCACGTTCAGAAAAAGTGTTATTTTAGTTATAGTAAAAACCAATAAATCATTTTTAGACTAGTGAATGGCCACAAGTAGTTGCTCCGTTACGGGGCAACTAATTCGAAGCGCAATGGACGCTACATATAGTGAAAATGGTGGTGAAAACTCGTTTAACAGTGAATCTGTGCAACCCATCCCAGATCAAGCAATACGTCAACAGCAAGAACGTCTTCAGCAACAACTACAACACCACCAACATCAGCAACAAATAATAGAAATACAACTCTCTCAACTTCTAACTCAATATCATGTGCCTCCACAACCGCCTCTGCAACTAAATCAACTACAGCAACTCCTGACGCAGCAACCACAGTTACCGCTATCAACAAGCAGTGCAGATACGGATTGTCAGAAGACCGATAGATTAGCACAACAAAGCAGTAGTACAACAGACGTATCAACAATGTCATCTGTTGAAGGTATGTGCGATAACACTCTGGAGTGGCAAGAAGTCGTCCCGAGACGGCGGAAACGAAAAATTAGTGAACCTTCACAAAGAGCTCTAAAGAAAATACCAGTTACAGAAAGTATTACTAATTACAACAAATTCGAACTTCTTTCTTCTACAGAACCAGAAAACAACACAATAGAAAAATCTGAATCCAACGAACGAACCAATGGTAATAAAATTCCACCCATTTTTCTACCAGGAATAAAAGACGTGAATATCTTAAAAAAATGCATTGAAGAAGTATTAAAAAAAGAGGAATACAGCTATAAATTACTGAACAGTGACAGTGTCAAAGTCATATTAAGTACAGTTGAAGCATATAGAAAGCTCATAAAACATTTTGAAAATAAAAAATTGCAATTTCATACATATCAGCTCAAAGAAGAGCGTTCTTTTAGGGTTGTACTTAAACAAATTCATGCAAATGCAGATGTTAAGGAACTGCAAGATGAAATTGAAAGTTACGGCCACAAGGTTCGCCAAATTTATAATATTCAACACAGACAAACAAAAGCGCCACTCCCTCTCTTCTTCATAGATCTACAACCTAGCAAAAATAATAAAGATATTTATAACATAGATAGTTTACTGAACTGCAAAATCAAAATAGAAGCACCTCGAGAGAAGAAAGAAATCGTACAATGCAAAAGATGTCAAGAATATGGACATACAAGGACATACTGCCATCGAAAACATCGCTGTGTGAAATGTGGAGAAAATCATCCGACCGAAGTCTGTAAAAAGCGAAAAGAAGACCCACCTAAATGTGCTCTATGTGAGCAAAACCACCCAGCAAACTACAAGGGATGCGAAGTCTACCAAGAAATAAGACAAAGTAAATATCCCCAGAATACACAAAATTCGTATCTTTCTCACTCACACCATCGAAGCAACAAACTTTTAAATAGTAACGTACCTAGCGAAATGCAACACCGCACTTGGGCCCACGTAGCCAAGTACCCTCCATCACATCAAGTCATAAATGATAATAGTAATATTGAAATTGCACAACTAATATCAACTGTTCAAGAAACTTTTCAAAAATTTGAATCAATACTAACCAAGCAAAGTGATCAAATCTCCAACCTGATAAGCCTCATGACCAAAGTAATAAGCAAATTATGAAGACATTTCGTATTGGTGTATGGAATGCCAATGGACTAGCGCAACATTGCAGAGAAATTAACAATTTTCTACAAGACGAAAAAATTGACATAATGCTCATCTCAGAAACTCATTTCACGGAAAAAAGTTTCTTTAAACTACCTAACTATGAAATATATGATACAAAACACCCAGATGGCACAGCCCATGGAGGTACGGCGATAATAATAAGAAGAAACATACAGCATTCTTTGAAATCAAATTTTGAAAATGATTACCTGCAAGCCACATCTGTACTAGTTTATGACAGTTTCGGTTCATTGACAGTATCAGCTGTCTATAGCCCTCCAAAGCATAAAATAACGGAAGAAATGTATAGAGAATATTTCGATACGTTGGGTGCAAGGTTCATCTCTGGAGGTGATTACAACTCAAAACATTCGCAGTGGGGGTCAAGACTGTCGACTTTACGAGGAAAAACACTACTCAACGTAGTCACGTCACTCAACGCAGAACCGCTATCGACAGGAGAGCCAACGTACTGGCCAACCGACTGTAATAAGCTGCCGGACTTACTTGATTTCTTTATCATGAAAGGAACAAATCAGAGCTTTACATCAATTGAAAATTCTCTCGAATTGTCCTCCGATCACTCTCCAGTAATATTAACTATTAGCTCTCATATAATAGAAAATAATTCTAAACCTAGTATTTCCAATAAAAAAACGAATTGGAGAGACTTTCAAACATGGCTTAATGTAAATATTACTGCAAACGTTCCTCTAAAAAGTGAATTTGATATAGATGAAGCAGTTGAATTTTTAACTACTAGTATCCAACAAGCAGCATGGTACGCTACACCAGAAACGTACGGAACAGCTTCTCACAAATACCCCAAAATAGTTGACGAAATGAAAAGAAATAAGAGGAGACTTAAGAAAGTTTGGCAAACCACGCATGATCCAAATGATAAACGAAACTTCAACAGGGCAGCGCAGGATCTTAAAAGATTTCTTCAAGACCTACATGAAAATAAAACCAAGGAGTATCTTGAAAGACTATCACCAACCAAAGACAACGACTACTCCCTATGGAAAGCCACCAAACGCATTAAACGACCAATCAAACCTGTGCCGCCTATACGTGATAAACATGGAAAATGGGCTAGAACCAACCACGAAAAAGCAACAGTATTTGCGGAACATTTTGCAAAAGTTTTCCAACCATTCCCATCAGATGAAGAAGAACAAGAAAGAAATATTATTCAGTTCATTAATGCACCATATCAAATGTCTTTACCAATAAAGCATTTCAAGACAACCGAAGTTTCATATGCAATAAAACAAATTAATCCTCATAAAGCACCTGGATACGATCTCATCACCGGCACTGTTCTAAGAAACCTGCCAAAAAAAGCACTAGCATTGGTAACCTCAATTTTCAACGCCATCATCAGAATTGGACATTTTCCCTCTCAATGGAAATACAGTCAAATTATTGTCATACCAAAACCGGGGAAACCTGTTTCCGAAGTATCCTCGTATAGACCGATAAGCTTATTACCAATCTTGTCAAAAATCTTCGAAAAGCTTCTCCTCAAGCGGATACTTCCAATCATAGCAGAAAACAACATCATTCCAGACTACCAATTCGGCTTTAGGTTGAAACATGCCCCTACCGAACAAATCCACAGAGTAGTAAAAGTCATTAATGAAGCGCTGGAGAAGAAACTTTATTGTTCTGGTGTCTTTTTGGATGTAGTCCAAGCTTTTGACAAGGTGTGGCACTCAGGACTCTTATATAAAATCAAAAATATGTTACCCCACCCGTTTTTTGCACTACTTCGCTCCTATCTTACTGAAAGACGTTTTCAAATAAAATTTAAGGAAGAAACATCATCATTCTATCCTGTTGCAGCTGGAGTACCGCAAGGTAGTGTTCTCGGTCCACTACTGTATCTACTATACACGGCCGACCTACCTGTTTCAACGGACATCACGTCAGCCATGTTTGCTGACGACACAGCATTTTTAACTTCTCATGAAAATGCCATCGAAGCATCAGAAAATCTTCAAGAATACCTCACTGTGCTGCAGGAATGGTTCACAAAGTGGCGTATACAAACTAATGAAAGTAAATCTGTCCATGTAACGTTTGCACTTAGACCAAATAGATGTCCTCCAATTAAAATCAGCAACAAGGATATACCACAGGCAGATTGTGTAAAATACCTTGGTCTACATTTAGATCAAAAAATGACTTGGAAGACACACATCAGAAAGAAAAGAACAGCTCTCGAAATTAAAATCAAGCAATATTATTGGCTTCTAGGCAAACAATCGTCTCTTTCATTGGCTAATAAAGTACTGATTTATAAATCAACAATAAAACCTGTTTGGACCTACGGAATAGAACTTTGGGGCACTGCGGCTAACTCAAACCTAGAAATACTGCAACGATTCCAATCAAAAACTCTAAGATTGCTTGCCAATGCCCCGTGGTTTGTTTCAAATACAACACTACACAATGACTTACACATACCTACAATAAACCAAGAAGTCCAATTCAGATTCCAAAGATATTATAAGCGATTAGAAAACCATCCAAATTACCTTGCATTAAACTTACTAGACAATAGTCAAGAATTAAGAAGATTGTGCAGATTTCATCCCCTGGACCTCTTAAATAGGTTCGATCATTAATAAACAAAATGTATATTGTACTGTTATAGTAATTGCACTGTAACTAAGCAAAACAGCTTAAATTTGTATATATATATATATATATATATATATATGTGTGTGTGTGTATATATGTGTATATAGATATGTATGTGTATATGTATGTATGTATATATATATATATGTGTGTGTGTATGTGTATGTATGTGTGTATGTATATATGTATGTATATGTGTGTGTATATATATATGTGTGTGTGTGTATGTATGTGTATATGTGTATGTATGTATATATATATATGTATATGTATTATATATATATAAATATGGATAAACATAATTACGTTCATGATTGCCAGTGTATTTATATATTGTCTGTTGTTTTTCTGTCTTGGTCATATTTGTCCTATGTTATATTTGTGATTTATACCATTTATTTGATCATTACTGAAAATGAATTCACGAAGGACTGAGAATGCCCAGTTCCTTCACATGCCATTGTAACTTTGCTAAATGATTTGCCTATTGTTCAGATGAACAAATTGCAAATAAAATAAATAAATAAATAAAAAAAAAAAAGTACACAAGATTTTTTTAATGACCGACTCTCCTAAATCTTTTCGGACGTAATGTCACATATTTGGACAGCCAGGAATAAATTACGCATAGAGGTAACCCACAAATTCCTTATCATGTGTATCGACTCAGTGTTCATTTATGAAATACCTTCTACATAACTCCACGAAATGGTATCTTTTCACTCACGACATATTTACTGACGACAAAATATAAAATATCAATTCATATTTTTTATTTGCATTGTTTGAAATTACTGTGCTGAAACTGCTGTACTGCATCCTCACAAATTGAACAACAAATACCAATAAAAGTAATTAAGTATGTTTCAGAATAATCAAATGAATCCTTTTTGTTGTTGTTGTTGTTGTTGTTGTTGTTGTTTAATGTCGCATCTAGGTCATTAGCGTGTACTATTGCATTTAACGGCACGGTAACTGTGAATATGACATTGTATGGTGATGATAGGGGTGAAGGGACGAACACAAATACAACCATGCCCGAGGCGGGACTCGAATCCGCGATCCATCGGTCCGAGATCGCTACGGCACTACTGCCTAAATGATCTCGATCATCCGGACCGGCCAAACGAATCCTTCTTCATCCGCCAAAAGTCAGCATACGGCAGTATTATTTGAAGCTGCGTTTTTCTTTTTCTTTTGTTTACCGACAGTTGAAGTTCATCGCCACGCGCTCCATTGCGTTCGCATGACGTCATCCCCAAACGCTGTCGGCTCTTCCCTCTCGCTCGCCAGGAAGGGAATCTCCACGCGCGTTGAAGTCCTCCGCGCGGGCATCTGGGCGTTGGGGAATGTCGCAATGCACGAAAGTAGCGTTGAGAAACCGCATACCACTTCCCTCCAAAACTTGAACACTCTTGTAGAGGTCAGCAGGAATTTACCTTCGCTTGCTTCAAGGTCTAGTTTATTAGCATGTTTTGTGAAAGTTTAGGAGACTGAATTGTAAGTTTCGCGATTTCTCTTATGGACTGTCCGAGTGGTTTTAGTGTTGAGGTTTTGCGTTTTAAACTTATCTTTAAATTTTGGGACCCAGTATCAACCAAATTCGATTCATTTTAATTGTGTTTACTTGAATGGTTTGTTGTTTCGAATTTTCTTTTCTTTAAAATATTTTTCCATGTTTTCTCTAAAAATGAAACATTCATTTATTTTATGTAATAATGCTTATAATGTGCACTATACAAAATTTGAGGAATCAATAATTTTCAGCATAAAAAAGTTTCTCATTATTTTCAGTATTGAATTTCCTCATCATTTAAATCCTGGAGTTTATTAATGGACATAATGGGGTAGTTTAGACATTCAACGCTTTTTAGATGTTTACGAAAAAATCGAAAAAGTCGCCACGCATAATTGCTTCCTGGAAACACCGGCGTTCTCTTACAGACAGGCCTGGACAAATGTACATTGCAATCTTATTTTCGTATCTATGATGTAGATAAAAGTTGCGAATCGCAGAATCATATTGAATGTTGAATTAGTTCTAAAAAATGCAACGTGTACGTCTGTATCCCAGCGAAAACAACAGAAAGAACGGAACTAACTGGTTAAAAAATTGACTTCAATTATTAAACTTTATTATCCGTCACTCTCAATTAATATAAAACGTTTGGGGCCATTCTTTCGACGAACAGATACAGGAATCAGGTATTGCAGTTAACAATAATTTGTTATATTAGCAAAACGTCACCTTTTTGCAAACATAAAAAATTATTGTTAACTGCAATATCTGATTCCTGAATCTGTGTATCGAAATAATGGCTATAAGAAGTTTTATATTATTTTACTCCGATTCCCACCTGGCAAATCGATTCTTTGAACAGTTCCACTGCTTAGCAGTAATGGAATTGCAACTGTAGTTGACAATTGCCAAGCAGGAAATGTAATCCCTTATAATTGTTAATCTTCCTCCTGTGACCAGGTAATGAAATACATGAAATCTTTTTGTGAACAGCTGTTGACTGGATTAAGGACAATAAATCGATCCTCCGTAGGCAGCGAATGGTTTGCAGTGAGCCAGAACAGCCAAGCGCTCGTTCGGGAGGTCCGTCTGCAGGGCGGCGCCCGAACTCCCAAGCGCGCAAGTTCCCGCGCAAACCACCGCCCCCCTCCCCCGGAGAACTGTGAGGCGTGGGCGGCCGCCTCCTCGCCCACGCAGAGGCCTTCCTCTTGGGAGAGCAGCTGCTTCTCAGGACAGGGCACCATTCAATGAGCGCCCCTCTCTATCTCATATATTCTCTCTGACATTATAATATGCAGAGGAGAGGCAGCCCGTGGCGAAGTATTTAACTGTACGTCCTGCACCACTGGTGCTCGGGTTTGATCTCAGGCGATTCCAAGTGGATTTTGTAGTGGACAAAGTGGGTTCGCAGCAGGTTTTCTCGGGGTACTAACGTTTCCTCTGCCTAGATGCGTCCATCAATCACATCTTACCTGTCATTAAGCATCATTTCTCCAAGGATCACAATTGGGGGTTACAAGGATCACAAGGGGCGTGGCCTAACAAAAGAGAGGGAGAGAAAGAGAGAGTGAGAGAGAAAGAGAGAGTGAGAGAGAAAGAGAGAGTGAGAGAGAAAGAGAGAGTGAGAGAGAAAGAGAGAGTGAGAGAGAAAGAGAGAGTGAGAGAGAAAGAGAGAGTGAGAGAGAAAGGGAGAGTGAGAGAGAAAGGGAGAGTGAGAGAGAAAGAGAGAGTGAGAAAGAAAGAGAGAGTGGGTGACGGCCGTTTCCAAGATCTTAGTTATGGAAGATGTGGATGGAATGTCAGTCGGGGTGAAGGGTACAGCTTCGTTGAAGATGGTCCCTCAAGGGGGAAAAAAGTTTGATTTTAATAAACAAAGGAAAGATGACATTTTTCTACCATTTTTAAGAAATCGTCATAAAACTCCTTAAGACATATTTATACGATTCCTTTTGCCCATATCGCAGTTTAAGGAAAACGCGCTTGCGCAGAGTGGCTTCTGGGACGGGAGTAAAACTCTGCGCATGCGTGAATTCGCTGAAACACCAAAATCGGTCGTCAAAAGGAACCGTGTAAATAGGATCTAACAAGTGTGGTACAACTGGAGAACGATTACCCAGAAGTCCTGCATAACATATTTAATGCGAGTAAATAGGAGTTCGTAGATTGTGGTACAGGGAGAATGCACCCTAACGCATATAACAATTTTCACCTACGCTGATAATTCGGAAATGATGAGTTTTAGACCCTCGAAACTTGCTTTCGAAGCCTGAAGTACATAATTATACACAATTACGTTTGTAATGCCATAATCTAGACAATGTGACCATATTGGTTATTCTATTACTGTCGATTTACAATTTTTACAGCAGTTCTTAGAATGTTCATAGTTTGAATCTAGTATGAAGTGTCCTTCTCTTTTAACACAACGATGACAAAGTACGAAACACTCTCACAGGTAAAACACTACTGCTTTGGTACTACTAAGTATTGTAATGCTGCGGGGGAATCAGCGATTTTTCGAAAAACTGTTATTGCCGGGTCCTGCTAACGAAAAAGTGGATAAATAGTCCACCTAGGTGTAGTAAATTACTTCCTCTAACACGTTATTTAGTCAGAACTCACATGTATGCTTGACATCGAAAATCGATTTACGTCAAAACGTCCGTCCGTCTGTCTGTGAACATCCCTACCGGCTAAACCGTTCAGAATATATTCTATAAAATTGTCGTTCCCCGATCGATATCAACGAACTCGAGGCCTTGCGTGTTTGAAATGAAAATTATTTTAGTGGTTCTTGATAAAAGCCTAAATAACATTCTAAACCTTTTTGCAGAAAAGACACCAAAGTTTTTTATTAAACCAATTTGTGGCCCTCAGATAGCACAAATAACGCATAAAAAGGCGCAGGTTTAATTTTTCGAAAAAAAATAACATTTTTCGAAAATTGCACAAGTTAGAAATAATCAGAAGAAGTGTGAGCTTTATTAGTTTATCAGTTTTATTAGTCCTGTATTTTTGTTATAGTCCGTTGGCCTTCGTAAATTAGGAAACAGGACCTGGAAATTAATGAAATTGATAATACGAGCTCGTGGTTAGGGGGTTCACCGCATCAAAGAACGAAGCGCGGGTCGACAGGTGGGAAAGGAAGAGAGCGCTGGTGCGTGACTTGAGTGTAGCGGGTGGAGGGGGCGGCGGCGCAGTGCAAAGACAGCGTTAGGCAAGTGCGTGCGAGCGTGGGCGTTGGCGGATGCGAGGGCGGCAGGGAAAGCCTCCGTCCTTCGAGTCATCGCGCGCGAAGCTCGCGCTTTTTTATTTCCGCGCGTGAACTCACAACGCGCCGCCCGTCTAGGCCGTCCCGCCCGCCCCACCTCTACCCCTTCCCTTGCCCCTTCCTTCGCTGCCCCTTCCCCGCCCCTCCCGCTTCGTCCCGCGCCGCACCGCACCTCTCGGCCTCGCTCCGCCCCGCCCCGCCTTACCCTCCCCGCCCCGCCTTACCCTCCCCGCCCCGCCCTACTCTCCCCGCCAGCGCTCTCCGCCCCGCTCGTCCCATCCCGCCCCGCCTCGCGCCACCCATCGCTGCCGCTAAGCGCTGGCTGCGAACCGAGTGATTGCGCGTACATTTGCGAACGCTCTGAGTGCGGAAGGACGCCGTTTCCCCCCTCTACTCGCGTGGCGCGTGAATCACAGCGGGCGGGTCGTCCTCGCGTAAAGTGAAGAGGTGAAGTCAAGGTTCGCATATTTATGAGCGGGCGTTTGACAGCTGACGGGAACTCCGTTGTTCTGTTTAAGCTGGTGTGACTTGTAAAGTGAGTCAAAAACAATTTTAAAAAGTGTGATAACTTTCTCAACTATTAGTAAAAGTATTGTGAGGTACCACAAAAGTGCTGTCAGAAACGAATTAAATATCAACATTAAATTGACTCTATCATTCGTCTTTGACTAGGACTCGCCCCGTAACGTTTTATTACATATTTCATTTATATTCTATATTTTCTTTTCATTATACAATTTCTCCATTAACCATTAACGTGGATTAAACTCACCAGCAGACAGTATAAGTTCAAACTTTTCAAATTTAATTTAAATGCTAATTTTCATGTTTTTTAGAGCTTTTAGGTGTTTTTACTTTCTTGCTACTGCTTACGCAGTTGAGAGAAAGTTATATAATGTGCGCGAATAAACGGCGATTTTTGTGGCAGAAAACTGTTATTATAGAACCCGGGTTACAAAAATGTGGATAAATCCAGTTTCTAAACTTTAAAAAAATCCTTTTAACACGTACTCTAACCAGAATCCATGTTTTGTGGCTCCTTGTTACCGAAAAATGGAATGATGGCAAAAAGTCTGTCCGTCCGTTTGTGAAAAACGCTAGAGGCTAAACCGTTCAGCCCATGTTCGCGAAAAGTGATATTCTCAAACAATTTTGTTGATGTCGCGCCTCTTTGAATTTGAAACTGATATCTTAGTTTAGGGAATACTTTCCATGAAATCCCTGGGACATTTTCAAAATTTTCAGAAAAATGGCTCCATTGTTTTTTATTACATTTTGTTGTTGGATAGTGTGAAGAACATTTAAGAGAATGGTAAAGATCTCATGTTCGTTAAAAACCCTGATTTGTCGAAAATTGCAAAAAGTTCAAAATTTTTTCGGTGTCTTCCAACAACTAAACGATTAAAGATAAAGATTTTTGTCTTAATGATATCTGTTCCTTAAAGACAGATTTTGAAATAAGGTCATATACAGTTTTTGGTATATTTGAGAACTTTTCGCGTATTTTTGCGTGAAAGTACGGATGAGAAAGGGATGTGCTATTTAAGCTCCACTAGTTTTTTTTCCTCTCATCTCGAGCTGGTAGAGACTCTCTAGCTGTAGACACATAAAGTATCTCTTATGATATACCTCATTGTGCGTGAATCACAAGTGCATATAACTCATCATCCATGGCCAAAAGAAAACAACAATAATGTTAATCGTTCGTTGAAGGTGTATAAAATGACAGGTACCTAGATATTTTGTAATAGGTGCATTCGTTTGGCTCTCACTGATGATGAACTTGTGATACCTAGTTGTTGTTACTTACTTCGTAAAGTGGCTTAATCGTGGTCAATGAAGGTCAATTTTGTACACGGAACTTTTTCTTCTTATATATATATATATATATATATATATATATATATATATATATATATATATATATATATTCTCTTAAATATTAATGTTCTAGGGTTATATTCCTGACTTAAATTGGCAACCAAAAAGATGCAAATATGTGTTAGCTCTACTAAGTAACTAGCTTATATGATATGAACGACGATGTAAATGATTGCTTGGAATACGGGTTGTTTCCCTTTATCTTCTAAACCACAATCACTAGTTCAAAACATCCATACTTCACGCAGGCTTCAAGCCACAGTCGTAGGGAAATTAAGTTGCGGTCACGACGTTGTGGTCTAAAACTGTGGGCTGTAAAAGATTGGGTGTACGAGTAGATATTTTGTGTGATTTAAGATTTGTACCTTATATTTAGAAATAATATCTAAAAAATATGAAAGTTTTAAAATTATTAGTTTTTTTCCCTTCACCAATACGTGAACAGTTCCAAGTATTTTATTTATCCGATTCGTTCAATGAAGGTGGAAGTCTTTCTTAACTAATGCTTTGGTATGCTGAAGACGTAATATTTCAAGATAGGAATGAAGGTATAAGCAAAACTCGAAAATATGATTTACGAAATCGTTGCAGGATTGCAGCAATGAGCAGAGCTCTTAACAAGTCCGTTCTTATAGAACTTGAGGTATTTTCTAGCGTACGATATTTGCACGTGGTTCGTAAGTGATTTACGAGCGCATGTCAGGAATTTGTTCACGCAATACCATGTGGTCTGGTCGAGAATTCCTGAATACCTGGTAACTGTCGGTCAAGTTGCATACATTTTTTTCTGAATTTTATACAACAGTAGACATTGCCCACACAGAGCTGTGACTTCTAGGCTGACCGGGTGACGCCGCGTCGTTGGCAGAGAGGCCGACGTTTCGCCTGTCATGTCGCAGGCTTCTTCAGGTAGTGACGACTACCATGAAGAAGCCTGCGACATGACAGGCGAAACGTCGGCCTCTCTGCCAACGACGCGGCGTCACCCGGTCAGCCTAGAAGACATGAACTCGAGCCCCGGAAGCCTACGTGTACACATGGAGTGGTGCACAAGCTTGCCAATCGTAGGAAGTCTGATTTGATGGGCTGCCCTACTCGCGCCACTGGTTGTCTGAGTTGTGCGGTGTCCGTGTGCGCAGCGCGGTCTGCGCGTGATGATGGTGGGTTCCCGCCTGCTGGAGCGCGCGGAGCTGCACGCGCTGGAGCAGCAGGTGGAGGTGGCGCGGCAGACGGTGTCGCAGCAGCGCGCGCAGCTCGTGGCGGCCGCGTACGCGCGCATGGAGGCCGGCCTGCGCCTGCTCGGCGCCACGGCCGTCGAGGACCGCCTGCAGGACGGCGTGCAGGAGACGCTCGAGAGCCTGCGCGCCGCCGGCGTCGCGGTAGGTGTACGCGCACGCGCCCTCGCCCCTCGCCCTTCGCTCTTCACCCTTCGTCCCTCGTCCTTGTCCAGCCCTTGTCCAGCCCTTTGTCCAGCCCTTGTCCAGCCCCTTGTCCAGTCCCTTGTCCAGCCCCCTTGTCCAGTCCCTTGTCCAGTCCCCTTGTCCAGCCCCCTTGTCCAACCCTTGCCCAGCCCTTGCGTTCGCCCACACCCTCGCCATCTCCCTTGCCACTCCATTCCCTCCCCAATGTCACACCTGTTTTAGCCATACTCTCATTCCCAGCCATATCCCTACACCTATTCACTTTTGTTCGGTAACTCAGTAACTTTTCTGAAAAGGAATTTTGAGTTGTATCAATACTCATTCTCGAACTAGAAGTAAACAAAAATATCTACGAAAACAATTTTCATTCATTTTCTTCATATTTGATGTAAAGAAATTTTAAGATATGTTAAGTGAGTATTTGATGTGGTTGAATTGATGTGTTCGTTTCATACAGGTATGGATTCTAACGGGCGATAAAGAAGAGACGGCCGTGAATATCTCGTACTCTTGCGGCCACTTCAAGAACGGCACGGAACAGCTCTACCTGACGAAGCACAAGAACTTCGACAACTGCGTCGCGTCGCTGGAGCGATATCGGTGAGCCACTTAGTCATGGTCGTGGGCACTGACGATATAGGTAGCCTGACTATATTCTTAGGAGATACAGACTGGATAGATATCCACTCGGGGTCTGACCTTGCAGGACGCGGCGGAGTTTTCTAGGAAGTCTTTATAACGAGGAAAGAAAATCCTAGCAGCTTAAAGTTGGCAGATTTAAATCTTTTAACACTAGAACTACTGTTGAAGACATAATAAAATCTCCATTTTGAAGGGTTTCGACAAACAAGGATGTAAACATATTTGTGAGAGAAAATGAAAGTGATTATTACATTCACTAAAACTATTGATTAAATAATAATATTATTTTCATCGCGACAATTGTGTTGAGAAATTGACCAACCAAATCTTTTACTAATGCAACAACTAATGCAATTAATACGTTAAGTTACGATATCGAATGTAAGTTGACTATTTAATGACAGGCAATGATCTGTCCACACGATGTGTAGTTTTAACAATGTTGCACGACGGTGAAATGGTACATTGTATAATTTCAATTTTTCCACTAGCAACCCTTAGCGTTGTTGTCAGACAATACACCACTTCTAGGTCTCAAATTCTGGTCACTTTATATGAGATTTAAGAACAAAAATTTTCTCGTAGAGTTCACTTTCCCTTGCTATCAAAATTTCACATTTCCGTTGCCATACCCTCCTCATTACTCACGCATTTATCTCGTGGTTTAAAACCGATATCTAGGTGAGGACCAGACAAAACAATGGCTATGTAACTGGAGAACCCGTTTCAAATCCAATATTTCATCCAAAAACGAATTAAAAGTGTGTTAGCTGTACTCAATTTATTCAATTTGAAATGTAAAATGTCTGTAGCAGTTGACATACCGTTCTATTTTTGTAGTAAAATAATTCGTCGTTTTCCTGTGTACAATTTCGTAACTTTCTTTTCGAAGTACCATCGTAAGATCGAGTAAGTAAAAGCTCATTAATAACTCGTGTAAAGCTTAAAGACAATTTGCACGCAAACCGAAATTTTCGTATAAGTAGGACAAGAACTGTTCCCCGCTCAACGAAGAGGTGATGTTAACTACTTTGAAATAGCCCTGTACTCATTGATATACAAAGCGGGGAAGAGTAAGTTGGGAGACAGAGGTTAGGATTTATTCCGATAAGAGAGAATGCACAATCACTTACAGGAAGAGTACTATAAAAACTAGCGTTTGAATACCTGTGCAGTCGCCCCCGAGGTGGTTCATCGATGTCATCTAAAATATAATCAGTCCGCCAAGTTGTATTTTATGGCCTGTACGTTGCGTGTCGGTACACTGTCGTTGTCCTGGAGGTACTGTGTGGGTTGCGTTTCTTTGCGTAATTAAGATAAGCATGAGGACACGCGAAGAAAATGACACAAAAGAAAACGCAGAACTCATAAATGTTGACCTAACAAGTATATAAACTGTAACAAAGGAAGTATCTCAGTGTTTTAAATTACCGTTTACTAACGTGTTCGTTGGATTACGGAATTATTTCATTATAGTATAAAGTGTCTAGCACGCCCAGAAATTAAAAAAAATATATTTTAATTTTGTACAATATGAAAAGAACGAAACATTTTGACATCTACGTTCTGTGTTTTACACAGAACTTCTTCTCTTTTTATTATCCTTATTTTAAATGGCCAAACCCTCAACGCCAAAAGAGTTCTCTTCCTTTTCATGTTGCTGCTGTCCTCATATGTGCGATATTGACGCGAGTGGTACCTGTTATGCAAGAGCGAGTGGCTCTATAAGCATTTCACCGTTATTACAATGTTTTGCGAAAGTAATTATATTTTTCCAAGAATAATATTTTACGACAATGCAAATTACTTTGACAAAATTCTCGCACTCAATTCAATCAAAATCACTTGGCATTCACTTTCTGGCCCGGATACTCTCCTGATGTGTAATGGTTTTTGCTAGAATGGTTCTCAGTTGGTTCAGAAGTTCTCTTCCAAGCTTGACGACAGCATTTGAAATACATTTGGGATGTATTTTATGACATTCTCTATGTATTTTCTACTTACTTTAGAGCTAAAGTAAACTTATCTTATTTGTTTGAGTAGACTTATTAAATGACTCAGATAGTTACCAACGTTCGTTACAACCTTTCCTACTATTGTTGATAACGGTGGTTTAGAATTTTCGTTTTCAAAACTGTCACTTTACTACTGAAAGGAAAAATGCTCATATGGGTGTTGCCACGTTAGAATGCTGGAACGTCAGTCACGAGTCGTATTTTCACGGCAATTCTAAAAAGTATGTTAATTACACTTGTACATGATGGCTCAGGGTATCAAGTAAAGTCACTGCATTTCCTATTGACCGGAAGTTCCTAGGTTCGAGTCCCAACGGTAGCAGAATTTTTTGACACCAGCTAGATAGCTTGGTCGAAACCAGGCGCTGTCTGGAGGAAAATTCTAGCGGACGGCTGCTCTGATCAGTAGTTTTCCGTGTTTTTTCTTATCAACACCAGGCGAATGCCGGTGCAGTGCCCTAACAAGCGGGCCTCGGACCGCGCGCGATCCTTCCTTCCTCTTCCTCGTCCTCTCCTCCCCCTTACTTACACACACTAACATGTACTACACTACCATTAGGGATTTTACAGCTTGTCTCCACATACTCCACAATCTCCACATACAACATATTTACTTACATAATACATTTAATTGCAAAACATTGCTTTAAGGTTATAAATGCGAACTAGTTTGTCACTTTGTATAATATCAGGGTGAAAGCAACTATTTTATGCCGGCGTGATAAGCTTGCATTTTCTTGGGTTCTTGCAATTTGAATTCGTTAACCCGAAGTTCCATCATTCGTCGTTCCCGGCAAATAGTCAAAGGCGCTCAACTTCACACGAGTATATTAATTCCATTACATCGAGTTTCATACGGTACGTTTTCTACGACTTATGATAACTTTTATAAGTGAACCTTTTTAATTGAATCGTTTTGTGGTAGTTGACATGCAGGATTCAGCCAAAGCCACCTAGCGGACTGCCCCCTAACCCAACCATAATCTGCCGAAGGTGACTTTGGTAGCCAGTCCGCCTGCGAGGGAGGATCAAAGTGAAATTGCGATCCAATTTATTTTAAATAACATTCCAAGTAAAAAAATTACTAATAATGAAATAAATTAAAACTCTACTAAGCGTAATCTATTATTAAATGTAATTTTAATGTTCACACTCGAACGAAATGTTTACTAGATTCTCAGTTATTAATGAAGTGTAAGTAATTGGTTTGTAAGCTTCTGTGATTGGTCAACAACCTATATCGTAATGAAATGTGTATCGTAACGAGTATCATTACGCAACTGGCTGCAGTCACTAAGCTTCTGTGACTGGTCAACAATCTATATCATAATTAAATGTATATCGTAACTAGTATCATTACGCAACTGGCTGCAGCCACTAAGCTTCTGTGACTGGTCAACAACCTATATCATAATGAAATGTGTATCGTAACTAGTATCATTACGCAACTGGCTGCAGCCACTAAGCTTCTGTGACTGGTCAAGAACCTATATCATAATGAAATGTGTATCGTAACGAGTATCATTACGCAACTGGCTGCAGTCACTAAGCTCCTGTGACTGGTCAACAACCTATATCATAATGAAATGTGTAGCGTAACGAGTATCATTACGCAACTGGCTGCAGCCACTAAGCTTCTGTGACTGGTCAAGAACCTATATCATAATGAAATGTGTATCGAAACGAGTATCATTACGTAACTGGCTGCAGTCACTAAGCTTCTGTGACTGGTCAACAACCTATATCATAATGAAATGTGTAGCGTAACAAGTATCATTACGCAACTGGCTGTAGTCCCTAAGCTTCTGTGATTGGTCAACAACCTATATCATAATGAAATGTGTAGCGTAACGAGTATCATTACGCAAGTGGCTGCAGCCACTAAGCTTCTGTGATTGGTCAACAGCCTATATCGTAATGAAATATGTATCGTAACGAGTATCATTACGCAACTGGCTGTAGTCACTAAGCTTCTGTGACTGGTCAACAACCTACATCACAATGAAATGTGTATCGTAACTATTATCATTACGCAACTGGCTGCAGCCACTAAGCTTCTGTGACTGGTCAAGAACCTATATTATAATGAAATGTGTATCGTAACTATTATCATTACGCAACTGGCTGCAGCCACTTCTGTGATTGGTCAACAACCTATATCGTAATGAAATGTGTAGTGTAACTAGTATCATTACGCAACTGGCTGCAGCCACTAAGCTTCTGTGATTGGTCAACAACCTATATCGTAATGAAATGTGAAGCGTAACTAGTATCATTACGCAACTGGCTTCAGCCCCTAAGCTTCTGTGATTGGTCAACAACCTACATCATAATGAAATGTGTATCGAAACGAGTATCATTACGTAACTGGCTGCAGCCACCAAACGACAGAGGACGGGAGTGGAGAAAGGATGTCGCTTCTGCGCAGGGAGCGCGTGCTGGGCGACCGCCACCGCCAGTACGGCATGGTGGTGGACGGCGAGAGCCTGGCGCTGGCGCTGCGCAGCCCCGACCTGCTGCGCGAAGTGGCGCTGTGCTGCTACGCCGTCGTCTGCTGCCGCATGTCGCCGCTGCAGAAGAGCGAGGTCAGTCTCAAAGTAAAAGGATGCGTTAAGAGTGGTTGGGATGTCTGTGGGGGAAAAAAAATATTTTAAAAATGAGTCCGCGATACTACTAGCCCCATCATTACAACCGGGAGAGATGGCTCATGGTATTAACTGATGTCACTACATTGCCTCTTGACCGGAAGGTTCTAGGCTCGAGTCCCAACAGTAGCAGTATTTTTCGACGCCAGCTAGATAGCTTGATCGAAATCAGGCACTGTCTGGAGGAAAATTCTAGCGGACGGCTGCTCTGATCAGTAGTTTTCCGTATTTTTTCTGATCAACACCAGGCGAATGCCGGTGCACTACCCTAACACGCGGGCATCGGACCGCGCGCAATCCTTCCTTCCTCTTCCTTGTCCTCTCCTTCCCCCTTACTTACACACACACACACACAGACTAACATGCACTACACTACCATACATGACGGGAGTTTAGAGCTTGTCCTGGCGGGGGCGGTGCCCCGCTGGTGGGAGATACCAGGATGGGGAAAACCGCACCAGCCGACGATAGGTTGCCACCGGATCTCACCATCCGGCGGGGCAATATCACCGCCACCCTTCACAACAACCATACACTAGACTTACGGGACTAATGACCCTAGCCGTGGACGCGTCCGGAACAACTAATAAATTAATTAATCAATGTCAATCAATCCACTCGCTAAGACAGCGTCTTGATAGTGCATAGTGATATCTGTATTGAGTTCACGAAGTGAAAACCTGAACAGAAAAGGAACAGTAAAACAATAAACAGGCACTTACGAAATCAAATGAAATAATAAATTAATTACACTGGAATTCAGTCTTCCAAAGTGTAATCTTTACAATAACTGTTCGTCACCAACTGCAGAGAAGAATAATACTGTCACTGTGTTTATACTTTGCTGAATAAAGGTTTCAGAGGTATAAAAACAATAATCAGTAACCGATTATTTTAATTTTATATGAGTGATTCGAAAACATTGATTGAATCAAAATGAATCATTCTTTTAGTTTCATGGTACGTACGTGTATAAAATAGACAATAACTTTTATCAAAATGCAATATATTTGTAATAATTATTCTCAAAGTTCCTTTTTCTGAAATATTATTCGATCTATCTTCACATGTACAAGACAGAATTAGTTTTCAACACTTATCACTTTCCAGCAGTTCCATTGCTTCATCTATTCAGTCCTATTCTTGAATGTTCGAATGTACTTTACCTAATCAAACATTCTTCTCTTTTTGTAACCAAATTAAGTTTCCATTAACAGACCTGACATACAGTGCCCCAACATCAGTATTCTGAAACGTGGTAAAAACGGCATGGTGCTGCCTTTGGCGACGAAACTCTCGGACGAGGCAGTTTGCTTACGGGAGCTGTGTGTGTGCGCAGGTGGTGCAGATGGTGAAGACGTCACCGCACGCGCCGGTGACAGCGGCCATTGGCGACGGCGCCAACGACGTCTCCATGATCCAGGAGGCGCACGTGGGGCTGGGTGAGTGAACGACCGGAGGCGCCACTTGCACCCAGTAGTTGCATCGACTAGCAGCTTTGTACAAGTATTTTATTTTTGAAACGGCGACTGTGGTTAATACTTGTGATGTAGAGAATAAGGTTGGACTTACGAAAGAGCAGACTTGGACATGCGGGTTGGTATATAAAACAGAGTGTGGCAGTTCACGCGGTGGGTCAAAAGTCACAACCCATTATTACTTCTACTCTCTTATGGTTTTAATATAGCACGACTTTTAATTCCCCGCCTGTGACATTCGTACATTATGATAACTAGTTACTCACAGACTTACTAGAGTGCATTACTAAGCAATCATCCGCTTA
Organism: Gryllus longicercus; assembly: GCA_038098605.1. Lineage (NCBI taxonomy): Eukaryota > Metazoa > Arthropoda > Insecta > Orthoptera > Gryllidae > Gryllus > Gryllus longicercus. The sequence goes on from JAZDUA010000590.1 coordinate 837,901, forward strand.
CATACTACATATTTAGTTAGGGATTTGCTTGCTTACATGCGTGTCCATGTTGTTGATATGTTGTCGAAAGAAGAAATACCTTTTTTGTATTCAAAGATAGTTTAAAGGTGGTTATGCATTAATAACTCATGAGTGGCATGAACACTTCTATTCTTTTTTGCCGACACTGAAGGCGGTATAGAGTGCCTCAGGTGGAGTAGGTTATCATTCAGTGAGGAGACAAAATTTCAAGAATTACGAATTATTGTACAGAGGCCTAAAATGTTTAGGTGCGGGCATCAGAGATATGTCGATGCAAAGGAACAACAATTTCAAACAATGCACTTTAAATGATGAAAATAAATCACTTGTATAAATAATCACATTATAGCATAGTGACAATATTAGATATGAAACAATATTAGAATGTTTGTTTGCTCACGTACCCTGGGATCTGACTTTTCAACAGTTACCATTGAGACGTATCTACTTCGCTGTCCGGGAGATGTCGCGTCCTAAGCAGTGATGCCAACGTATCGGCAGACATACTTCGACCTTCTTGAGGGCGGCCGGAGTCAGTATTTACACCCGTGTCTGTCCGGCAAACGCTGCGTCCTAGGCGCAGATGGGAGCGTTTCGGCCGTCACGATGCGACCTTCCTCAGGGCGAAAAGATCGCAGAATGGCGGCCGAAACGTGCAGGACGCGGGGGGGGGGGGGAGAGCGAAGTAGGCACTGCCTCTGGCTACGCTTTCACCGCCCAGACACTTGTGCTGCATATGCGAGCGGAGTGTCTCGAGGCTAACGCGGCGTGCGCGTGTGCGTGCGCGTGTCCGCAGGCGTGATGGGGCGCGAGGGCCGGCAGGCGGCGCGCTGCGCAGACTTCGCGTTCGCGCGCTTCCGGTTCCTGCGTCGCGTGCTGCTGGTGCACGGCCACTGGTACTACGAGCGCCTCGCCACGCTCGTGCAGTACTTCTTCTACAAGAACGTCGTCTTCATCACGCCGCAGCTCTACTTCGCCATCTTCAGCGCCTTCTCCATGCAGGTGCGTCACACGCCCATCCCCGCACACTCTGACCGGGAGGTCCTGGGGTTCGAGTATCAATGGTGGAACGGTTTACAACGCTAGTTAGATAGCTAGGTAGAATTCATTTGGAGGAGAACTCTAGCGGACGGCTGCTCTAATCGGTAGTTTTCCGTGGTTTCTCCGATCAACACCAGGCGAATGCCCGAGCAGTACCCTAACAAACGGGCCACGGACTGTGCGCAATCTTTCCTTCCTCTTCCTTGTCCTATCATCTCCCCTTACACTCACATGCACTACACTATCACATATGTCGGGAGACCAGACGTGAGCTTAGAGGTTGTCCCGGCAGGGGCGGGGTCCGGTGGGAGATACCTGGTTGGGGAAAATCTTACAAGCCAACTTGAAAGCCGGCGCCGGATCTCACCATCCAGCGGGAGGAAATCACAGACGACGACGCCGCCACCACCACCACCACCACTAATCTAGGGAAAACATGCACTATATTTACGGGACATATTACCATACCATATTACATACGGCCGAAGCCACGAAAGAAGTGATGATGTAACTCCTCGCGAACTGTGCGCAGGCGCTGTACGACAGCCTGTTCCTGACGCTGTTCAACGTGTTCTTCACGTCGCTGCCCGTGCTGCTGTACGGGCTGCTGGAGCAGCGCGTGCCCGCGCGCGAGCTGTTCGCGCTGCCCGAGCGCTACAAGGAGGTGTCGTGCAACGCGCTGCTGCGCTGGACCTCCTTCGGGCGCTGGCTGCTCTTCGGTGAGGGCCAGGGCCTCGCCTCCCTCTCGTCTCTTTCTTTTTTTCTTTTCACGTTAGAACACTGCCTTTAGTGTCGAAATGCATTTTATGTCATGACAAAAAGAAATTTTTATGTCATTTTTTGTTGCATTTTTCGTCGATTTCAACTAATGAGTCATTTTTTTTAAATTTCCCGTCCCTTTTTAATGCATTTTTGTGGATTTAGTCGGTTTTGATATCATTTTAATGGTACTCGCTTGAAACAATATTTACTAGGTGCGACATGATGTTTTGAACTCGTTCCAACATTCGGAGTGTAGTACATTTTCAGCACATTTTAAACTCTTGTCATATTTAGGCATAAATATATTAAAAATATATTTGAATACATTTCTTCAAAATTGCAGTAGAACGTTTGTAAATTAAAGTGCTTCATACATGAAATCTGCGACATGCATGAAATCCCAATTTTTTTTTTTTTTTTTATTTATTTTTTTTTTTTTTTTTTGTGAATTAAAGATAAATTTACAAAAATTGCACATTTAGCTATACTGATGATAGAATTTGAATTTGTAAAGTATTAGCGACTGTTGGAAAACGAGAGATCATGAAACCTTGAAAAAACTGAATATTATCGAATTTCCAAAAACAACACAAATAAGTAAAAAATAAAATGTGATATTTGACAGAATCTTAATCAAGGGCCTTAGCTCCATACCTGGTATATAATTTTGTCGGTTTTTCCTTTGTTAATGTTGTTATTCTATGCAGGTTTTTGGCACTCGTTAGTGGTGTTCTTCGTTCCGTACGTGATGTTGTACATAAATCCAGTTGTCCACCAGAATAGCCAACCTTTGGAGCTTTTGGCCTTTAGTTGTGTGGTGTTCCACAATGTTGTGGTAGTTGTGAACCTGAAGGTATGAAAGTACAGCAAATAAACGTTTTAATATGTAAATAGCAGAAACTAAATCTTAATTACAATAGTGTTTCACATAAATATATTTTAGTAACCAAAAATGTGTGAAGTAGCATAGGATGAAATAATTCTTATGATGATTTCAGCTACTTATGCAAAGTCGGCACTGGACATTTCCGTTCGTTTTCTCCATTATCATCTCCGTTCTAGGATTTATTGTGATTGCTTTGGCTTACTCCTCAATACGGCTGTAAGTATCAGGTCATCCTTATATGACTCTTGTATTGTAAACTGACTAATGAAAAATAAATGTGTTTTATAACATTGATAAAAAACTGTAAGGCTAAGAAATAATGAAAAATACCTCATTTATTCTCATTAATTACATACATCTATACTAACTTAATTTTATCTTCAGTACAAATTAAATTAATTTTGTGCCAAGAATATGAGCTACTATTAAATGATGTATTTGATATGGCTATGAGTGAATATTAAATTTGTCGTTTGTGTATATAATTATAAAGTGACTTATTTTTATCTGTTATCAGGGAACCCATCCTTGACAGCACTATGTACAAGATATACAATCAGCTTCTGGCAACTCCTTCATTTTGGATGGTGTCAATTTTAACCATAGTTGTTTGTTTGGTCCCAGATTTGACGTATTCTGTGTTACACAAACATATACGGCTCAAAAAAATGAGGGTAAGGAATGCACAATTTCTAGCTGATATTTATTTCTTCATTCAAAATTCCTGTAGGATTTTCAATATCCGTTTCATATTGAGATGCGATTGTTCAATATTTCAGTAAAATTGGAAAAGTATACATGAAATTTCTTTACGTCACTCTTTTCGTTTAAAGATGTAAAGATTGTAATATTTTAATAATTCGCCAAAAAAATATTTTAGAATATTTAATGACTGTCTCCTCCATTCCTTCATACCTTCGTTCTTTCCCTCTTGAAATCTCCTTCCTCCCTTCCTTTATTTATTGCTTGTTGCTCATTTTTCGTGAAAGCATTGCGCAATCTATAAATCTTTAGTTTAAACGTATAAACATCTCCGTATGGAAACTCGACTCTAAAACGGCCAGGTTCTTAACCGTGCCATCAAAACGTCGAGGTAGATTATTTACCAAATGCCTGTCCTCACTAGGGGATTCTTCACGTGGGGGCTGTTGTTAGGGTTTTGCTCTTTAGGTTAGACCTGTTTTCACCGTATAAAGAAGGATATGGCGGGATGGGATGTATGAACTGGTTATTGTTTTATGATTTATATCTAGCGGAAGAGGGAAGATAGAAGGCTATTCTGACAGAAGTTGTTTAGGATATATGTCTTTAGGGGAGGAGATGGTTATGAGATTAGCGGTGGGCAGGGAGGACAATGTATTTTCTTGTCACTATTAAGTTTTGATCTTTGTTCGGAGCCTTGTGCCAGCCATGTTTCTGTGATGCGTATACATAATTGGCCTTAGACTCAGATAAGAAGAGAAGGAAGTTTGTCTAGGGGATGTTTTTACTTTTTTACGCCTGTATCTGTATAATTTTTTGAGAATTACTTGAGGTTTTGTAAGGAAGATTTGCCCATTCAGGATTTTCTGGAAAGCTTTGAATGAACGCTTATTAGGTATACAAGGATGTATTAATACGTGGGATATTATTTTGGGTACGTGTATCGTTATAGTTGGTATTCAGGGATGGACTGAATAATACGTCTATGATTCTATTTCCTGCATAGAGTTTTATGTAGTTTTCGTGGGATATTGTTAACCGGGGTGAGTGAGCATAAATTTGTAATGGCCGAATATAGGTATAGTGTAGGGGAAGTTTGCGTGATTTGGATAGTGATCTCGGGGTTACGAGAGTTAGTAATACAGCGGTCTTTGATAGTGGTTTTATGGACGTGTGATAGCTAAAGGAGTTTGCGGTGAAAATTATTATTAGGATATTTCGAGCAGCAAGGAAACGTTTGGTTTCTTATGAGAGAGCTTGGTTGAGTTGGGTGGGGTCGTATCTCCAAGAAGAATTCGATTGCTGGGCATTTGGTGGGAATGATGGTAACGGAGTTTTATTTATCCCAGAGTCCGAAGTGGTTTAAGGGCAAGTTGGATTTTTCTGGGAGAGGTTTGTTTTAAAATTCTGTTACGTCTATTTCCAACAAGGTTCTCTTAACCATTTACTAGCGTCGAATGTAGAGTAATGCTCTCTTAAGTTAGTTAATCATCGTCAATCGTAGTCAATCATTACTTTTCATCCGTCCGACCCGGGGTTCGGTGTTGTTAAATACCCGGGGTTTCCAGACTGACACCCATCCATGAATATCTGCGTATCTTGAGTTCGTTGGACAACAGTGAATTCACGGAGTGGCGTCAAGCAACTCGGCTGCCGATGCCGTTGGGGATTAAGGTGCTGTGGGATAGGAGTAAGGCGAGAGATCATCAGCGTAAAGAGTTTCTTTGTGATCAGCCTTTTTAGGGATGTCATGTATATAAACGAATAAGGGGTTACGGTAGCATGACATTCTGTGGAACGTCGGCTGGATCTGGTACTTGAGAGTTGTCTGATGATGAAAGAGAATCTCTGTTCGGCTGTGTTGTAACGTTGGAAATATATGTGTCGGGTAAATACGGGTGTATTTCATTTACGACCATGCTGTGGACTACGAAACAATATGCCTTTGTTATGGGATGCCTATGGAGTTTGTGAAGACAAGATTCAACACTTTTTCCTGGGCCTCAACTCTGGATGGAGGTGTTGTAGCGAGCTTAATAAACCTGCTACATCCAGCTTTCAAAAAGATTGTCGTCGTTGATGTTTGGGTCTCGTGTCGTAATGACGGGGCCGCTTCAAACGTATTGAAAAACTATTTGTAGTGTAATGGATATATTTCATCTTGTTGCGCACCAGAAAACTCGCCTTATTAATGATTATAATTTCAAGAGTGGGACATATTTGTTAATGCTGAAGTGATTGGTGATACGCGAGTAATGGTCAGGCCGGGTATGGGTGAGGGTCATATAAAGCCTTCTAGCGATGTGGTACTAACTCGGCACGCATAGATCAGACATTCAAGAAAAAACAACTACTTCACTTAATAACCCACAAGTTGGAGGCCGCAAGTAACCCGAGTGTAACAGCCAGGGTGACCCACAATTGGGCTCTAGGCTGCGGCGTGGGTCATTTAGGTGGGACTGGTCCGGCACACTTTGATTCTTGCCAATCGATTCCAACACGAATCTGGAAAATTAGAAGCTCAGCCCTGGCTGCTCTTCACGGGCTTAATTGAGGAGATGATCTGTCTAGAGCTCCCCGTTTTGGTGGAACTGGGTGCCAACCAGTCAGTGCATTAGTGCAATGCGAGAAGGCAGACACCCGATAAGGGATAAGAAAAATGCCCTCGTAGTATCAAATTGATTGCGATCGTTGTGTCACGCCGCCTATGGGTACAATATTCGTAAACCCTACTGTCCGTATTGCTGACCCGACTGCCATAAAGCTTTCAAAAGTTTTGAGCGGTCGAGCGTAAGGACTACACTAAGGAGGAATAGTATTATTCGATAACTAGACCGTCATACTCGAATGCCCACCCGGCCCAATGTCCATACTCGCCGTTCACGCGAACTCTTTGACACGCCACTACATCTGCATGCGTTCGCTGTCGTAGTTTCACAGAGAGCCTGCGACTGCGGCGAGCCTTTTGCGACGCAGAGATCTCGGAGAATAGTTGTGGTGATTCAAGAACCAGAGGTAACCCAAGTAGAATTAGCGAAATATCCTGAGAGTTTGATGAAGTAGATCAAATTAGAACGTTCCGTACGTCAAGCCTGGGAGAAAATAAGTTCGTACAAATACACATATAAAAGTTGATGCTGATCAAGTAAAAAACGATTCAACTGAAGTAATGCACCACACTGGAAGGCCTTTGCTTTTGTTAGGCCAGTCGAAGGTTTAGTAGTCAGAGAAATGGAGTAAGGAAATGAAAAGTTCAGTACAATGTACTAAATAAACTGAAGAAAAATTAAGTATTACTTGCAGTCAGTAAATAAATCACAAGATATGATTAACAAATATGACATATTTCTTAAAGAGCGCTAATAAACTACATGCATTTTCTATGTAAATATCATTAAATTCATGCCATATTTTTATTGGCAATTTTGCAAATACTTAATTTTTTTCTGGTATATTGAGAGAATTGCAACTTGCGAATCAAATACTGAAATAAGCTTGTGTTCTTATATTCATTATTCTGGTAGTTCTCTAGTTACAGTAGAGATATCTTAGTAACTCTAAAGTCTAGTGTTCGACAACCATAACCTTATACCAGATTTCCGTTTTACCGCAGCTCAATAAATAAGATGAAATATTTTTTGATATAATTTCCATCCAAGGCGTTATGGCAATTGCCAATGAGTCAAGTGTAAATTTAAATCACGTCTGTCTCGAGATATAAGGACATTCCAGTTTCCAATTCAGGAACATTTAATTCTGTGTTATAGCACACCATTAACTCCCAAAAAGCACAAGAACATCGCGTTGTATCAGCTCCAGTGTACAACTGCAGCTGTGCATTGAATGGTTTATAATTACTAAAGGACGAATTTTAATGAAATGTCATTTTTTTCTTTTCACTTTAGAACAATGCTGTTTAGTATAAAATTTCATTTTATGATAGGACGAATAGAAATGGCGTCATTTTAATACGTCATTTTCTTGCATTTTCCCTCGATTTCGACTAATAAGTCATTTTTTTATCTTTTTACCTCATTTTACTGCTTTTTTACTGATTTCAACAATTTCAATATAATTTTAATGGTACTTGCTTCAAACAATTTTTACGACGTGCAACAAATGTGCACCACAGTATTCCTGAGCCCACAGTAAGCCTATTCGATTTCTTCGTTCATGTATTATAACATCAGCAGTTGTGAGTACTATGTAATCTAAGGTTCCAGTGACGTTTATCAGCGCCATTGTCAGTTCGACCGATTTCGCAATAAATAAAGGCAGAAATTTTCTTTTAAAGAACAGATCAAACCCAATGTTTGCAAGTTGAGTTCACTTGAACAATTGGAAGAAGCCTCGATTACATCAGTAACATATCCAACAGCTTGAATTCATCTGAAGTGGTTTTTATCAAATTTTTACGTACTTTTTCTTTGTTTTTAGGGCATTTTAAAGCATTTTATTGATAATTTTTGGCAATGTTTTAGATCAAAATCCGCCCCCTAATTTTGACAACTGACTGCAACGAGTCGTAACGAATATGACGTTGAAATATTACTGGAGGATTTCTCCGAAAGCGCAAAACGCTCAACGCCCCCCGGGGCTAGGAGACGCGTTGCGGTAATTGAAGACGCAACAATTTTTTTTTAATTACAAATCTTTCATTTTCCATTTTACTTGAAGCAAACTATAAGCTTTGATTAAAATCAAAAGGCAACAATCAATTTTATAAGAAAGCTGACTAAATGAAACAGCAATGTTGATTCAACGTTGCACCTAATACCACTCAAGTTCTGATATGTGATATTCATAAAAATGACTCACACTCTCAGAAAACCCTCACTTTAGTCATGTAAATGGACAATGTATTGCTTTGAGAGACAATCTTCAATATGGTAATTTGAGGGTTTTATAAGTGTGAACAAATATAACAAGATTGTTTTGCTATCAGTCATTTTATACATTTTTTAAAATAGCAATTTATGAGCACCAAATATCGAGGTTAACATTAAAATGAGTGGAAAAGGAATTGGAAAATTTTTCAATACTTTGCTTTCAAAATTGTTGAACAACGAGGAATGAAAATTCAATGAAACTTAAGAAACAAAAGATATTCTAAAAATGTATAGCATTTCCTTAGGCACTTTTTTAGTACCAGTTTATTCGTAATTGAAAGTTAACCAATTGATAATCAATAATTAATGTATTGATATCCATTATTAATTGATGAACAATAATTGTTTGAAGAACTGAGAAAATTTTAATTACTTTTAATTATTAATCAGTAATTTATAATAAGTTAATGAATGATGTGGTTATTTGTAGATTAAAATAAGTCAAGAAGAAGTTTGTGATAAGGAGAAATTTTTGGGGGGAGAGCTCAAAATACCAACAAAATGGAATACACAAGAATATGTCTGACATTAGAGACATAACAGATAATTTTGTGACTAAAAGGAGATCATACGTACTTGTTTGTAAATTAATACAGTTATCTATTTCACTTCTTGTGCCCCAATAAGAATGCAAATGACTTCTTTCCGTTCTCTAAAGAATTTCCTGTAATAAAAAAACACTTTCCCATGCTCCAGCTCTCAGACCCTTCCACATAGGGATGGTTTTCTCTTTCAGATTAAGATGAATGTATGTGTTTAACAGCTACTCATTTTGAAAACATTTCTTTAGTGTTTTCAATACAAATGGTAAAAATATTTCTAAATTATAATATTTCTAAATTTGTTCAAAAACTAGATGTTCAAATAGATAGGCTCCAATCACTTACAAACATTTTGCATATATTATTAAATACATTACCTTGAGGATACAAGCTGATGTAATTGAAAGAATACTGATGTTAATTTAAAAAAGCTTTAATTTTTATTGCATTAACTCATATTACTTTTTTCTTGTTATTTTTTCAGAAACTATTTGGCAAGTTCTCCTGTAGAAATCGTGGCCATCTATCAATTTCCTCTGCTGCAAGCACAGTCAATTGATGAGCGCAATACAGAGACTCTCTGAAAATGAAGTAGCTAATTTCTACTTTGAAGACTGCCCGATACCATGTATTGAATTTATTGCATACAAAGTATGCTACACTCCGCTGTGGTCTGCTGGTTGAATTTTCTCAGGTCACATTCATTATTTAAGGAAATTATTGAGAATGTTTATAGAAATGAAGTGAATGAATGGATATGACTCTAGTCCTTTTTAGTGAGCATGTTGTAGTGAATGCATTTTGTGGACCTTAAGTGAAACTGTTAACTAATTTTCTATGTGATGTTCATTCCATAAATATGATGGTTCTATGAAACATTTTATGTAACCAGTGAGTACAAGAAATGATGTAACATTTTCTAGTATTTTGTCAGAAGGAAAATATCTAAGTTGGATATTTTTCACTATCCTATTACAATCCCAAAGGTATTGTGAATGTCAGTGAATGTTGTGTACATAAAATATATTATATATTGTATCATTTGTATGAACAAATTTTAAAGAACAAATGTTTTTAATTTTTATTGCGTCTACAATATTTAAATTTTGTACTGAAACTTTTGAATGTTTCCTATTTAGTGCCTGGGTATGTGTATTCATTAACACACAAATCATGACAGACACATTCTTAAATTGAGTTATATATTTTTAAGATCCAGTTCCTAGTGTAACTGTGAATGATGATTTCTTCCTCATTTTTAGGAAAAATCAATGAATATCATGGAAAATTGAAAGAGAGTTGTATCAAGGATAATTTTGATAGTTGAATTACAGAATTCTGATGATTCAGAAAACTCTTGTTTTGTTAAAAATGTACTAAAAATTTGTACTATGTTGAATTTGATGACTGAAATTTGAAGCAAAGCATACAGCTCCCTTTGATGAAACTCTGTAACCAAACAGAGCTGACTTTGAAAACCAGTGAATTAGGAAGAGTAGATAAGCTTTTAAAAATACTGTTTAATAGAAAAAATGTCAAAAAGAACATTATAAATACCGATATTATCACAGATTGTAATCACTTTCAATTTTTTTTCTTAATGCTTTGTTTATGACTCTCGCATAAACATTAAGGTCATTCCCAAGTACTACACTAGTTAATAAACAAGTGGTGCTACAACTGCATATTCTTTTTACCTTTGTTAGTAGCAGCTTCACAATATTGTGATACTACATGGACATAAAAAAGTATTTCCAAACCACAATTTTTTTTATCGGCATGGAGATTTTTTTTTTCTTTTACACATATAGTATATTTAATTTTTTTTGTGAACTCAATCTGGATTTCTTTCATTTTTCATCCATAACACAAGTACAGTGTGAATAAAATAGTATTCACTCCAAATATTCTATCAAAGATATGATACAAGGAACATAATATAGATAAAGTGAATCAATTGAGTATTTCATTCTTTTGATCTAAACCTAGAATTTTCTTCCTAGTCTGTCAGTCAATTATCAAAGGTAATCAGTTATCAGTCTTTATTACCAAGGGTAGGAAATTCACTAGGTGGAGAAAATAGATTGACAAACTGATGTACTTTGACAAATAATATTTTTTTCTTAATTTTTATCCTTAATTAAAATGATGGGAAGGGATTCTGGAACTCAAGAAAACGTATGCAGATGATCTTCTCCCCCCTACGTCACATACAATTTTTACTGTTTTTTGACTAAATAAATTTAAAATATAATTATTTTGTTCAACTCAATTAGAATAGTTCTATTCCATTTTCAGTTTGATATTTTTCAAATATGTAACAATCATTTACAAAATTTTGTATTACACACTTTTTATGACTTTATACTTTTACAAAACTTAAATGTCCTTCCTCAAGTAACACTAGTTAATAAACTAGTGGTCCTACAACATTCTTTCTTGCATTTTTTGTAAAGGCTTCAGAATATTATGATTCTACATAGACCTGAAAAAGTGTTTCCAACTGCAATTTTTTTTTATCTCCACCGAGGTCACACTTAGACCCTAAGAGTTAACACGCCAGACATGCTACCTCTATGCCATGTTATCCCTACACACACATGAACTCAACCTTCCTGATTCTTAAAAAAAGTTGAACATTTATTTGCATTTGCAATTTTCAAAAATTTAGGGATTTTCTTTTACATTATTTCAAGACCTAATTTTAAAGAATAGAATTCATTAAGGAAAAAATCTGTATCTTCAATATTAAAGTTTATCAATATTAATTTTAAGTTCACAAAAACAAAAAAAGAGTTATCAGAAAGTTGAACCTAAGTCATTTTTGCAGCGCTATTTGCTGTATCTTCGGGAAAAAATTGAAGACAAAATTTGGAATAATTTTTGTGAAAAATTAATACATTCCATAAACTTCAAGCAATACTTACAAGAAAAGTTCTTGAAGGAAAATATGTAAATAACCTTTTTTTACAGGATCCGGGAGTGATACCCTTTCCTATATTAAAATGAATTTTCTTGATGGAACATTTTCTCTAAGAACTGAAGTCAATATGTTGAAACGTTCCAGGAATAGTGATTCGAGTTTCAAATATATACTGAATGGTTGGCTCTCTTCACAAACAATTATTATTTAGTTTGTAATTATTTAATTACATACTATTTTTTTACACATTTTCTTGTTATATATACCTTAATATTTCTTAAAGTTAGTATGTACATACATCTTTTACTGAGAACGAAACAGAGTGAACATAATAAGATAATTCATAGGTCTGAAAAGTTTAAGTTTTTTATCTTTCTTGATTTGCGGGAAAATGTTCCTTATTCATAGAAATATTGAACATGTGGTTAAAAGCCTTCAAAGATTCCTAACACATTCCTGCACCCTGTGAAGGATTATCAATCGTAACTTACCTCAACAAAATACACAATTAAACACATGGTATTGTTAAGACATGACACAAACACGAGAAATTCAAAAGATTTTTGAGTTAAAACTTACGAAGGTGTTTGCAATTGTTTGGTGATCAAAGGATAGGGAATTTTGGTTGGTGTAAAGTGGGGAAATTTGGGTTGGTGTATTTCATACTTCCTTAATTACTTTGTGGCTATTATTAGGGCTGCTCTTATAGTAAGTCATTGTATTTGTATGTTTCGTATTTTCATAGAACTGAATGAACTAGTCTTTGGGTCTGTTTTAAAATCTTTTTTGTCATCATCTCGTGTGTATTTGTGAGAACGTCGTTGTATTTGTCTCTTCAGTCTGATAGTATAATTTCGTCGGGGAGGGTAGGATGTAGTTGCTGGGTGAGGGTGGTGGTTCGTTTGTAGGTACAGTTGGTTGAGGTGTTTAATGGAGTTGTCAATGGAAGGGATTGTTTGGAGGTTGGCTGAGACATGTATCTTTTTGCACAGGGTATGTTTGTAAGCTTTCCAGTAGGTGTTATGGATGGTTGGGGTTTTGGGGAAATGCAGGTAGTTGTGGATGAGGATGTGAATGTTGTGGGGAAGTGGTCGGAAAAGTCATAGAGGCCATATTTGGAATTGGGTGTGGTGATGTGGAGTTGGGAAGAGTGTGGGACGAAGTCGAGGATATCGTGAAGGTTTTCGTTAACTGTATGGGTGAGTTCAGGGGATCATTTGATGTGGATTTGGGGATTGTTGTTTAGGAAGTCTTCAAGTCTCAGTCCAGCTATGTTACTAGACGAGCGGCCCCATCCGGTGAATTTAGAGTTGACGTCGCCTGCAAGGATAAAGCGGTGGGGTGGGTTGTTAAGGATATTCAAATCAGAGGTAGGAAACGAGGCAGAGATGATGATTATGGGAGTGGTAGGGGTTCCAAGAAGGATGGCAGTACATTCTAGGGCTGAGCATTGAGACAGTTGGTGGGGAGTGTGTGAGAGGGATCGCGATGTGAATCGTTCGTAACAGGAAAGTGAGTGGGTGATGTTAATAAGTGCTTTCAGAAAGTAAGGTCTTACCTCCGTGAACTTGGAGATTTCTGAAAGAATTAAAGTTTGTTGGAAGGAAAGTATTACAGAAAATATTTGACATCAAGAGCGAGTAATTTTAAACATTCTATGTACAAAAGTTTATGAGTAGTTATGATAAAAATGTGCTTGTGGTCAGTGATTCTCATTATCACAGCATGACTGCCATTGTCCCAAACAAAATAATTTATTGATCTGAATGAGTTTGGATGCCCCTGGTGCTATTTACACATGTAGTAGAAATGACTGGACGGATGAAGAATTCATCGAATGGCTCAAACTTCAAAAGCCTTACATGGCCAACTGCCCAGGACCCAGTGCTGCTGATCTTGGATAACCGTGGGAGTCACATTACTTTAGACTTATACAATTATTGTAAACAAAATAAATACTGTTTGAAGCACTAATGTGTTCATTATGCTTCACAATTCTTTAGTGACCTCCATTACCCACATGTGAGGGTAATGGGTGATCAAATGCAAATGCTTGAAAATTCGATACTTGAGATGGTTTTAGTGACTTTTTATATAGTTTTTGTGGTGAAAACACAAGCTTAATAAATATTCTGATATAAAAGCGAATACTTGTCCATAGGAACAATCCCTGCTGATTTATACTGAATAAAAGTTAACTTCATTATCCCCGCTTCCCCAAATATAATTCTTCAATGAACAAAATGGATCCCGTTTGAGATTTGAAAGTTAACCCCCACCCAAATCCCTGACGGTAGGGTGGGGGCTTAACTGTTTTAATTAGATCTTTTTTTTTTATTTATTGAGCTGGTGTTTCTTTATTTTTCAATCAAAAGTGTAATTTCTCTATAATTGCAAAAATATTACTTTTGAGATTTCGGTGTCATCTATCACTATCACAAAAATATTTTGGACAAAACTTACTATTTTTGGTGCAAAATTCGAATATGCAATAAAAAATGGGTTTCCCATTTAAGATTTCAAAGTTGCCCCGCTCCCGGGGAGCGGGGGGTGAGGTTTGATTTGAGATCAGGCAGATATCCTCCTAGGAGATATTCACTTTTTGTCTGAGACATTTTTTGTACGCTGCGTATTTTTCGAGTTATTTCGATTTGTCAAGTTAAATGGGACTCCTGTATATATCAGCTGCGGCAGCGGTGGGTGATTGGCCAGAGGGGACATCCACCCCCCACCCCCCGCTTATCGCCACGCGAGACAGCCTTTTTGTTTACTATGTAAGTACAGAGTAAGGTGAAAAAGTAAAATCAATAAAATACGCGATAAACTAGTACCTATTATTATTAAAAGAAAGTAGGTAGAATGGAGTTAATTTAGAATAAAATTTATTTCAATTATATTTGATCTACGTAGGGTTTATCACTAGGTGAATAATCTGAAAAGTAATCCAACATTATATCAAACGAATGTTTTACATTAAAACACACGAACATAATAGAAAAGAAAACGCGAGACGTTCAACCCCAAAACGTCCGCAGCTTCAAGTTAATATATAGTCTGAAACATTCATTGTTTTGTTCATACAAACACCATACTACGTTGGAAACACTACCCAACATTAACAATCTATAACGGCAAAAGACTTTGCTCTACACACGAGTACATACATGCACACATTGTACCTACCTCACATTACCTTACATACTCGCAAGCGGACACATACACACACACATTCATAATGATGATCATACAGTCGGACCTCCATAAAACAAACTTCTATTCATCGAAATTCTCTTCAAATCGCAGTTTTTTTGTTCCTTGAAAATTCAATTTTAAACCGTTTCTAAATATAGAAAATTGTTTCTACATATCGAACTCATTTTCTGACTTAACTATTCTTTTCTGTGAAATAAAAATGTACAGTACTTATTACAGTACTTATAGTACTTACTACAGTATATTTCTAAAAAATTAGCGTTGTTTAATTTGGAAGAGTATTACTACTTCGGAAAATAACACTTACTTCTGAACGTTTGCATCATTGAATAAATGTTTATATAATTTCCATATCCAGTTCCCAGTTTGTCATTGAAGGAAACTCACTTCTAGTCGTCCGGATGACCGAGATCCTTAAAGCAGTAGTGTCGTAATGATCCCGAACTGAAGGATCGCGGGTTCCAGTCCCGCCTCGGGCATGGTTGTATTTGTGTTTGTCCTTTCACCCCGTCATCTCCATATCATGTCATCTTTACTGTTACCATACCGTTAAATGTATTAGTGGTCGCTAATGACATAGATGTTGATGCGACTTTAAATAATAAACAAAATAACACTTCTACTGTCCCTCCCATGAGATCTTATCAGTTGTAGGAATTTGTTCGCTAAAAAGATCTGAAGGTCAATCGCGTGCACCTTCGTCTATTGACCCTGCCCTACTTTATTTTATTTATTTATTTATTTATTTATTTATTTATTTATTTATTTATTTATTTATTTATTTATTTATTTATTTATTTATTTATTTATTTATTTATTTATTTATTTATTTATTTATTTATTTATTTATTTATTTATTTATTTATTTATTTATTTATTTATTTATTTATTTATTTATTTATTTATTTATTTATTTATTTATTTATTTATTTATTTATTTATTTATTTATTTATTTATTTATTTATTTATTTATTTATTTATTTATTTATTTATTTATTTATTTATTTATTTATTTATTTATTTATTTATTTATTTATTTATTTATTTATTTATTTATTTATTTATTTATTTATTTATTTATTTATTTATTTATTTATTTATTTATTTATTTATTTATTTATTTATTTATTTATTTATTTATTTATTCATTTATTCATTTATTTATTCATTCATTCATTTATTCATTCATTCATTCATTCATTTAATGAATTATTTGCGCTCGCGAATTGGCCATTTCGGGACCATGCGAACGTGCAACCCAGCGGGACTCAGTCATTGTGAAAGGTATGTGTACGGGACTTTTATGGGGGGTCAGCAATATCAAGCTGAATCCATTTTTACACCGCGCTGAAACCGTTGTTAACTCTGGGAGATGGAGTGCAATGATAATGATGATAAAGGATGAAATGGACAATCACAAACATGCAGAGACACCCACAAACACGACCATGCCCGATGCAGGACTCGAACCTTGGTCACCGTAATAGAAGGCCTTTGCAATAAGCTGTGTCGTCACTTCTACGTCATCAGAGGAAGTGCCATGGCGAATCGTAATGTCGTTGCAGTTTACGAGTTGTTTTCTGTATTTCTTGTGGTGACAAAATTCTATGAGTTTTATAGTGATTTTTTTAAATACTAAAAATTGTTTAAGAATATGTTTATTTTTAATGAATTGTACAATTTTTAATAAAATGAATTTATATAAAATTACATTTATTGTAAAGGCCTTATTTTAGGAGGAAGTGTAATCCTTAGCTACGATTTTCCAACCGTCAATTTTGAAAGGTCGGGGAAGTTACCGAAGATCCTTGTAATTTTGAGACTTCGAAAAACAAAGAAAACATTGCAGTACAGAGTTTCGTCATGAACTCATGATACAATAAAAACTTCTTTTTAGTGAGTCATTGTAAATTCGTGACAAAAAAACGCGAAAATGAAATAAAATGAGTAAAAATGACAAAAATGACGCAAAGGCCCAGGAAAAATACCTAAATATTGAAAGGTGGCAATAAATGACCCAATAAAAATCTTAATTTGTACTTTTTTGCGTTCAATAACATGGTGTAGAGAAAGTTATGTAATACTTTGGCAAAAATGATTTTTTCGGCAGAAAAAACGTATTAAATGGACTGGAAAAGCGATTAATTCTTGTAAATGTAGTAAATAACATCATCTAACTCACTCTACATCTCAAATGTGAGAATAGTTTGCACATTTTTTATCGCTTATATGTATTGAAGTTGAAGAAAATGACATTATTTATCATGTATGATTATATTTTTAATATTCAGCATTTTATTAATGGATTCAATTGATATAATAATGTTTAACATACTTGATATTTCATTTGCATAAGAAATTGCAACCTCGTTTCGGCGTCTGGTTCTCTATAAATTCTTTGTATTTTACTGAGAGAAAGAGATATATTTCACAAACCAGAACACAAAACAATCACAAACCAGAACATTAAAAAACATTTTATGGTTGAAAATACAATGTCTGTTCCAATTAGTTTAGAAATATTACATATTTCCATTTCTTATAATACACAAATTTCTACATTGAGGGTTTTTTCTTGCACTTTCGAAGCGTTGACTCTCTCGGCCAATCAGGAGTTGCGATGTTTTCCGTTCAGAGACCAGCCCGCGCCGAGGCTGTTCAACGTCGTTCCCTTCATCGTGAGTCGCGAAAGGTAATCAGGTGCTTCGGAAACGTTATTAGGGATAGTTCTTCCAGTGGTTGATGAATATAGTTAATTATATGGAAAGTGATAGCTCTTTTTGTGCATTTAATTTTTCGAATCGCACATTGCATTGCAAACGAAATTGTGTCTACGTTTCACAATATTAATTAGGCTAGAATGGTGCGTGAAAAGTGTAGAGGAGTGGTGAAGGAGTGAGATTAATTTTATAAATAATTTGGTGCAAAAGAAATCTTAAAACGCCACTCGAAGTGTAGGTTTATGCAGTGGAGTGGCCTACTACGTGTAGAGTGCAGTGCAGTGCAGTGCAGTGCAGTGAAACGTGATCTCTAAAGCATTTGGAGAAAATCGCTTGGTGTAAAGTGTAATGGTGCGAAATTAATCTCCTAGTGACCACAGTGAATTCTCAGTGAAGAGTGCTTGCAAGATACTCATCGTTGTTGGAGTGACTTGGTTTCCCTGCTTCTTAGCTGCTCTGCCGCTGTGGCCTTGGTCTTCACGACGCCGTTCTTCTCAACGTACCTCAATCCCTTTTTTCCCGCCAGGGGGTAGGGGAAATGCGCTTCAGAATCTACGGAGCGTAGTAATTCTCGTTAGGTCAAATAGCCTTTCAGTAAACTTACAAAATGCAGTTTCTTCTTAATCCTCACAAATTTGCAAATATTTAATATAAAATTTATGAAGAAAATATCCGACGCAAGTAGTCAACCTGTTTTCAATTTCAGATTGTGTAGTTGTAATGATATTCAGGCAATCATTAAATTTCCTGGTTACAGCATTAATTTGATTGAGGTTGTTTTTGGAGTCTTGTTTCAGGAATAGTAATTAAAATAAAATTCATAAAGGATACAGAACATTATACAACAAATTTTGAAATGGAGATGGGGAATGTAGCTCATATACCTGATCAAAGGACAGTTAGATGCATTAAACAGTACTTTTAATTATGAAGTAGGTTTGCGTTTAAAGGATTGATAAATTTCTTAAAAGAACTTGGAACTAAACGATGAATGTTTTAGTTAGTATAGGGTAGAATAGGCTCCCATCCACAGGATAGGGTAGCATAGCCCCCCTGGCAGAAGAGAATCATCTTTGTCCTGACGCCGATGGAGGCTGGATTCGGTGAGTGTTCTGGGCGGAGACTCTTCCCCGGCCTCGTCCTCCCCTCTCCCTTAACCCTTGCCCTTGGCAGCGGCCGCGGCAGCCCTGAGGGCGGCCAGGCCGTTCGCGTTCCTCCCTCCG
Organism: Gryllus longicercus; assembly: GCA_038098605.1. Lineage (NCBI taxonomy): Eukaryota > Metazoa > Arthropoda > Insecta > Orthoptera > Gryllidae > Gryllus > Gryllus longicercus. The sequence goes on from JAZDUA010000590.1 coordinate 856,824, forward strand.
GCTGCACGACGGATGACGCAGGTTGAGCCACACACATACACACTGGGGCCTCGCCGGAGATGGTTTTCGAATCTACGAGAGAAATACGAAACTATTGGAATAGGGATTACAAGTGGTCTACGTCTAAACTAAATACCAATACCCAGTTTTGTTTCTACAGCTGCTTAACTGTATTCAGTATACTTAAAGACGAGACGAACCTAAGTAAACAACGGTACAGTAGAAACCCAACGCAATATGGTACAATAGAAATAATAACAGTATCAGATACCACTCCGTGCTGGAGGTCCCTTCATTACATTCAAATGTAGGTTGGGAGGGTTAATTCTTCCTCGTGCAGTCATTAGCTCCGCTCAGATAATGTTAAAAAGGGTATTCGTCCGCCTTTAGTTTAATATATTACTGGGATACTGCAGTCTTGTTTGCTTGAAAGGACTTAAATTAATTTAAAGAAAATTTAAATGTAATATTTAACGTTATTCTAGTTGGTGAATTTGCTGGTAATAAATAATTTAACATTAATTAAAATGTTTCATTTAATTCATCAGATCATTTAATATTTTAATAGATAGAGCTTAATTTTGATTTTCAAGTGATAAATGATTGAAATACACTAAATATGTTAAAATCAATACCTAGTAATTAATTAGGATGGGCAAATATAGGAAGACTGCAGGGCCCGGTTAGTTATTAATATCAGGGCGGTTTGTTTAGCCATATTAGGTCTTATGCTGGATCCTATTGCACTTGGCATGCATTCCGTCATAGAGATTTGGGGCAACTTTGACGGGGTGGGAAACTTTTTTGACCTGCGAGATGCCATTGTGCCTCGCATTCTGCATCTATCTTAATAGCAGATGACCTCCCTCTGGACAATAGTCTAGGTCGCCGTTCAAGAGCGGAGGTCATTCTGTGCAACTGGCGATTTAGGAGGGACACGCCCACGTGGCTCACAGGGCAGGGTGGGTAGGTTAAGTGCTAGAGGTGTTCCAATTCGCTTTTGCGCGAGAAATGTTGCTTGAAGTACAGTTCTTCGCAGTACAGTTTCTGTGATAAGAAAGTTAAACCAGAAGAATTAATGAAGAATTGGAGTACATCTTTCTATCGAAGGAAAACTGAACGTCAGCCCATCGTTCAGTCGTCCTTAGATGGAAAAATATTTAGTTGGCGGACAGCACACTTTGAACAGGGTGGTAATGTTATCGAAACGTCTGCAAAGCTTTAGTACTGGTTAATGAAGTATTTACCAATAAAAACTAACATTTTCTTTACAGGCACTTAAGTCCACGCGAGACGTGGCAAGCGTCACTTGAATGACAAAATGTTTTAAAGCCCACTTGACAAAATAACTAATTTAGGAGAATAGATCTTTTTTTACAAAAGATCGAATTTTTTGAGAAATATACCAAATTAATAAATAAACCAAAGGTTCATAAAATTCTTGTGTCCCTGTTAAATTTAGTCTTACTTTTTAGAAATTACTTTCTCTTTCAGATTTTTTCGCAATTAATTTGTCATTACTTAATTAATAATTTTTTTCAGCATTGGTATAAATTAAATGTAAGAAATGTAAGCATTTTCAATAAAATACAATAAAAAATCGCACCAGTCTGTCATTTTCTTACTCCTGCGCTGGCGAATAATTAAATACCTCGGTTACATTTTTAGCTCTGTAGTCGTATTGATTTTTCTTAACAGAAGTATGCCAATCTTTCTTGTTTCAGGTATTCATCCAACCGTCTAGGAATATAATCTAGGAAATAAACAAAATTATCATTATGTATTTCTTGTGTCCTTGTTCTTAAGTTTAATTCTTATTTTTTAGAATTTCCTAAGTTTTTCTCTTCAGCATTAGTGTAAATTAAATGTAAGAATTTTCAATAAAATTAAAAATATATTAAATTCTCACCCGAGTCTGTCATTTCATTATTCCTGCGCTGGCGAATAATTCATCAATACATGCTCCAGAGTTAATAATTTTTTAGCTCTGTAGAAGTATTGATTTTTGATATCAATATCTGTTAATCTTTCGTATGTTTCAGGTATTCATCCACTCAAGGAGTGAAACCGTAAAGATTTTCAAAGACAAACTTCTTTGGTAATCTGTTTTCACACAAGAATGCAAAGTTGAATTAAAAATTTAAAAATGAGGAAATTTGAAAAGGCTAATATATGAATGGTATTGGGTAAATATTAATGAAAAGATTATGTAGAGAAAATTTAGTAAATAGTTTAGAATTTGACCTCTTTGCAAGAGTTTACACCACTTAAAATATAATATACTTATTGACACCTTTAATTATAAAAAGATGGTAAATTCGATCAGAATTCGTGCATTTATTATAAAATTAAATGTAGTGAAAAATGGCTTTGGTGCGCTTTTATAATTTCATTGATTACAGGTTGTTTGGCGATCTCCGGAGCCGGCCATGTTGCTCTCAGACTTCGGTCTGTTTAATCTTTGACCACGGTTTCTCAACTTGTAACTTATACAGATTAGCGTAGATTTAAAAATTAACGTTGCAATAACTTCTACTCCATTCTCTGGTTTGTAAGATTTTTAAATAAAACCACAAACAAAAAAATTTTAGAATCAAATCTTAAGGACAAATATTTTCTTATTCGTGAAGTTTAATATTTTAATTTAACCATTTTTAATTGAAATTTGAAGAATGGCACTTCGTAGAACAATGCTTCATAATGAAAATAATTTCTATTAAGACCTTTCCCATTCTGCATACCACAAAAGCAGCATTTCTAGTAAGATCAGAATTGTTCATTAAACTTCCACTAGAAATTTCCAAACAGTTATACTTCGTGCTCGATAAGATCATAGAATTCACTTTGCTTGAACAGCGGAATTGTCATTACTTCGTTAATTTTAATGGTGTCCTTCATATCTGACAAATATGCTTAATTAGTCAATTTAAATTAAAGGTTTCGATTTCTCTAATTGATGGTCTCCATTTACGTTAGTGTGGCGTCTAAAATTTTAATTTTACTTCCTAAAGTTCCGATTTGAACTTGCGATCTAAGTTTTCTTCATAATTTCATCACTTCTTTTAGAAGAGGTTGCCGTATTACAGCACGTGAATAATTCATAATTGCCATTTGGAGTAAACCTTAATATCACGGATTTGACTCGCTTTTATTTCCTCACTTTCTCACCTTCAGCGTCGTATATTAAAGTATTAATAGGTTTTAAAATTCCGGATACTCGTATTAAATTGTAAAAAAAAAAAACTCTAAAATGTTGTGTAGTGATGACATTTTGCAGCATTGTTAAACTTTTTTAGCATCCTGTTCTTTGATAAATCTTAATGTTAATATTCATAATTCCTTCTAAATGTTTTATTATATCGTTCCCTTATGTCCCACTAAATTGAAGTTTTTTGTCAAATTTTTAGATATATAAATTTCCATCGAATTCAGTTTAAAAGAGATTGAAGTATGTTGTCGGTACAACTTCAATTCTTAAGTCTACTTGCTCTTCTTACAATAAACTTCCATTGTAGTTTCTCTAAACGTGTATTGTCTATTTTTACATAGATTTTGCAAGTGGTCAAGTAGGTATTCTTCTATAGTTTGCAGAGTTTGATCCTTTTCAAACTCATGAGGAGTTTCAAAAAAGTTTCCCATCTTCTGTGAATCGTCTGGTTCAGATTGTGTGAAGGAAGAAGTATAACAATAGTCTAAAAAAATTTCAGACGTGTTCACAGATTACGCTGTTGCTTCCGAATTCTTAAGTTTCTAAAAATGTCAATCAATTTGTTTCGTTAAGTAGAGGGTAGTTCGTATTGAGTTTCGTCTAAATTTGTTCCTAAAAAGTGAAGTCTAATTAATATTCTAGCCAGAGAGGTTTTGTATTTAATTCCTGCCATGCATATCACATTCTATTTTTGAGAAATTTCTTCCATTCATGTTAGTTTTTCTTCACTTCAGCTGGTTTCTTTTTATATTCCAAACGTGCTGGGCAGGATTTAGTAAAATTACAAAGGGTCCTCCCCTCCCACTATTAAGGCGATTAACTACTTCCACGACTATCCATCCGTCAATCTACATTGACCTTCATTTTTCAATGAGTGGGCTCAACTCAAAAGGTCCCTTGACTAATTCAATTTTCTTAGATGAATCAAGTCTTGCCTTCTAGGTTTCTCCCACCTGAAAGGGAGCAGCTATCCGCTGACCTTACAGTTACCCTTACCTGTCCATCTCAAATTCATAATTTCATTACCACCAGGAGCCAACTGCTGCCTAAAGCAACTTGAAGGCTGCTACCGATCCCAAGTTAAGATGCTGGTCTACTTAACTTTAAAATTTTAATTTGTGGCATATAGTATATGAATTTAAACAAGTTTACTCTTAAGGTTTAGGTATTAACAAAGTCAAAAATATTTAAAATATAATTTCATACAATATGCCCTTTAACTTCCAAAAAAGGGAAACCCTCATGAACCGTTAAACATTTTTTTGAAGATTCTTTTATGAGATTTGGATTATACTTTCATGCCAGAACATAAATACGAATACTGAAAAGGTAGTTTATATTTTGCATGGATTTGAATTAAAAACTTCTAAAAATCGCAGGCAACAATATTGATTACAACAAATTATTGCTAATATTCATTTTCGATAAAAATTTCAGGTTTAAGCATAAGAATCGCTTTCTTGTTAAATAATTAAATATCTTCAAAATTTGATCCCCCCCCAAGGACTCGGTGGCTCGAAGCGATCACTCGCCTTTCACCAAAGAGGTCTTGAGTTAGAATCCCGGATAATCTAATTTCTCATGAGAAATTTGTTCCGACAAAACGAGTTTAGCTGTTTCGCAAAGGCTAGTCCAATCCCTTTAAAGTGTCCCACTCTACCCCCATCCTGTTACAATCCCAATTCTGACCGCTGGGTAGTGACGCAGGAGCGCGTAGTAAGAGGCGCTAACGCGGAGATGCTACCTGACGGACCTCTTGACAACCGATTGCGACGAGACGTGACATGTAAATGACTATGTTAATGGAGGATTACTCCTATAAATAGCGTGATCATTAATGGAAGATTACTCCCTAGCACTCAACGACCCCCAAGGGGCTTGGAGACGCGTTGCGTCAATTCAGACGCAACAAATGTGAAGTTAAAATTTTACTGTTAAAAGGGAAAATAAAATTCTGTAACATTTTGTAAAAGTATTTATCGTATTTATATAAATTTTGCAGACCTTAAAACTGAATATACCAATCGATAAATCGGGCAAAACTGGCTGGGAACATTTTTTAAATCAAAATAATTTTAATAATGAATACTTCAAATCGTATCAATTGTAATCAGATCAGGATCAACTCGCTAGAAGAAAGCCCCACATATTACATTATATTACAACAATACATTCCGTGACATATTATAGTTCATCGTATTGTAATAATCGCTACGTGGATGCTTTCATAAATAATGTGTGTACTAAAAGGGATTGAAAAAGAGGCGATGCTTAACAATATGTGCGGTTATTACGTCAGTTTCTACCGTTCTTGAATGCAAATAAATCAAAACTAATTAACGTAAAATAATGCACTCTTCTAATAGTAAGTTTCAATATTACAAATTTCAATTTCTTTCGAAAATATAGTTAGCGTATTCTTATTAAATTTAACTCGTCTATCTCTATAGCGTTGAAATTTCGTAATGTTCAAAAGCGACGTTACGTATAATTTACGGATTTACCACAAAAATCTGTGCGTATTAGCCATTATTAAGTGAAAAATAAAATTCAGTGAAAATGAGAAATGCATGAATGCAAAACAAATGTTCTTTCTGCATTTTCCATTATTAATGGAATTGCTAGACCATAATCATATTGTCCCAAACTTTAACAACTGGAATATTAAAATTTCTGTTTTCCGGACAATCAAATATCTAAGTGACTAAACTAAAAATATCTACCCGATCTTCCAAGTATTCATCTGTTTTACAAAAGTTCAATCTTCTTAAAGTATCGAACATAATAAATAATGAGTAATATTGTTTATGTTCAGAACGCACCATAAAGAACTAAGTAATAAATTACGAAAACAGATTTCCCGTAAAACCTCTAGTGAAATTTGTTTAAAAAAATGTTTGTATGCTTCACACGGGCTAGTCCAACCTCGGTGAAGTGTCCTAAACCCTACCCAATCCTAATTCCTTCCCTATTCTGGCCGCTGAGTTGTAACGCTGGGGCGGGTAGTAGGCGGCGCGTACGCGGAGATGCTACTTGACAGTCCTCTTGACAACGGACTGCGACGAGACGTGGCGGATATTACGTACTGTTAATGGCGGAGTACTCCCGCGCTGATAGATAATAAAACGCAAAACGCGCATCGCCCTCCAGAGCTTGGAGATGAGTTGCGTCAATGAAGGTGGAAAATAAAAAGTTGAAATCGCAAACTTAAATTTCTGGTAAGATCTTCTTCTGGGGAGATAAATTCTTCAGGAGAATGCCGACGAAATAAACCAGCGGAGTTTGACATTACATCGATATTTTTGTTAATTTGTGCTTTACTGTTGGAAAGTTTCATAAAGATTTGGCGTTTGCGAATTATAAAGATATTCATAACGTGTGGATATTAAATTTATTAAACTTTAAAGTGAATTAGTAATACTATCGACCAGGGTAAATAGACAATAACTTAAAAATGTGAGTACTTGTATTGTGCAATTTAATGGGTGAAAATATTAAATTTTCTAACGGAGAGAATATTTCTCTTATTTGCAATAAAAAATAAGAGTAAAAACGTTCAAGACATCTGTGAACTGAAACGTAAGAAATCAGATCTAAACTCAATGAGATAAGCGTATCAAAAGGAAATAATTTCCGATACAAGAATTCAAGCATTTAAATACTTGATTACAAAATATAGGAAGAATAGAAAAAACATAAAATGAAGATTCCACAGAGATCAGTGAAAAGTGATATGTTAAAATTTGATCTAGTGATTTCGACGTTTTGCTAGAACAGTTTCATTACAAAACTAAATGGAATACATGCTCTTAAGACTGCCTTTGGACTTTCCTTTGCATGGTCATCAGTAAAGTGTTGAGTTGTTTTGTTAACTCTATGGTTGGGGCTTATTAAAACAGTTTACTTTCATTATGTCACTTTGTGTATTTAAATTCCCTACTTTCATTAAAGGACGGTTAGCATGTAAAGTGCGAAATGAAACGACCAACAGAATGTGCGTTCTTGTATAGTGATGGGCAGTGAAACGAGAAATTCGCGCGACTTAGTTTTTATAACAATCGCTGTGTAGATATATGTAGAATATTTTAATACATTAAAATATTGTCAATCCGGATAGCAGAGATCGCTAAGGCAGTAGCGTCGTGGCGATCTCCGATCGAAGAATCGCGGGTTCGAATCCCGCCTCGGACATGGATGCCCTTGGATGCCTGATAGTCCCTTCACCCTTAAACATCCTCCTATCACTTCATTAAAGATGTATTAATAATTCCCTTCTCAAGCAGGAAGCCTTTGCCCTTAATGGGATGTGCAGTTGACCGATACATTTATTTAAATATATTTACATATATAAGTATATTTGTCTAATTCTAATGTATAGAAGTTTTTCTGCCACCAGGCTGCAAAAATCTATTGGGAGAAATCTATATTTTGTCTGTCTATCCCTTAGTTGCCGGCACAACGCTGAGAACTTCAATTCTAATCAGAACTTAAACATTTTCTGCAAATTGACTTGTAATTTCTAACAGGAATTTATGAAACGGACATGGTCTCAGAAGCCTCCTATTCCAGTACAAGGGGTGAACTGTTCTGGAACAACACCTCCTGGAAATGAATTTTTTGTTGATTTGTAAATACTAAGTTTCTTTCAAGAATATTAACTTTTTAATTTTTTTCTAGGAGAGAAGATTCTACATACAGTATCAGATTATATCCTTGTTCCTAAATCTCTACAAAACTGCATGGATTGAAATGAGCATGTTTAAAAATACTAACCAAAATTTTTCATAGCATTAAATATGGTGAAAACTGTAGTTAGATTATACAATATTGTATTGTATTTTAATGGTGATAGTTTAGAATAGAGCGGTAGATACGTAAGTTATTGACTAAAATACTCTATTCTTGGAAATAGTACCGAAGTTAAGCTATGAAAAAGTGAAACTTAAAAATTTAAGAAGTTTGCTAAAATAAAATTGTAATGTAAGCAATGTTCAGAACACGTAAGAGTACTCTAGAATATGAAGGTAATATTTCTCAAGACTATATCGGATGCCTAAATGAATGGTCATGTTAAACTGTACTGAATAAAGGCTTTCTAGCAATGATTGAGACAAAATGCTCCCATATGTATCAGGTTCTAACTTCCGGATCCACCACTAGCGGCTGTCAGACACCGCAAGGCCGCAGAAGTACTTTGGTTGTGGATTTTCGTCGAGACGGCAGCGGCACAGTCGCACGGAGATTCACTGCGCCCTCGTTGCATCGCGTGGGTGGAAATCTTCGTGTTTTGTATTGCATCACATCTCATTCAGTCTTGCAAAAGAAAAATGGATCGTTTAGAAGTGCGAACTGAAGGTCAGTACGCAAAATCTCAATGAAATATTTATAAGACTCCTGTATTAAAGTTAAAATTCAAATTCGAAATTTTATAAAAGAAATGCATACTAAGTTTGCAGATTACCATTAAATATATTTTTAAATCATTCACTCGTTTCAAAATTATAAAATTTGACAGTATTTTGATTTTAGATTAAGTTTATCCTCTCAGCTGTCTGATACATTTCGATGTTCCAGGCTACTTGAACATGTTAACTACGGGAAGTTTGGTTGCTGCTGCACAAATATTATTTGACGAGTAAAGGTCAGTACTCTAAAATTCTGTATCAATGTAATACTTAATACGAGAGTGTATTTGAAATGTGACTTTTTTCTTAAAATAACCATTATCTAGATTTATCCTTCACATGAAAGAAGTGTTATGCCATAAAAATACGGTTTCAATAAAGTGTACCCCCGGATAATCAATGATCGTTTTAAGTACTTTATAAACCTTTGTACATGTTAATACGCTAAGGAAAGATGGTATTTTTGTCAGTTTATCAGAAACTAACACAATTCTTATGCTACTGGTGGATAGAAAATTATAACCCCAGTTCTACATCGAACAAGTTTCAGAAGAAAAACATTTGCCGATTTGACCTACAAAACAGATTATTGAAACTCTCATTATAATCGCGCATGTGTAACTCGGGAGCGTTGCGTCTCAAGTCTTTTAAACAAAATATGCATGCCTCATAGGTGCAACAGATGAAATACAGTTCGGGTGAAGGTGAAGGAGAGATGGAAAAAATTAAAGGAAAATACAGATTCTTTCACGAGAAAATTAGAGGGCTACTTTCTTTTCTGTTCATTTTAAACTCATCGCTCAACAATATTTTAATAGTTTCTCTCGTAGTACAGGGCCTAGAATGCACTTCCATCTGGGATGGGTGTTCGTTCTGTTTCACTTTGTACTAAACTTTGTTTAGCCTTATATTTGTTAGCTTGGACTTTCCAGCTGATTTCGAGCCAATGGAACGGGCGGACGCTATATTCTGTGGAACGGGCGGACGCTATATACTGTGGAACGGACGGACTCTAACAAAAGAACTTCGTACACGTAAGATTCCGCGGCTCAAGTTCATGACATTCTTAGCTGTCCGGGTAACGCCGCGTCGGTCTGAGAGGCTGACAGTTTCGCCTGTCATGTCTGTCTTTCTCGGTGTAGTGAAAAAGTAACGTGAGGAAACGTCACTACCCTGAGGAAGCCTGCGACATGGCAGGCGAAACGTCGGCCTCGCAGCCAACGACGCGGCGTCACCCGGACAGCCAAGAAGTCAAAACAGAACTTCGCCCGACAGTTTCCGGACGCCCTCTGAAGAGGTCGTTCGGGTTCAATACGTCAACCTCCGTTCACTAGCACCTGTTTGAATGAATCGGGCATTTCGATCGCAAACATTAGGAAATCAGGGAAATTTTAACAAAACTAAAGACTACCTCAAGAGCTACGGGTAGTGAATCGCGCTCCGCCTAAGAAAAGTTAGGGTGCGCACAGCAGACTGCTAGACGAATGATGGTCACACTTCATTAAACTGCTCTAGACATCGATTTTAAAATTCTTACGTATTGACCGCAACTAATGTAATTGCAAATAGGAAAACTTCTCGCTGAAATCTATGTAAATTAGAAGATTACTTTTACATTAGCAATGTTAGGTTTACTTCCGCAAAACTACTAGCAACTTTTCTCATTTCATATTTTTGCAATGTTCTGACATACTTGTGCAAAATTAAATCTGCATTCCAGTTTTTGATTCAGAAAACAATAAAATATTTCTTTACTTTCATAAAAAACGGCTCAGCGTGGTCTCATAATTAAAATTGATACCGCTGTGCGCGCAATGTCGCGTCGGTCTCTCTGTGAGACACCTCTCCGGTCACAGTTTGGAATGTTGGGTCGTAAGAGGCCGTATTAATCCAAAGGAATATTCTGCAGAACAAGGATTCATTCGGTTTAGCGTAAGTTCTCAGTCGGCGAATGAACATGTTAAAACAATTGTGGTCAACAGGACCAATGTTGGTTAATTAAAATTGGAGTTGTGCGCGACAGAAATGCTTAAATGCACTTAGGAACTGCGGTATGTCTAGCTATCAGAGCTTTCCTCCACCTTGATGCAACTGTTTAGGAAAAACCCCAATTTCAGATGTTATACCCACATTTTTTAGGTAGTATTTGTAACTCGCTAAAACCTAACTTTTCATCTGGTGGTTACATGCTCTGATATTGTTTTTTAAGACTTGGGATCCCAAACTGCCAGTTCTCGACGAATGTTCTTTGTCGGTAAGGGCACACATCAGACTTAACATAGATCGGGCGCTCTCTACTGTTGCAGAGTAATAGACAACAGCCACTTCAAAAAAATGCTTGAAAAAGTCTGCAATCGTTTTAGCTCTCGGGAGAATTAATTTTAAAACTTTGTTGGAGAGCGTTTTTTACGCTTTCATTTTTCAAAGGTTAACGGTCTGAAAAGTTTTTAACCATTTTATTTCTAGTAAACAAGGTTAAAAATGTTTCTTTATTTATCAACCGCTTGGGGCTCAAAAATAAAAGCACTTAAATAATTATCAGGTGTATGTAGATATCAAACGTGTTTTTCCGTTCTTCACTCTGTTGTGTACCGTAGCCATTATTAAAATCGCAGTTCAAAAAGGCCGGGAACCATCGAATGATGAATAGATTTTCCTGTTTATGCCTGTTTGCGATCCAAATCCCTGGTCAAGACTTATGAAACACTCGCACATACAGGCGAATAAAAATAGTAAATTACTACAGGATGTAGGGATCAAACATCACTTTCCGTCGATCAACATGCGGCAATCTCCTTTAAAGTAAATTTTTGTGATGGCGCTTGATTAGAACGCATCTTTTGTACTGATGTTAGATTAGTACACGAACACAAAGTTTCGATCTGACTATAAGCAGTGACTTACGTTAATCTTAACAGAAGTTTTTGAACAAAAAGTTCTGATGATTTCTGAATTTTTGTGTTAATTCAACGCTGAACAGACCAACTCAAGATTAGTTGCTTCCACAAATGTCTTAAGTCATTTACCCAGTGCCCGTCAAACAACAGTGCTGGATGTGTTGCCTACTATCAGGGGAATCGTGTCAAATGTCTCGGATAATTTTGGTATAAGGTTTCTAAACAATGTTAATTGGCAAAGTATGGTTACCCCTATATTCCTTAAGCCTGAAACATTATTCTGAGCTATACTATATATTGTAACTTTTCGTATTGGTTTTATGTTGCAAAGGGCATCTTATGTACAGGCAGTGGTAAAAACAGGTAAAACGCGGAACCAGGATGTCAAATTTGCAACTAAAGGGCTGAAATCGTAAATAAGACTAATGAAACAAGTGACCATTGGGACGATATTTGCAAAAGTTTAAATTCGAGATTGGGCAAATTCAATATTAAGGATTTTCAAATTCCTTTGGCTTTGCTAAAGAAAACAGGTGTGATGTGTTGAGTATGTAGTGTTAAAAAGTAATTTGATTAAAAATAAACGTCATATGAAGGTAGTCAGGACATCTTTTAGAATTTAGACATAGTTAAATTAAGATGTTAAAATATTTTATTTTAACAGTAATGGTTGCCACAATTAAAATAGATTTCTTAGACCTTAAATTTTTGTTTCAGACTCTGCAGCAGAAGCTTAAAATCAGGCTGAAGATACCCTGTATTGGAGCATGGTTAGAATAATTGTAACTAATAAAAAATTATTTTAACATTCTATAAAAGTTTCATATTTAAAGATACCAAACTAATTGGTTTAATTTTAGGAATTTGAGTTCATGAACTTATTTTAGTTTTTAAATTTTTAAGTGATATTGTCTTGCAATTTGTGTCACTTAAAATTAACATTTAGAAATTTGCAACTACATGAAATAATTTTATGTACTTTTAAAAAGCAAAAAGTAGTTCTTTAGGAATACATTTTTGTGAACTTACTGGCAATTACATGAAAATGTGTTTTGTATAACAGTATTACAAAAGTGGAAAAAAGTTTGTAAAGAAATTTGTAAAGGTTTTTTTGTGTAATGATCTTGTGCTAGGAAAACAATCATTTATAAATTGTTCTTCCTTTTGTGCAATGCCATTCCTCACTAAAGTAACATGTTCCCACCCTGTTATCGAAAATAAAAATTTTAATTGAACAATTTGTGAATTTTTGTAGGCAATTTACCTCTTTACCTAACTTGAAACTATTGTATTGAAAACTGCTGCGTTCAACTATCTTTTTGAAACTATTGTACTGGACTTTTCATTGGAAATAAGATAAACTAATTTGATAATGAAAGCTTCATTAAAAATGTTGAAAAATTTAGGGAAGGAAATTTCTCTTAACTTGGTTTGTGCCTACTAAATTTGAATTCAAAATTAACAAATTTCTAGTTACCCTCTCAAAAAAAAAAAAAAAACACTAAAATAAAATGACTAAATGAAAATTTGTCTATAGTCTATGCAAATTCTATATTAAATATATAATACAATCGTTGTACCAACGAAGCTGCCAATATACCGAAATTTGGCTTCCCTTCATAGGTAGGCAACTAAGCAAGGGTTAAACGGAGAGATCGTGAGATCGTGAAAACGAGCCCTGACATAGCTGCATTCATTGCCCTGCATTCTGAAAGAGCAGCACTGCAGCCAACCGTAGCAGGCTTAGCGCCACTTAGCGCTGTTTTGTGCTTCCCGGGCTTTTGAAGTGTGGAACTGGTTGTAGTTCTGTAATAGTAATGATTAGTTTGTATTCGTGTGTGTGGGTGTTAAAATAGGCTATACTTCAAGAAATATGAAACGAACTCGTTTCTAACCCCTCGAATTGTAGAGAAATTCATTGAAAAACTATCTTCACATTGAAGAGGTTATGTTGTGTATGCGTTTTATTTTGAAGTAAAGCAATTGCTGTCATCGAAGTCTCGAATGAAGATCATTCATCAATTCATAATGCTTCCAGTCTTCAGAAACATTAACGTCTTTCCCCTGAAACACACAAATCGTCCTGTAAATCCATTTGATCTGTGCCATTTGATTAGAATACGCCTCTGCTCGAGTAAAGCTTCTGCAGTAAAGGAGGTACGAACAAAACAGATTTCGTATCTTCCTATTTATAAATGTTTGATAAACCATATCAATGCTTTTCCTGTAAAGTATTGTGTTTAAAGTATACATTTTTTACTATTATTATGCTTGACAGTTCGAGGATCCTGAGATTTCACATGCAGAAGGGAGTGCTGTAACTATTAGCAACCAATTTGAACTTCTTTCGGATGTAATGACGCCTCTGTGGAAGATGCCATATGATGAGCAGCTAAGAGCAAAACATAACTGGTCTCAACGTGTTGTGAGAATGATAAATGAAAGAGTTAATGCAAATCGTAAGGAGAAAAGACGTTTGAATGTGACTCCCAAAATTTATCATGTAAAATCATCAGTAAGTAAAATTAATGTGAAAAATTTTTCGTTAAATTTCAAATGTATATGATTCATTGTTTCAGTTGGCATTATTTAAAGGGACTATAATTTGGTAGAGGTTTTAGTTACACTGCCATATTTCTTTTAAAATTTATAGGTATTTGCATTTCCTGACATCTTCAAAACTGTTCTGAGAGGTAGATGTCTGTGTTTCACCTTCATTGTTCTATTTAGTCTAAACTTTTTATCAAATTTGTTTAGTACATAAAGGAAATTTGTAAAAGATATATTCTAAATCTCTCTAATATATTCTGTATCGTTGTACATCAAATTGTGTTCTTTGTTGAACATTTTTATTGGGTGCATAGTGAACAAAGACAGTTAAAGTTTAGCCAAAAATCGTAGCTACATATGACACACTACAATTTTCAGTCCATCAATTGGCATAAAAGTAATTTCCAAATTATCCCATTCCAAAATTTCAGTTTAAATTTGCTGACTTTGAGTCAGTCATTGATTACCTTAGCTGTTAGTCATTGGGAGGTAGTTGCAGTAGTAATAATAAATATAATAAAAATACAGTAATGGAAAAAAATTATATAATTGAAAGAAAAAAATAGTACAGTATTTCCCAAGGGTTTTGAGCTGACCTTATCATTAACATAAAATCTGAAAATGAAAGTCCCTAGAGATAGAAGTGGTTAATGCATCTCTGACTCTGTGGCTAAGTACTAAATTCTTGTTATTATTATTATTGAGCATTATTTAAAAAGAAGTGATGAATCAGATATGCATATGTACAGAATGACTCTTCCAACCAATGAAAGAGAATCAGTTTCAGGAGGAATAAAGCCTATAAGTCTCTCTTGATTTTAATGATAGTAATTCATTGTTATTATTACTTTACATTCATTTTTATAAGTTTATGAACAATTATAAAATTTTTCTACTTTTCATTTCTTTAAATATTAATTTAAAATTCTCAAATATTAACTTGAAAAGTTAAGAGAAAACTCAGTAAGAATAATTAGTTATGAAAAATAATAAATAAGAACTAACTAAACTGCGTTTTAAGTATTTTCTACAAATTCTATCATTATTAGTAATTTATATTATTTAAACAGTGAAATGAAGTGAAACAATTTGCTTTACTTCTAAAGGACATTGATTTCTTTCATTTTCCCCTCATATTCTTTAAATGAGAGTGAAAAGTTATTGAATTGCACAAATTAATTCTAATGACAATGTGTTACAGCCTGTGATAATGGAATATCGAAATAAGGATGAGTTCAGCATAAGGAATGGTGCTGATGGGCATCCTAAAACCGTTGGCTTCTTTATTGGCAGTACTGCATCAGATAATGCGGTTTGTGTTCCAGGAACTCATGTTATAACTATGAGAGAAAAGCATAAAAAAATAGCTCAGGTTGGTTTTGTTGAGATTCATCATGAATGGTTAATCTTCAAATATTATTTGCTTCAAAATGCTCAATAAACTCAACTCAACTGTAGTTTGTCAATAAGTAATAAGAAAATAAATAAATGAAATATGCATTGTTACCCTATAAAAAAGTATTTTACAACATTTTTGTATTTATTCAGTTTCCATCATGACCTCTGAATGTAGTCAGTAGGCTTAAAAGGCCTTCTGTTGTAAATCTTTTTTGAAATACCACAGTACATGTGTTGTGTAATGATGTAAATTCAAATGCTTCCCCACTGTCTACGAAATTCACGACTCCAAAACAGAACACTTCTGTCTAAATTAATTGCTTTTCATGAATAATGCAATTGAGGTAGTTGTTCTATTAGCATAGAGTTCTGAATCTTCCGTAGCGTTTTTGTAATTTGTTAATCAGATGCTTTCATGAGTAATTTTATTAAAGTTATGCCAATGGAATTACAAATTATTTAACCATTGAAAAATATATTTACATTGAAATGTTTTTGTTTTTAATATAACAATAATTCTAACACTTTAATTGTTTATTTTTTCTTTCTTTTAATTTATTGTCTATCTTTCATTTTGACAGAATTTTGAACAATACATCCGTACATCTGAGCTTCCTGTTTGCACTGATTTTCGCCCTGGGGGAGGAAATTGGCGAAGATTAATAGTTCGATCCAACGAAGAAGGAAACACCCTTGCTGTAGCTGTATGTCATCCACAATTATTGTCTCAAGAACGATTGATAGAGGAACAACAAAGACTGAAAGAATATTTCACCTCCGGTCCTGGAAAAGATGATTGTCCTCAATCTTTGTACTTTCAAGCTTGGTAATGTTTTGTTACATTTTAGATTTCTGAAAAATATTTTTTAAGTGATAACATGGATGCGATGTGACATTCATAACAAAATTTAATTAATACGTTTTTTAAGCATAAAAAGTAATATAAAAAAAGGATCCTCTATGTGATTAAATTCTATGGAATAGCTTTTGTTGAATACTGATTTCTTTGATCAAGGAAATATTCTGTTGAAGTTAAACTTTTACCTTTTCCTTGTGTTTGCAGCCCACATGCACGATGTACCAATGAGCAAGCACCTTTTGTTTTGTTACATGGTAAGCCATTTCTTGAAGAGCATATGTGGGGGAAAACTTTTCGTATTTCACCAGATTCCTTTTTTCAGGTAAAGGATATAAATAAATTATTGTTTGACTTATCAGCTTATTCCTCAGTCTCAAATCATTAATGTAATTCACGTACAACAAATTGAATGAACTTTGCACTAATCACTTTTCTCTAAACACCTTAATTGATTTAATTTAACTTCTTTCATTGGATTGTATGTTGTTCAGATTAACACGCAGGCTGCTGAAGTGCTGTATGAAACCATATTAAAACAGGCAAATCTGACTCCAAGAAGTACTTTGTTGGATGTGTGCTGTGGTGTAGGTAAGTGTTTGTGGGGAAAATCTTAATTATACAATTACAGGATGTCATGTAACGTGGAAGTCCTGGTTGTAAGGTAATTTGATGTTCAGTCAGGGAGATATTAAGTGATTGTTTTACTTTTAAATATAGAATACAGTTTCAGTCTTTGAAAATTGTTCATCAGTTTTTCAACTTGGAAATTTTGAGGAATGAAGTCAGATAATTTGAAATTTTTGTCAGATGAAAGAAATATTGAATGTATTGATGATGATGATGAAGGAATATGAAATTAACTGAGCTCAAGAGTTTTTGTCAGGTTTTAAATGTAGTTCTGAAAAAAATCACAAAAACATTTGTGCCCTTAAACTTTTCACTTCTAAAACTCACCGATAATATGTTAGTATATAGTGGTTGTGACAGTTCATATTGATTAATTTAGATATGTTTAAAAGTTATGTTTGTAACAATAGTTTTTGCTGGTATATTGTCTTAACTGTAAAGATTAAATTATAAATATAATGCACACCATTTCATTTCAGGATTTTCCCTAACTTCCTGGAATTTTAGATCTGACTTGTTTACACTTTGTAATAATGTTACAAGAGTGCATATTGAAGGAGATACTGAGGATTGTCTCTTTCTAGTGTGTTGCATGTTTACCCCCACTGGAAAAGTATTTATTTGTCCCTACAGGTTCACAATCAATCAATCAATCAATCAATGTCATTTATTATTGAAAGCTGAAATGTTAAAATCAAGGAATTCAGGTTAAGTAAATTGGGAAGGAAAATTTTCCCTTCAGCATCTTGGAATTTATTTAGACTGAGCTGTACAAGCAAAGATGATGTTAGTTTCACTCATCAGTTCATTGAATCATCCATTCTTGGTGTTTTCCTCCCATCCTCAGGCTCTGTAAATATGTGCCAATTTGCACTGTGCTCAAGAGTACAGTGACATATTGTCATGGGATACTAAGGTGCTGAACAACACCATGTAAAATAATCATCCATAAGCGCTAAATATTTTATTGATAATCTTACAAGTAGACTGTTAAGTCAAAAACATTGTCTATTTATTTCATGTGATTGAATTTGGCTTGTTCTTCCACATTGACTTCTCATGCAATGTTTGTTGAATGTGTCAGCAGAGTGCAACGGATGGATAACATGCATGTGAAGCCAATAAATTGATTCTCTCCCTCACGACTCCTATCCCAGTGATTTCTGAATTTCAATACTGTTGTAAAATGATCAGAAAAGATTGTTAGCTCATTGCATGTTTTATCACTGTAGTGCAACATGCTTCAGGGGGTAAGTGTGTTTCTTTCTTGCTTGGGCGTTCCCTGCATGGTCCTGTGTTAATCACTGCTCAGAGGCAGTAGAAGTAATGCTTCCTTATTACATATAACAGAACAGTTACATTATCTCCTAAATGTATTATATCTTATTTCAATCTGAAATTTATTTATTCACAAGTGATATTTTCATTCACACTTGAGAATTATAGCTGAGCCAATGCAATTTCTTTTGAGAATCTAATAGTCCTGGTTGTAATGAGAAATTCTATAAAGTATCTAGTTTATCCTCTGCAAAAGCTATGAAAAAAGTTTGTTTTATATTAACCGTTATAAACTGCAGCCAATGAATGGAGTATGAGTACCCCCAAGCAAATCAAAATGCAACTGAGAAATTCAATGAACAACAAGAGACTGTCTTGTTTACGTTTCTTTGCCATTGAAAAGACTTCTTGGAGAACTGTCCAGATTCACAATTTCTTAATCCAAATATTGTTGTGTTTGCACAAAAGGAGGATAGAAGAGAGGTCATAATTTATAAGTGTAAATTATCCCAAGGTAATTGTGTGTTTCTTCATGCCTGTTCAGGTGAGTCGCAAAATTAAATGAATTATCCATTCCTTATATATTCCTTGTTTGTTTATTCATTCCTTAGTTTTACCATCTGTTCTTTAAACTTTGATATTCCATGTCTTAGTGATGTTAAGAATATCTAAAATCTATTTTTAATTTCATTTACTTGCAACCTAACATCTTCAATCTGGAAAGAAATTATAACATTGATTTTATATCTTAAATTCTATATGACATTAGATATTCCATTATCTTCCATTCACCTTAAAATTGAACATCCCTAAACAAGCAAATCAAACTATGCTACTTGTCACTATTGCAGTCAAAACTGACAGTGATTATTTGTTGTGTCATTGATTTATGTAAATATCATTATGAGCTGGATTTGGATGCTTCATGTAAAACTTCTTTCTTTCCATTCTTATAATTGTTTAATGAACAGATTACCTATTTATTCTTTTAACTTCGGAAAATATTTGTAAGACTTATCAGAAGTGTTCAAAATAAAATTCTGTTTAGTCTCTGATCCTCTGAGCCAAAGACATAGCTCCTTTATTAAATCTCAGTGAAGTGTGTCCTCTTCTTTTTACTGTATTTTATACTTACATCAATTAATAGCTCATTATATTCTTTCCAGGTCCTATAAGCATTTTGGCAGCTGATCGAGTAAGAGGTTGTGTTGGAATTGAATCTGTGCGGGATGCTGTTCTAGATGCAAAATTCAATGCAAAAATCAATAATGCAACTAATGTTGATTTTTTCTATGGTTTAGCAGAGAGGGTAATTTACTTTTTATTTCTTTGTCATAATAGGCTGTGTTGAATCTATGATAATTTTAATACATTTGCAGCTGACAGAAAGAATAATAGAAGAACTGAATTTAGCAACAGATATTGTAGCTGTTTTGAATCCTGGAAGGGCTGGTTTGGGTGAGTTTTTACTTGTATCTAGATAGGTTCACAACTTTTTAATTGAAAAACTTATGAAGAAATCTGTTAGTTCTGGAGAAAAGAGATGGATCAAAACAATAAAAAAATGTATTATTCCTTGTGTTCAATTATGATCTTCAACCAATTTTATAAATTGTTCTTGTTTCTTTCATTAAAAATAAATTATTTTTGAAAAATTAACCATATTTAGGTCATTTCCCAAGAATTCAGATTTACTGTAGTTTAGTTTGTGAGAAACAAGAGATTTGTTATTAATATTTCTGCACTGTTCCTTCATTGAAAAAAAAATTGTGTTAGATGTGATCTTTTTAATGTTTATTGTAGGGAAGACGAGGGGTAAGTGGTCTCCATAATTTTATTTTCAACACTGACTGCTATGAGAACTACTATGAGAACCTGGTGTTAGTGTCCCATTACATGACTTCATCACCAGTTGTTTGGTTCTTTTGTCAATACAAGTACTATTTAATAAAAAATGTGTTAAAGAGTGAAAAAAGACTTGAAAAGATTGCTGAGTTCTGAACACAGTCATAGTAGTCTAACTCAGTCATTAACAATTTTCAATTTTTGGAGCAATTAAATACCCCAAAGTGGAAAATTCTTAGGATTTACTTTTTTCTTTTCAGTGACAAATATTTCTTCATATAATTACTGATGATCTTAAAATTTAATTTATTTATATATGTAAAATATAATATATATATATATATATATATATATATATATATATATATATATATATATAATAAATAATATATATTTATATATGTAAAATGTAGTTACATTTTGATCCTTATTGAGATTTTATTCATGTCCTCAAAACATTGAGTGGAGTGTATTAACCTAATACATTTTCATAGCAGTTGCATAATTTTTTTTAGACCATAAGTAACCATGTAAATAAATAAATCATTAAACATAATAACTGCCATTGAAAGGAATTTCATTTTGTTTGAAAATTGTAAATTTGTCAAAAAACTTGGAATAACAAGTTCATAACCATTCATAATCATTCAATTTGATAGTAAAATGAGATTTGCTTATTAATGAATTTGATAAAAATACATCAGAATTAAATTTTTAATTGTTAGCATGCTAAAGAATAGTAAGTGTGAAAATCCATTCCATCAGTGTTGTTGAAAATTTGGTAAATTTTATTATGTACATTTCATTTTATTTTGTTTCGTGTTTGCAGATCCAAGAGTGCTACGTTTGTTGTACAAGTGTCCACAAATTTCTACTGTGATATATGTTTCCTGTAAAGCAGATATGCCTTCTACCCTCAAGAATTTTGTTCAGCTGTTAACAGATGGTAACTTCAAATTGAACTCAGTTACCCCTGTTGATTTGTTTCCTCACACATGGCATACAGAACTCATATTGAAATTTATAAGATGATGATGTGCAATATTTTACTAAAGTAGAAGAAGAAAATGACAAGAGTCAACTAATTTTAAAATTTCAAAAAACTCGGAAACATTATTTTGAATGAAAAATATTTAATTGTTTGGTTTGACTGTTTACTAGAAGTCTGTGCAAGTTTAACAAAAAATATCAATTTTTCTGAAACAAAATGTTTTCAGAAATAAATAAGATTAATTCAAAAAAGAGAAGTGTTTTTGAACGAAGTTGACAAACAAATCATGTACAAATCAACACAATGCTTGTGCCAAATTTAGTTCTGAGTATTCCTTACTTGGAACTTTCTGGTATTTATTGTATAGAGACAATTTGTAATAGTTGCAAAATATTGATCTCATCTCAAGATTTTGATGGAAATACTGACTTTGGGGGTTCCTACTACCAAGAAAGTGTTGTGTTGTTTTCCCCTTTATTACCTTTTTTTCCCCAAAACTTTTGTCTGTTTGAAACCTCTGAAATTTCAAATGTTGCAGAAGTTCAACTTTCTTTTTGATGTGTTGGGATTCAGGAGTGTTTGTATATTTGATTTATTTAAAATAAAAATAAAAAAACTGTACAATAGGAGGGGGTAGAGATCCACATTGAGTGAACACCCACACTACTTGGAAATTTGGGAGGGAAACTGATTTTGGAATCGGGACTGGCAACACTGATTCCCGCCACTGAGAGTAGCTGTCCTGTGAGGTGATGTTGCTTTTGTTTGGTCTATTGCCGAGAAAATGTGGAAAGTTCATTTTTTATGATTCAAAATAATTTTTAAACTATTTAAGCAGTTTTCAATAGTTAGTGTAATTTCAATATTGTATTGTGGCAAAATTTAACCAAGAGAGAGAGAATACATAGAAGAAATAACATCTTGTGCAGATGCCATGTTTTAGTTACTGTTTTTCACAGAACTTAATTATAAATTTTTTTAATATGGAGCTAAGATCTGCGTACGAAATAGGGCAAATATCTGAATGAGGATGTTTGCTCATATTGAAATATTGAAGTAAAAGATTAACTAATTTCAATTCTTCTGATAAAACCTAACTTTTAAATTGTGTTTATATAACCTTTGGCTTGTGTTGCAGAGTGCACAAGAAAGGGCAATAATTTCCATCTATTTACCAAGGCTATCTTAAACAAAGCACAGTAACTCCTTATAAGGATTGTTCCTGAAAAGAAGAGCAGCCAAGAAGCTGAAATTTGAGGACTCATCGTTAACAGAAAAGAAGAGAGAAAAGGGTAACTGCTCTGATATATTTGGGTGATGTCGAAAGGTTTTCACTTACAGACAGGAACTCAGACTAATGCATCATTGCAAGGCCCTAGAATCACGGCTTTATAGTGACTTCGAAGCCATTGTATTGTTGTTGTTTTCAAATTTGCTGAAGAAAATATCATTCCAAATATTACAAATACAGGCAGGGATTTCACTAGTTCCTTTATGAAAAGAAACTGTTGTATCTCTGAGGATATCTGGAAAGACCAGCTTAACCCATTTAAGTAATGATATTCAGTAGCTGTCATGCAACTTTGCAAACTTAAAAGCAGTAAATATGGATAAAACTGGGTCCCAAACAAGTTGTCCCAACACATTGCCCCTGTGAGTATGAGAGATGTGTTCATGTCTGGGTCTGCTGAGGAGGAGCAAAGTGTCAGTGGCTAGGAAATCCCTCAATTTTTTTACTGCAATAAAAGGCAGAATTTATTGTTAATAAAAAAAGACATGGTGTGACATTGCTGTACCAGAGAAAGGTTATACAAACACCCTCACGTTTTAAAAATGTCTGGATCATTTAAAGACGCATACTGTACCGACAAAAAAGTTCAGTTTTGCTAATTCTCGATAACGACGCTTGTCATGCATACGTAGCAGTTAGTCATGAGAAAGAAACTCACGTTCACATGGTCAGTTTGCCACACTACAGTGGCAAAAAACTAGACAGGTTGTTCTTTAAGACCTTCATTAAACATTACATCACTGCTCTTGACAACTGGAGTTGTAATCATCCAAGGAAAACCGTCAGGCTAGCGGCACACGACCGTCAAATTTAGTCAAATGAAGGACGTTTAAGTCGGTCGTAGAGTGGAAACCACACATTCTAATACCGGACCGTGGCTCACGAGTGCGCTGCATGACGTGCGTCAGAAATATTGTCTAATTTAAATGTAGTGACTCCTCAAGGTCAAAAGATGGAAGATAATCAAGCTCCCGATTGGACAGTAGTGTCCCCCTCTTCTAACTTGCGACCTTGGTAAGTCACTCTATTTAGATGGTGTAATAGCGTCCGTTGGGTAGCAGACGACGGACGTCACGTGCTAGCCAGACGACGGACGCACGTTACTCCGTGACGCACGTTGTGGCTTCTTTAGGATATCTTTGGATGTCACACGGTCAGCGTTGCGACGGACGTTATCATTCCACAAGTTGAACAGGTAAACATGGAAAGAGTCGACACCGAAATGCTCATAAAAGAGGTTGAGAACAGACCGGTTCTATGGGACCCTTCATTTGACGAGTACAAAAATAAATTTAAAAAAACAGAGGCATGGGAAGAAATATGTACTATCTTCGACCCTACTTTCTTCTCGAAAACCAACATGGAAAAAAAAATTCAAGGTAAATTTCAGATATTTGTAAAATAATATTAAATTTTTTATTCAATATTTTCAATTTTACAATAATAATAATAATAATAATAATAATAATAATAATAATAATAATAATAATAATAATAATAATTTATTACTAGAGCTCAAAAGTTCAGGCATTTATTTTTACTAAAATAGGTATAAAAAGACATTTATTCTAGCTACAGTAGCACAGCAAAAAAGCATGTAAACAGTGAAAATCACATTTTAAAAGGATCATTGTAAAAAATGAAAGGGAATCACATATTTATTCCCACTGTAAAATTTTTCGTTAGCGTTTAACATGTTAGGAAATTATCTTTTCTTTGTAATCTGGAGTAGACGTGGCCATCTGGTATGATGGCTATGAATTTGTTGAACTCGCGACTCTCTCTTTTGAATCTTGAAATGGTATCAGTGAAACAAAAAATTATATGTTTTGTTCTTTGCCCTTGTGTAATCCTTAACACTAAAAAGGTATATCGTATACAGAGAGCTGTTGTCAAAAGGGATCGAAGTACATACTCAAAAGTCGGATGGGATTCCTTTTGAGTAAACAAAGTCTCTTAGTGTCAATAAAAATCCAAAATCTTGACTAGTATCATTTATATTTTTAACATAGCCTCTGCTTCCACAGGAAGACAAATCCCGACTACATCGTTGCATTGTCCAGGCTTGTAGGTATATATCCAACATGATTGAGAACAGTGTTAGGAGAAGAAAAAAGCAAAATAATGATACAAAAGGCACAAAAAATTGAAAATAAGACAAAATGGACAAAATAGGCAATGATGAAACGCTGCTAAAACAACTCCAGAAGTACAATTAACTGATTCCTATTGTTAAAAGTCATAAAATAAAAACAATATCAAAAAGGCATTTGCCAAACTTCTGAGCTCTATTTATTATTGTTGTTATTATTATTATTATTATTATTATTATTATTATTATTATTATTATTATAGTGAAACTGGCATTTGTACTGATGAACCATTTTCTTTATATATTCCTTGAATTATCTATTTATTATCATGGTAATTGCTATTAGTATATTGCAGTTTACATCCCAAGATAGTTTTAGTTGCTAAAAAAATAAATTGAGAGTTAAAATGACTGTCAAATAATGTACATATAGGCCTATTCTTAATTTATTATAAACATAAAAGGTTGTTTTAAATTACCTTTTTACATGTAAAACTTGTCGTGTATTGCGATGGCAGTACTCCACGCTCACCGACAGAATAGTTTGCCAGTGTCTGTCTGTATGTAGTGACATTTCTGTTGTCAGTGTCAATTCATATACAATCACTGTATGACACTGTTTATTCAAACAGTATCAACACTCAATATCTTCAATCCTGTTAGTTGTTAATGTGCCTTCATAATTATGATTACTTGTGTCACAAACGTAATTTTGTAGAACACAACACATTTATTACTTAGATCTACCAAATTTATGTGCAAATTCATAGGCATATGAATACATGCTACTTGTTTGAGAAAATGCTGAATGCACATTCAACATTATGCCTTGCCTTGGAAAGATGATAGTTAAAAATTCTCTTCTTTTTGACAACTGTGTTCCAGAAAATGGCCTCAGAACATTTGGTGATGGAGCAACAGCTTCATCACTTGAGACAGAATTTCCATATTCTATCAAATTCTAAAATATACATGCAAACATGCACTAACAAATAGCCAAACATGCTCAATGCAGTGTAAAAATTGACTAAACATGCAAAATCTTTCTTTTTATTTTATTTTATTTTTTTGTAACAGTTAACAATTTTTCTAAATTTTACTCTATCATATTCATCCTTTTGTCAGAAATGAATGTTTATGAATGCAGAAATGCTTTCTATGTCCCAAAATGTAATTGGAACTTACTTCAAAGATTGAATCTGTGCCAATGTGAGGTCATATTCCAATTTTTAACCATACAAATAATGTTTTTTACGTCTTGGAAAATTTTCAAATGAGGATTTGAATTTGGCACATTGTACAATTACTCATTGCTAGTCACACTGTTATCTCCAAGTATGAATTCTAAAGACATTTTAATGTCTTCAACAATTTTTAATGCCTCCTCTAGAAGTCTACCTACTGTTTCCAATTTTTGAAGTGCTGTAGGCAACATTTCAAAATTTGTTTATACATATTTTTCAAATTTTTTTTTACAATCTTTTTTAACATATTTGATTGTATTTTTTGCATGCAAGTGGACTGAGAGTCTGCAAGACTGCGGGGGAAAAAAAAGATTAGTGCTTTTGGTCCTGATCGGTGATTTGAATTCATTTAAGCTAATAATTAATTGATCTAAAATCCATTTTTCTCTAATATGTAAGATTTTTTTGTAATTTCAAAGTAAAGACTGGTAAACAAAAACTTTTGATTTATGAAAGTTTCATGAAATACAGTGAATAAATCAAGTAGTTGTGGAGAAAATGAAGTTTGATGCTGACTAGGGCAGTTTTTCTTCATCGCTCATTGAAGTTTCAAAGTGTTCATCTTTCATTTATTTCTAATTTGAGGTCCAACCTAGATGCTTCCTGTTTGCCTGACCTCTGAAAGAAAATAAAATTTTGAACAAATGAATTTAAAGCAGTCTCCATTCTTATTCAGAGCCTTGACGAATTTTAATTGTAACAAGCTTGATATGAAGTGGTGGAAAAATAATGTTTTCAGTGACCCAGTGCAATTCACAAACTGTGCTATCCCATTCACGTTGTTTGCAGAAACCAGGGGACCTTAGTAAATCCTAGTTGAAGTCCCAACACTATTCCAATAACTTTCAAGCCTCTCATTCATGATCTTCATAATTTTTTAAAGTTCTTTCATGTTTTCGTTTATTTTAAATGAATAGAATGAACTACTACCACTGACGCATATGGGTTTCCATTATGAAGCAGAGAAGCGTTTTGGCTGCGTTTCGAAGAGTTTATAAACAACCTCCATTAATCACTGACATATTATTACGTATTTTGAAAGTACATTATGAATGTTGTTGCAGTATGTAAACCGACCCTCTTTCGTGAAATACTCAAGGAACTTCTTCTCATTTTCGATACCAGTAAAACGTTGTGCCTGGAACGAACATATTTTTATCTTTCAACCGTGAGTATAAAACCTGCGCCAATTCCATTAAAAGGCCAAGATCTCACACCAAATCATTAGATTTAGATTTATTCAGTCAAAAAAACTGTATGTGACGTAGGTGGAAAAGATTATCTGCGCAGGTTTTTTTGAATTCCAGAATCC
This sequence comes from Gryllus longicercus, assembly GCA_038098605.1. Lineage (NCBI taxonomy): Eukaryota > Metazoa > Arthropoda > Insecta > Orthoptera > Gryllidae > Gryllus > Gryllus longicercus. The sequence continues at coordinate 883,821 of JAZDUA010000590.1, forward strand.
CTTCCCGACATTTTAACTATAAATAGTTGAAAGGTGTGTAAAAGTTTAACATAAATAAATAAATAAATAAATTTTAAAAATCGTAAGATTAGCAATGTTTGAAAAATAGTCCTTCATTAAACACCTGTGGTCTTCTCTCTTTTTTGGGGTAAATCCGTAACGTCCATTTCACTACCACAACAGTCTGAATAATTTGAAGGTGATGTAGATGGTACGCCATGTGGTTAGTTTGGTATGTCAGGACCATATGGTACTAAGAGTCTAATTGCTGACGTAAGTTATTGTAATGCATTGCCAACGTTCATTTGAAATTTAATCAATCGTAAATTTCGCAGAAACTGTGGGCGATGTGAAGATACCGAATGCACATATTTAATCAGGTTGCAATACTGACGCATTGTCAGCCTACTTTTAATCAAGTGCAGCGAGCTGCGTTTACGTATGACATAGCGCGTGCTATTTTGAAAGTCGAAAAACCGAAATTTTTGCAAAAATTGTTCGTTATAGAAAAAAAACTAAAATTATATACATAATCAAAATTAAAAACTGATTCACAATCACTCATTTTCATCAAAAATGGCAAATCGTCGCAGCCCTGTATTCTTCTCCCCTCCTATTGCCAGTAGTCAAGTGACACTGAATTACAGCTTCCTGTAAATCCCACCCACGTGACTCTTGTAAGCCTCTCTTTATTAAACTAGGTATTTTACCATTGCCTTGTCTCTTAACATATGAATCAGTGGTTTTTGTCAAAAATGACTTACTTAAGGGCGGGAATATATTTTTACTGTTGTAGTTATACAAACGTCGTTGTCTATAACTACAACACTCGACGTAATCATATTCATCAGGTATCAGTATCAATAGCTCACCACAAAAAATTCACATATAATACATGTACATTATTTTACAACACCTTGCCAGATGACATTAAACGATTAAATTCGATACAAAAGTGTAAGTCCTAAGTATAATATTTTCTGCTGCCCAGCTGTTTCTATACTATTAGAGACTATACCGACCATCCAAAAGGAAAGTAGTATTAATTTTAACAATGGCTTTTAATGTATTATATATAATTTAGATTGTATAATTGTAAAGAACGTGTAACAAGTATTGTACTTCAGCTTCTGGGTCAATGACCCCCATCTCGGTTAGGTTTTCGTCCAGTTCCCCTGTTCCATTGAGCAAATGCTGAGAAGGCTCATTGTTTTGCTTCTGGACGTAAATGTAGCTTCACTATTCTCACGTTTTGTTGACCTCTTCTTTTGCTTGAAGTGGTAGGAGTAGAGGTAAGGGAGATCTATTTAGTTAGCAAAGCAGAAACGTCATGTCTGCAATTCGTTTACCGTTGCAAATACGTTTTCTAATACTTGTGAATGAAAATGTCAAGTTTTTTCAAATATTCATAAACTAGGGAATTTAAAAATTTTATTTATCTTTAACTTTTACGCATCTTTCAACTATTTATAGTTAAAATGATAGGAGGTCATTCTGGAACTCAAGAAAAGGTGCGCAGATTATCTTCTCCCCCATACGTCAATACAGTTTTTACCTTTTATTTTTTTGACTAAATAAATCTAAATTGGTTTATTTCACAAGTGTTGCTCACAGCGCATGTATTCGTTTCGGAAATTCTAACGCGTTTATTGGAGTGTTAAACTTTGTAGAAAAACAACATGTAAAGTCAACTGCTAGGATTTGTTGGGAGCTTCCAGAAACTAAAAATAGTATATGTACTATTTATACGATGTATGCGTCATTTTAATACTTTCAAATTATGTTTAAAACGTTTTCCTAATATGCTAGATAGTCTGAATTTGCAGTATTGAAACAATTAAACGGGCGACCCGTGTGATACGGTTACCCGTAAGGATGCGGGTGGGTTTGCCCCGTTAGAATACCCGCTTATACGGTCTATGACTAAAGACCCGTATAACTCCAAGAGCTCTAGTCCAAACATGCATTATACATGAATTTCTCCCAAAAAGTACCAAAAATTCAAACATAGACGAAAAAACTGCATTTTTAAAATGAGTTTGCCACGAAAGATGTATTTACAATGTTTGTAAGCTCTACGAAGCTTAAATTGCATGCATTTGCATGGAAAATAACATGCATTTGCATGGAAATCCAGTCTATCGCTAATGAATGCACAAGGCATGGTGGTATCCTACACCCTGAAATGTACTTAGAAATTGTGTGCTAAGGGTAGGGGTTAAACTCTTCCACAAATCGCTTTCTTTGAAACCCGTGGAGTCAGCCTCTCTACCATCTGACCCAACAGTAATGTAAACCTATAGTGTGTGTCTGCTTGCTTGCAGTGACGCTAAAAAAAAAATAATTTTAAAACAAGGATGCTCTGTGTGCCAGTTTTACTATCCCACGATTGCCGTCTACAGCTCCCAGGCAGTATGGGAAATTGATTCTTCAAACAAAACCTTGTGATATTTCTTTCCGCATTTCCTCTATGGGTTTGGAAAAACATCCCCCCCCACACACACGTCCCAAATCTTCTTGCATGTCCTTGTGATTATCGTATTTGCAGTAGTTCATCCCTTGCTGTAAGAGAAGTGACACTGATGAAGTCTGCATCCGCCTGCAAGATACCTAGAGTAGGAACACTGTTCTCAGAATACATATTGTCAATATTTACATTGACTCGTTTCATTATTTCTCAAAAGTGTTTTAAAAATATTAACAAAACTACTTTTTCTTTGCAGTGATAGAAATTACTTCCAAATGGAGGACGGTACGAGATAATTATATACGAAGTCTGAAGAAACAAGAAGAACACGAGAAAACAGGAGGTGCAGCGAAAAGGCACTCCAAATACACATACGAACCACTCTTGTCGTTTTTGAAGAAGTCCAAGGAGCTAAGGGCTAATGATAGTAGCCTCAGTGAGCCAAGTAGTCAACCGAGCACTTCTGGTAGTATCAGTGAGCCAATCACTAGTGCTTTCGCCCCAAAATTAGAGGACATTCAACCCCAACGGATCGGGCTCCAAAATGTGCCTCGAAAAGCGACGCAACAAAAGAGAGAGAGAAACAGTATAGAAAATACGTTTGAAGAATATATGCAGTGCGTTTTAAAAAAAATGAAGAGTGGAGAAGAGGAGGATGACAACATGTCATTTTTTAGAAGTTTAATGCCTGAGATCAAAGAACTCACCAGTAACGAAAAAATTAAATTTCGAATGGGGGTCATGCAATTGCTTCTTGATATCAAAAGTTGTAGGGAGTAGGCAGTGGATGCTGCATTAGGAAATTAATAAAAGTTTTTCTAAATTTATTCTTGTAATGTTTCATTTTTGAAACCATGATTTTGATACAGTTAGCTGGCACTACATACGTATTTCTATAAAAAAATGTCAGTGTAAACACGCATCTGATGATTACGGCAAGTATTTTTTCATACATATAGTAAATCTCATATTCATATATTGCTGCCTGATGTGGTCTTTGTTTTTCGTAAGCAGCTCCATAAAAGACGGCTCTGACATGGGTAAGTTATTGAAAAAAATTCTCGCAATCAGTTGAAGAGTGTGGAATTCGCCTTATAAAAACCGTTTGCTATTATTTGGATGAATTCACCACTTCCGATTTCTGAAATAGTTTAACTACCATACAACCATATTTATTAGTATACAATGACATAAATTGAAGGGTACAAAATTTAAAGACAACATTGCCATTAATAACGCTCTGCATCCAGGGGCGAATGCAGCCAATCAGTGGAGGGGGAATCGTAGATTTTTGTTAAATAATTAGCATACTTGTTATATTGTATATTATTTATATACTGCATATATAATATACAATTTGTTTAAATAATTTCACAATTAGAGCATACACTTTGCCAAATGAAGGAACGTAAACAAAAACTAGGGATTTTTTTTTGGGGGGGGCGTGGCTCACATCCCTCCTCCTGGATCCACCAGTTTCATTCAGTCCTTTTTTCCCCTTCAGTCACTCTTCGCTTTCTTTTTGCGGTTCGTAGTATCAAAAATTATTTTCCGCTTATTAACCTTAAACGTACTGATGCAAATGAAACATCGCTATGTCGAGAAACAAACCTCGGTACTACTATATATGAAAGATTAAGGATTATTTCAAAAATAAAGGAAGTTGTACCATTAACCTACCCTACCAGGAGCTTGAAAAAACAAAAAGAATATACTATCTTGCGTGCTACATTGAAATAAACGTCTTGAATCTCAACTATAAAGTTTTGATCCTAAGGAAGATTTGCCACTAATATTTAACGGCATTATCCGAACGTTTAACTTCTTTAACAGCGCTTCTGAACTTTCTCTGATATCGTGATGTTTTGAAAACTGATGGAAAGGTCACGACATAGGTCAAACCATAAACAAGATGGAATTCATAATTGAAACATGCCCGCACGAAAAGGTCGTGTCGAGGAAAGGGAGCGGTTGCTCCCCTGGTATAATAACCTCTTAAAGATTAACGTTCTCGAGAGACATTTTTCATATTTTATTCACGCTTTTTCTAACAACTCCAATTTGCAGTATTGTCGATTGATCGACTTCCATTCAACATCCAGATTCATTGCAAGAGGCTGCCTCAAGTGTTCAGAATCATCTGCAATCACCGTCTGATGTGTCTCAGACAAACCACACAAAATCGAAAGAAGGATACGTGATAAATTAAAAATATAATTTCACCATTGTCCTTTTTTTCAATCGTTTAGAACATTCTTAATATGTTCAATTTTTATTGTGCCTCCACATTGCATTCGGAGGAATGAAGTTCACATCCATTTACGAAATCCATTTTCGTCATTTGTTTTCGTGTACTTTCATTTTAGACGCAGAATTGATTCAGGGCTTCAAGCGAGGCAGAGAGCATGCGCGCGTATTAGAATATCTTATTGAAGAACATCCAATGAAAAAGTTGATATATTAGATCATTTTGTTTTACTATTCTTTGATGTTGACAAGGTTCTCGGCGATTTGCAGGATCAGTTTGATTCCCGAAATCTTAATATCAATGTAATATCAATATTTAATTTAAAACTTAACTACAGAGAAGACGCAGCTGAAGAGATGATCTTCCAAATACCTATATTTGACCACTTTCTTTTCTTGAGTACTAAAATAATATTACTCTTCATATTATACCAAATATCAAATAGATGGAGTACCAAATACATTGATATTGGTTGCCCTGACGTCGGCATCTGAAGACTTCGACGTAACAAATGCTGCATTATCACCCAGTCACCCCATCTGGATGATATAATCGAAATGCCCATTGTATATTCTAATTTTGGTTGATATAAAAGTTTACCCAGTTTAATTTTGATGTTATTTATCAAAACGTATCTTTAAGTATTGTATCTACAGCTGTCCAGGAGTCACTTTTTTAAATTTCTTAATAATATTAACAGCTAAATGTTGAGCGAATTTCTTTCGACAACGAGTTATTTCATTTTATTGATTATCTTTTTTTGTAATCAGCGTCAGTGTTATTAGAATCCATAAAGAACATGCGTTTCATTATGAAGCTCATGACACTCGAATAAGATGCTATTCAGCTGTATGAGCACTATCATAGATAAAACAAAAAAATATCACTTTACTTAGCACAGTTCAGATATTAAGTTACAGATGATTCGATTTGAAAGTGAGAAAATAATTTGTCATTTTGCTGAGAAACGCTTTCTTTCTTCACTGCAGTGTATCTGCTAATTCTGTTACCCTCTAACATCCAGAATCTAGTGTAAATGGTGAGTTAAATCGGTGGACTTACTGCCGAGTTTACATTATCTACTTTATTCGAGACCGTGAAGAAAGGAACGTATACTTACACAAGTAATCAGATATAAAGTTTTTTTTTTAAATTTCCAGCATGGAAACTTATTGAAAGAACAACTAGAAAACAAAATACTTACCAACACCCGAACGAAAAAATACTTGTTCTCGTGATGGTCTATTAAATATATCGCACGGACAAATTGTGGTAAAATTGATTTGTCGAATACAATATTGTTCATCACACGTCAAAAGTAATTTCCATGACACAACGGGATTCTTAAACTCTGCTTATCGACATCGCAAGGGAACTTTGCCATCTAGTCATGGAAACATCCACTTTCTTGCGTTGTAATGTAAATTATTTATTTGTTAAATTATTGTAGATCGGATTCAAATTGTGAAAAACGCGTGAATTGATAGCAGTGGTAGTTATGTGACTTCATAAGTTGGCAGATCACAGATGTAAGTCGGAGTCGTTCACAAAAACATTTTGCGTGACGGCCCGTGCACGAACCCAGGCCTTACGTGAAGCACTACAGGTCTATAATATCTTGTGCTTAAAACTGAAGGCAGCCAAGATCTGAGTCATTATATAACGGATGGGTGGCGCTTACACCGTTGAAGAGGACATGTAGCGTTGGTTATTCTTAACATTTTATAGGATGGAAATGCTCGTATAACTCTTAAAATTTGTTCATTGTTTTCTGTTGAAACAATTCGCCACTACACTGTTTGTGACCGTATAACTAATTTCGAAAATACGACCGGTAAAGGTAGCTCAAGGTATCAACTGATGTCATTGCAGTGCACTGCAGCTAGGTCGGGAGCCTAGAGCTTTTTCCAGCTGGGGCGGTACTACGCTGGTGGGAGATATTGTCCTTGGTCGGGAAAATCCCAATCCCCAAGTGTGTGTAAGGGGTGAAGTTAGGAGAAGGAAAGGGAAGGAAAGATCGTGGCCCGCGACCCATTTAGTAGGATACTCCTTCGGCATCCGCCTGGTGTTGATCGGAGAAACCACTGAAAACTACCGATCAGACCAGCAGGTCAGTAGAATTCTTGTCCAGTCAGCGGCTGAACTCGACCAAACTATCTGGCCTCCCGTTTTGGGGCACTGCAGTGACATCAGTTTATGCCTTGAGTCACCAAATCCAGCGTGATATTTTTATAATTGGCGCATGTAATTTATTATTTTTATTGTGCGTTTATTTTTATTTAGCCTACTTATAATTTGTGCGCCTTATGCAGTAATAAAATAAACTTTTCCAGCACGCTGTGATATTAATTGTACTAAATTTGAATTGATATAAATGTAGGTAAATGCATAATAATAATAATTAGTATTATCATTATTACCATTATTATTATTATTATTATTATTATTGTTATTATTATTACACGGTTGCGAGCCCTTTTCCGATAGAAAATCCTGGGAGACACTACTGCCATTTATCACTTGTTGGCATATCAAAACGCCACGAAAGGTAATTCTCCCGAGTCATGACGAGCGTTGCATCCCCAAAAGGAAACTTCACTTGAGCCGACCGGTGCTGACCCCAGGAAGTTGCCTACGCTGCCATTGGCGCTTCTCGCGTTCGCGCGGTCTGACACGTGACACGTTCCAAGATAATTTTGAAGAACATAAAGAGGGGGCTCTTACGTAGAAGGCCTGTTCACTGGTCCTCTCGCATCGGCTACTAGTCGTTGCCACAGGCTGCCGACGCCGCGGTATTTGCCGTAAGTTTTCACCAGAGCTCCACCCCTAGTCCACTCGTGTAGAAGAGTCATTCTAAGGGGTTGTTCCGAAAAAAAAAATCACGTAACGCTAAAGAGGGGGAGGGATTCAAAATAGCGTTACATAGGAGTAGTAGAGTGTTAGTCTAATTGTTACGTATCATAGATTTATTTTTTCGTTTATCAATATTTTTTGAAAGACTTCCTTATGTTTAGTCTTATACTAGAACATTAAAATATGAACTAATAAATTTGTTTAAAAAACATAAATAAATAAAAGTTATTAGATGTAAATTGTTACAATAAGAGAAAGTTGTTTTCATTATTTATTTAATCTGTCAGATTATCATGAAAATACTCAAAACTGATTTATATTCTAGAATCCAATTAATTTGACGCAGTAGACTCTCACCCATTCGTCATCTATGACAGGAAGTGGGTAATAATATTAATAATAATAATAATAATAATAATAATAATAATAATAATAATAATAATAATAATGTCTTTATTAATGGCGAGGTTCAGGCCATAGAGCCGGCTCTTCCGCCTAACCACTGAATTTACATAATTTAGAGTAGTAACATTTTAAGTGGGGAGGACAAGCTGTACATTTACGTCTGGGAGAACAAATCAAGGGACCATCCCGGCATACGCCTTAAGCGATTGAGTAAACCCAGAAAAACCTCAATCAGGATGGCGGCATAGGGCCGAACATTAATAGTACTGAGTAAGTTGCACGTAGTAGTGAAAGGGAAGTTTCGTGAAAGAGAAAATAAAGACGTACAGGGGAAGGGGTCAAAAAGTAAAAATGATAAAATTTGTGAGGGAGAAGGAAGAGAAAAGAAGCGAAGAAAAGGACGAAGAAGAAGTAGGCGAAAGAAGTGAAGTTATTTAAGGAACGTTACAGAAAGATACGTTTGGTTTACAGTAGCACTTTACATAAATGTACAATAATTTAAACACCAGAGAAGCACAATACACTATAAGCAAATAGCAACAGTAATTTTAAACACAATACTTTAAGGAACAATACAAAGAGTGCTGGTATCTTAACATCCATTTTTTTATGCCAATATATTGTAATAAATATTCCGATGATGGTACAAAGATAGCTACAAGAATATTTTATCTGAAGAATCACTAACAATTTTGTATATTTTATTAACAATTTGGTGGGTGACGTGTGATAAGAACTTCTTTCGCCAATGCATCTTTCCTTCACCGAAAACTTGACCCCAATCCTATTGTTAGGTGCAGTCAGCATCGCCAACAAACTCCGGCTTTGATTATCATAAATTTCAGTTTTCAACACAAATGAAATTAGTACACATTGTTTTTACTGTGCTGTAATTTATTTTCACTTCTTACATTTACAAGAAGCGGGAGAGGGGGAGTGTCGCTAGCGTCACCTTATTTTATTTAGGGTGATTCAAGCGCGCATGGCGAGTGGGTTACAGGGGGGTGAGGGGGTATTCAAAACGTTTTGCTTGTTAGTAGTAACTGTCTAATAAATTATCTTATAATTAAAATATTCCATTAAATTTAAAGACATATAATTATTAAAATCTCTTATTTTAAATATTTTCATTTGCTGAATTACTACAACGTTTCGACGTTATTTCTCGTCATTTTCATAAGTTGAAAAATATTTTTATGCACATTTATCAGAATAAGTTACAATTCGCTAGGTAATTATTTGTTCAAAATCTTTGAAGCTTGGTGACGGAACATTCGATCATAATCCATTCGTATCCGGTTGATTTACTTGGTTACTAGTATGGTCGAATGTGTTTCAGAATGAACACTTGGAGCGGTAGCGTCGCACAACAACGCTACCCTCTAAAGATATTCGCAAAAACGTGAAAGGTTTGCATCCTATTCTTTATGGCCGAGCCGAGCGATATCTGCTGCTAAAGCTGTAGAGCTGTGATGGTTCTGACAGTGTGAAGTAGGGCTTTTAACCGGTGCCTTCGTGAGAACGTTCTCACGAAGGCGCCGCTTCAACTCCCGTATGTAACGTGGTGGAAACTATTACAGAGGCGCGCTCTCCTGCAGCACCTTCTAACAGGAACTAAAATACGAACTGACACTTAAAACGTGCGTGACTGCAGCGTGGGTTCGCGAGACGCAAGCAGGCTCAAAAGATAGCAGTGATGTTCGCGCTTTCTTCAGAGGTTTCTTATATGTATATATTATGAATAATTGGACATTTAGAAGACACTTTTCCTATTTCTCACAAATTAGCCAATTTGTAAGTGGGAAAGTTGGCGAGCCTAACCTGCAGCTGCTCCCAGCTACACTACCGCCCCCTATCGTAGCATACTCCAGCTTTGTCCTCGGTTTTGATGGAGAGTTGCAAGGCCCTGATATGAAGCTTGGTTTAGTTTCGAGATTCGAGTTGCATAGATCGTTCTCTAGAATCTCTTTGTTGTAGAGTTGTAACCAGTGTGGTTACGATGGATTGGTAAGGGCCATATTGATAGGTACTGAAAATAATTTTGGAGCAGCCGGAGCAAAATAAAAACAAATATTTTACATTATCTACATTGAGTACCGCAATATGCATCATACTTCATATATTCCAAATCATTTACGCCTTCTTCCAATATTCCGTAATTGGCCATTAAGTAAAAGATAAGCAACCGCCGTAATCTATTCTCAGATGAGCCGTACATAGTTTCTCTGTGATTGTAGCTGAAACTGCCTGATGTAAGGTCTCCAGTTGTTCCAGACAAGTTTTTGCCTGTAGCTGGTGTATTCTTTTGAGGTGATCTCTGAAGTGAATAGATGAAAGTCGAGCGCAGAAAATATTAATCCAGGTTAGTACGCGAAATGATAGTTTTAGAAATACGTGAGTTAAGTAGAATATCGTTTTGCACATATCGTCGGTGCAAAAAATACGTAAGCGATGCATCTAATTAATTGTTGGTTTTTACCGGAGGAGTTTTTATTTCTCGACGTTATTTTTATAAAACATTTGTTTCTTATACATCTTTATGAAACAAGTAAAAATATTTTGTTTCCTAAATGTCTTTCTTCACCTAGCTAAAATGACATTTTGATAGATGTATCACGTTTCGTGTGCACCTGTGGTACACTGCAGTACCAGTCTGACATTATCAAGTGACGGAGTAAAAAAATTGTTACTTACGCAATCAAAGGTAATGACATAACTTACCACAAACACATACACACCAACAAACTGATCTAATCTCAAGAATCATTCTACCGAATTTAATTAAAAGAAATCGAGAGTAATGTTTTCGTGAATCGAATATATTCTTCTTGTGTACTACAAATACGTTTATTTAATCAAATATTCAATGTTACAATTGCAGAATCTACTTTATTTGTTTGTTCTGTTAGTGTAAGATGTTCGCTATGTATGCATTGCAAAAGAATGATTTTATTTATTTGTAAAATGAAAAATGAACTAATTGAATAAAATTATATTGACTTTTCATTAGGATGTAATTTCAAACCACTAGATTGCATGTTGCACATGAACAATTTTAATTTCAATTCAATGTAAATTTTTAATTTCCCCCCAAACTTGCCTCCGGATCTGCCCCTGAATAAGAAGAAAGGTGCCTTTCTATTTGTGAACGTTAACCACATAACGTAACGATCAAATTACAACATTCCCTTATATAAACACCATATTCTTTAATAATGATTTTCGTGCAATGGTATATTGAATTTTTGTTGCCTAGTATAATAATTTCCAATAAAATCATTGACTATAATATAATGTTCTTTCTAAGCCTTAAATAATTTAAGTTATCTGTAACATTTTAAATACAGTGAAATTTTCCTATAACAAGTAACGTTTCTACATACCACAACTTCCTCGAATATTTATAATAATTCTTAATAGTATTATAGTTACCTATATTGCAACTTGTATAGGCTACAACTAATATTGCAGTTATATTTTGCAAAACTCTCTTCATAAGAATGGAAGGACATTATGTGCTTTATATAAAAACTCCGTAGATTTAAAAGATTCCATTCAAATTCACAGACAGATATACTGACAGTAAGAAAGAAAGACAGCCTGACAGGGTCGGATAGTAAAACCTACTGTCGGAGAGTAGACGTACAGATGGACGGACGGGCGGCCGGCCGGACAGACAGCCGGAGAGGCGGACGGCCGGACAGACAGCCGGAGAGGCGGACGTTCGGACAGACGGCCGGAGAGGCGGACGGCCGGACAGACAGCCGAACGAGGCTGCAAGCCTACGATTCATTTAATTTCGTTATACTTGGTTGGCAATGCCAACAATACCAGAGCTGTCGCCGCAATATAATCTGGCTGTGAACTAATAAATACTTTGAACAGGAAAGTGTTATTGAAATTTCGCCCAAAGGATTATTTTTACTAGTGGCCTTTTACATGCCCTAAACGTGCAGGATGGGGTGGTCTGATTACTTCACTTTCGAAGTAATTATGTTCTGCTCTGTTTTCTGTTTGCATAGCAATTCCGAATCAAAAATTCTCTTGAAAGTAAACTTACCCCGGGAACAATAATTCTGGTGGTTTTTGAAAATATATATTTGGGGGAGGGGTAATAGCAGTTTATGTTCGAATCATATTATCTTCTGGACAGCAGTGTACTATTTTTTATTCATTTTAATGATCGAATGTAATAACAATGGCTAACTTTCAATTTACTGATAGTTGATTATGTATATTAATAACAAAGTTACATTGTATTAAATTGGGTTCTTGTGTAAAAAAGGATTTTATAGAAATGTTGAAATATAAATGAATATTTTCAATAATGTATTTAGGGCTGTAACATAACAAAGTAGGTATTTCTCACCTACGCTGATACAGCTGGAATTTGAATCTGAATGCAGTTTGCGCGCTCTGCAGGAGACGGCGCTACTAGTGATGTTTCCCGCCTTTGTCAAACAGATGGCAGTAGCATCTGTACATTGGGCTCTGGTTGTTACTTATACGTGCGTGCTGACCGTCTTGCTCTTCAGAATTTTAAGATATAAAACATTACGAAATGAGTTGTTTTTTTTTTAAATTAGGGAACTTCTGTTTATATGAAAACTACTTTTGACGGCGATGGTAATGAAAATAGGTTTATTGTTTCACAATTGAATTCGAATTCTTGAAAACTTTTGCAAACGGTGCAAAATACAAGTACCAATGTTTAACGTTTCCTCGTTTGTCAAATCGAAAATCACCAGAAGAAACACTTTTGAAGAATAATCCCAAAAGAGTTGAATACCTAAATGTGCTGTGGTGGAGGTCTAATTTATAGTGAAAATGGCATGGTATTAATATATAACTTTTCTATTCCATAACTTCTTATTCATTTTTTAAAAATTTTGTTTTGTCAAAAGTGGTAATCGAAATGCTTGTTCTGGGTAGCCAGGATGGAATAATCCACCAAGACAATAGTTGTAATTTGTTTACAGTAATTATTTGGGAGTAAAATAGCCCTCACGCCCAATATTGCTTTTTTCGTAGCGCCAGTAACAGTTATTGGACAGTTTCATACTATTTACTTACTAATTAAGATGATTGCAATTGATTTGAACATACAAGTGCTACAATAATATATACTTCCTCGTATTGTCTAACGTTTACACAGGCCGCGCGCGTTCACTCACACACACACACACACACACACACACACACACACACACACACATACAGACACTCATACAGAGTTGTCAGAGCCAAAGACTACACGTCTCTGTATGTGCTTTGATGCGCTGAATCCGAATCTGAGACCTGGGCTGCCTCATTCCATTTTTTGTGCTTTTTTAAAAACAATGTTTACCTTATAAATATATATATATATATATATATATATATATATATATATATATATATATATATATATATATATATATATTTAAAGTAGAGGCTTTATGTAATGCACTCCCCGAAAATTAAAATGCCCGTTTCAAATTGAAGGGGCCGCGACAGTCAGATGGATTGGGGATTATCAATTTTGGTGAATATCGTGCGTACGACCTAAAAGTAATTTACTGATGGAAATTGTTCGACTTTTTAACGATTGACTAAAAATAGCTTACAATCAATGGATTCACTTGCTTCCTAGACCTGTTGTTGGCGATGTGAGCGCCATACATATCGGGAATTATTGTTTCATAAATTATTATCTAAAGCACATGTACTCCTACATAAATACCTACTACATAAATACAATAATGTGGACAAATTGCCGCTAGTAGCAATATTAACGACATGAGAGAAGACAAAAGTAATTTTTGAAAAAACAGAAGAATAGAGCAATATGGCGTTTATGTCATCTAATAGAGTACATTTAGCACAACCCTTAATAAAAGTTTAAAGAAAAATGTTTGGAGCTGTTCTTGAGAAAAACTTGTTTTTGTAATTTTTTTAAATTGCACGCAATATTGCGCGAAAACTACTAAACGTATCAAAAAAAATACATCGCCTTAATGAAGTAGCAAATTAAGGACAACAAACTTTATTTGAAGAAAAAATACTCAATCTTTAATTTTGTTGTTGTAGGAAAACCCCGAAAAAATTCAAACTTTCGAAATTTTCGGAAATTTCAAGTTAACCGTAAAAATCGAACCTGTGCCACCTTTATCAGTGTGTTTAACTCTATTCTTACAAGAAATTTGAAGAAAAAAATTTTGAGAAGTTTTAGATTGTTTTAGTGATTCTGGGCACGTCAACTAACAGGGTCATTATTCCCGTAAGCGTAATGTATGTTTTGTTAGGGAGGTGGCGTTCTCTCGCTGTATGGCGAGATACGACGCCGACCTACCGTCAGCTAGCAAGGTTTTCCCCAACCAGGTATCTCTCAACAGCGGGGCACCGCCCCAGAGGAGCTCAAAACTCCGGACCGGTCTCCCGGCAAGTGTGCTTATATCGTGTGTGTAGTGTCTTTGTGTAAGGGAAGAGAATAGGACAAGGAAAAGGTAGGAAAGAAGCGGTCCGTGGCCCGTTTGGTAGGGTACTGCTTCAGCATTCGCCTGACGTTGATCGGAGAAACCACGTAAAACTACCGATCAGAGCAGCCGGTCACTAGAATTCTTCTCCAGACAGCGAGTGAATTCCACCTAGCTGCCAAGCTAGTGTCGAAAATCTTGCCACGGTGGGCAATGGAGCCCTAGGACCTCCCGGTCATAGGGTCTGCAGTGACATCAGTTGATGGCCTGAGCCACCTTTCCCGGTGGAGCCGTTTTTGAGAAAAAATTGAAAATATCCCAGGGGCTCCATGTTAAGTACCCCAAAAACTAATGAATGGCTTTCAAAATCGCAGAGCTTCGACTCAGGCCTAATGGACATGGATTTCTTCAATTTGGAAAAAATCCTTTAGGGGTCCTAAAATGGTTTAGACGCTACGGTATTACATAATACGGACGTTTTGAAAAAGAAAAAAAACAACACTTTTTCGCTATTAGGGGCCCCAAAACGTGTACTTCCGTGGAAATCTGGAAATCGATTTTCCGCAGCATTACATAACTTTCCCTATATTACGTATATAACTCTGTATATACGTACGTATATGGGAAAGTAAAAATGTATTCATCTCAAATCCAAATTTAAAGTTATTCCTGGTGCATTGAGAAATTAATTCTGTTTATGAATTGTTGGGGAAGGAGAGTTAATGGATTGAGAGAGGAGATAATTTTTTGTTTGAAATGAGGGCCCCCCGTGGATCAACTGCTGTCTGGGCTCCTGGTTTGATCTGTGCCTAGGACGCGTCTTCCGGGCAGCGAAGTGGATACTGGCTCCAACGCCTTTTGGTACAGTGGGCCAGCAGGACAGCCGCTGAAGAGCAGGCGAAGGACATGCACGGCCTCCGCTTCCCACAGGTAGCCCTTCCTCTGGAGCGAAGCCCTTGCCGTGGGGCGTGGGAAGCGGAGCTGCCATTGATGTGGTCGCTGTTTGTCGCCCCCCCCTCCCCTTCCTTCCCTCGTGCGCGGGGCCCGGCCGCTGGGCAGCGCGGCGTGGGAGGGCGCTATACCAAAACGAGACGTTTTTAATCCGATTGTGCTTTTATGCAGGAGGTAAGGTTTTCGTGATATTAGCACCTACAGTGAGTGTTAAAAATATTAGAACACCTCGGGGATTTCAGAAAATGAATAAAATTCAGATGTAAAATTAAACACAAATTAAAAATTTTAGGTCGCAGTGTATATTTTATATTTGATATCAGCACACAAAAACATAATATAACGTAGTGGAACCAAATATTTGCTATATCTTACTTATATTTGCGTAACTAAATATTTTCACAGAAGGTTGTGGTATTTATTATATGTATTACAATGATAGTAAATTAGAAAGGATGCGGACAGTCGAACACAATATTTACGTAGGATGGAAAATGGTAAGTAGTACTTCATATCGGATTTTCGGATTTTTTTTCTATTTGAAATAAAATCTGTATTACTAAAAGCCATTTGAGAATGATACGAATAATTTTGGAACAATAAATTTAGATGTTTGATTGTAGCTAGTTTCATTTTCAACTGTAAAACTGTTCATCTCAAACACAATAAGATTTCGATATTTATTAGTTTTACAAGATTTAAAACAAAATAACATAATTGCAAAATTTCCTTATCTCTTCAAAATTCATAATCAATTCATCGATTCTTTTTTCTGAAGATTTAGTAATTTGTACGTGCTGCCATCGTTGAAAGCATTCACTGTATCTCTGAAAATCCTTAAATCGTTAGTTTGATTCTACGAGTTTAGTCTGACGGTAGTTTGTAAATCTCTTGCAAGAGTAATATTACTCAAGACAATCCATCTAAAAATTTGCGGCGAGTAAAGAAGGAATATGGTTCTTCTTGAAAAACATCTTGGAGAGAATTGGTCTTTAGGTCAGGTAACAATTGTAGGCTCCGACCAACTAGGTCTTCAGGTGTGCGGGAAGCGGCCAGGCCCTTTTTTCTCAGGAGGACGAAAATATTGCTTTTGTGTCGGGGTCGCGGGCGCTATTTTTGTTCACAAAAACCAACCCTTCGTCCTTGTGCCCCTTTCCGCCTGCGGACCTCGCGGTCAACCACCGCGCCTGCTTCCTCAAGCGCCCGGTAGAGTGCTCTGGGAACGCTACACGCAATAAATCTATGATTTACCGGACATATATAAGCGGTGCGATGTTGTTTGTTCTACGTTGGTGCTCTACAATGAACATAAAAAGTAATTATATTTATCTCTGATTGAACCTCTCGAACACGAAGTAAAAGAATTTTCATATAGAAATTATATTTCAATGAATATTACAACGAATTACATATTCAGTGTATTAACGCTCCCTTAATCGTTTTAACCTTAAAAATATCAGTAATGAATATCATTAAAATAACTCGATATTATTTAACCTAATGAAGTTCCTACGCTAAAGAACATTCGTACGTCATAAAAAACCAATTGAAATTGCGTTCAATTGAGAATTATGTGATTTACTTAAATTATATTTTATGGATAAATTAATAAACAAAATTCTAAGAATTATTATTTTTAACCTAAGTAGAAAAATACTTGAACTTGTGGCAACAATTGAGAATAGATTCGAAATAAAATGAAAACTATAGTGGAGCTACAACAAACAGTGCGTACTTTCTTGCGATATTGGTAATAACTATGTAACATTGGAATATGATAATTTATGTCATACACTTCAACTACCATTTGAAAATTTCCTAACCAAACGAAGCGTGAAAAAATGCAAATGCCTAAACGAAAACAGCTTTCTGTTATTGATTTCAGTGTGTTCACGTTCTATATAAACGTACAAACGTTGTGCGATGCGTGATTTAGCCGTAAATAAAATCATTAGTGTATATTAACGTGAACGAAAGGCAGATCATTATCGCCTTCTGTTATCAGAGCGGCGTTACAACAATGGGGTAACAAGCTACAATGACTGCTAATTCGTATGGGATACACATTTTGGCAATTAGCATTGTTGATACCATTAGCGAGAAAATGCAAACGGATAGAAAAATATAATAATTAAATATATTTTTATTCACAAACCAGGGAACTATTAGTTGAACTTAATATTACTGTTATCTGGTGTTATTCCTATACATAAACAATTTTAAATTAGGGGATATGCCAAACTAGGTTATTTGAATTTATCGGGCGTTTGTAAATATGAAATTTTGTTAAATATTGACGTAGAAAAGGTCTATTTACGTACAGAACATGACAAATGGGCACTATAAATGGAAATTAGATGTCAGTTCTAAATACTAATTTTTTTCGCCGATTTGGCAGCATTATTCACTGAATAATGAAATATGAATGTAAAGACCTTACGAAGCAATCAAAATCTTTCAGTATTACCGGATGAGCTTGAAATCACTTCGTTGTGTTGGAGAACCATTCTGCAATTTTGATGACCATAACTAGAAATCTTCGAAGCTTCGACGATGAAACAGGCGGAGTATCATGCAATTCGACAACTGCTTAGCCTTGGAAATATCGTGAGACCTGTCGAAGCAAATGACAAGGACGTGAAATATGGAATGGATGCACCAGTGAGATATGAACGTGATATATATTCTTGATTTCTTCAGCTTGACGGTTGGAATCTTAACTCTAGCCTAGGTTGTTGTTTTTTTTCTAACTTGAATGTTTTTCTACAATTTCTGGCAAATTAGTAGATGTGAAATAGCTTCGTTGACCTGGCACAACCATAACAGATAACCGGAACATCCACAGCAAACACAAATATGCCACAATTTAAAATTATTTAATTGCTAATTACTTGCGGAAAACAATTGAATGGTGCTTCAATATACAAGCGGTTTAGCTGGCGTTTTAAAATTGAGTTGGTAGAACCACAAATGTTAATTTTTGGCTAATTATTTCGGAATAATAAGATATTAAAGTAGAGCTTTATTGTTCACAGAAAGGTTAGGTCTCAACCACGTGTGTCCGAGTGGCCAATGTTATCTCATTTTGTTATACATGCATAGAAATGATGTGTGAGTAAATGAAGATTCAGGCGTATCTGTAATCAGTAGAACACCCACCAGAATGCATTCGTGATGTCACCGCCCTGTTGCGCGGCTGTTATGCAATAAAAACGAGAAAAACAGTCAAGATGTTGACTGAAGTGAAGGCGAACTGAAGATACAATTGAAGTGTAGTGTAGTGGGAGTGAATGGGTTTATATAAGGTATGAATGTTGTGAGAATGAAGAAAATAAATCATATCTCACCTGAAAATAATAATTATCAAACGTAGTATTAAGCATGAAATATTTTATTTCAAATTAGATATCCCAAAGGACATGCTTTTAAATGTTTAGAATTAGATTGAGCTGGAATTAAGTTAGTTTTAGTCAGTTTACAATTATTTAAGGAAAACCTTCTTTTAATGTAACTACACTCGACACAAGGCAGTTGCGCGAGGCTCTGCCAATGAGAATGATAGTAAGCACACAAGTGAATTAACAAAATCCTGCGCCCACTGTGTAACTCGGAAGTGGAGTAGATACACCAAACTGTTTCACGATTTCTCTCCGTTAATCGCAATTAGGTAACGCATTGAACGGGGCTCGCGTCGGCCTTTGTGTTTCTCCAACACATGAGTTAGTATTCCACGAACGTGTTACCAAATTACCACTGCTGAATTTTCCAATGACACATTCAGTATTTCTAGAGGCAGTTTGCCCTACTTCCGAGTACCGCCGTGCAATGGTGTGAAGTTTCAACACATTTTGTCGTTCTACATCATGCATTCCGCATAGTTTGCCCGCTTCCAGCAAAACGCTAAGCAACGGTTCATTGTCAACAAGGATAGTCGCTTGGAAACGCGGAGGAGAAATTGGAGGGGGCAGTGGAGGTGGCCAGGGGCGACAAGAAAGGGGAGAGGGGCAGCTGGGGCAACTTACCCCAGACCCCATCGTATTTAAATTTTCTTAAAATTCAAAACACAAATTATAACCGTTATACGTTATTTCTTTTTCATGGAGAAACGAATATGTTTTAGGAATTGAAGACCTTGAGGCAATATCATGTTACGCCACTATACGAAGTTTCGAGAAAAAGGAAAGTAAAGCTTTAAACATTTCCATACATAAGCAAGATAAAGCTATAAATATGATTTTTATATTTTACCATCTTCGGCGAATCTTTAAAATAAAAAACCAACATTAGAGACATCTATGAGGTGCCGAAATACACAAATATCTCAATTTCATCAGAAATGTGGCTTAGCATGATATTGTTCCAAGGTCTTCAAACATTCTTCTTCTTCTTCTTCTTCTTCTTCTTCTTCCTCCTCCTCCTTACTCGGAGTAGGCCAGAAGGCCTGTACCAGAGAGTATATACCTGTACCGGCTTCACTCCATTGTTGCCTTGGCCGACCAAGATCTCTTTTTCCAGCTTGTCGGTAATGGTAGGTATCTTTTACGAGCCTATCATCTTCTATCCTTTGTAGGTGTTGGGTCCACGCTGGACCTATCTCCTCTATTTTGTTTAGTATAGAGAAAATGTTGAGGTCTTTTCGGACTTAGCTTTCGTTTCTGCTCTAAGAAATCTCATCTCGGAAGCTTTTATATCACTTCCATTTTTTTCGACTATACCCACAACTCGCTTCCGGACAGCAAAACTGATTCTGTCGATCATGAATTGTACTTGTGATTGAAATCAGGGAATCCTGTGGATTCAATTCAAAGATGCCTTATTTTGCGTGGTGAGACTCAGGTCATCTGGCGTACTCTTCTCTCAAATTTTGTTTTGCTCATTTCACTATGTAGCGGTGAAAGAAGGTAGATAGATTTATTAAAGTTCGCTTTGAGCTAATGCTCGGTGGCAAACATGATAACAATTAAAATTAGAATTACTAAACATTTTAAACATTTACAATTGGGTTTACTATTAGAATTAGGGGTCGATATAATAGTTCCAATTTATTTCTAGCTAACTCTAAATTCACTTCTAGTTTACATAACACTTCACTACACTTCACATCACTTCACTGTATAAGGGCCATGACGATAATAATTATGACAATAATAATAATAAAAGTAATGTTAGCGAGGAAGGGTTAACAATCCAACGAGCCGAATAAATACACACGATTACCAAAAAACAAATCGTATATTCTGATGTACGTGTTACATTGCTCAGTGATCAATAACAACTGAGGAAAAAACAAAAGGTTGAGCGCGATGCGCACGGACAAATCATGGCGCATGCGCGCAAACAAGATAGAT
This sequence comes from Gryllus longicercus, assembly GCA_038098605.1. Classification (NCBI taxonomy): domain Eukaryota; kingdom Metazoa; phylum Arthropoda; class Insecta; order Orthoptera; family Gryllidae; genus Gryllus; species Gryllus longicercus. The sequence goes on from JAZDUA010000590.1 coordinate 904,548, forward strand.
GGCGCACAACCGCTACTCGCATTCAAGAGATAAAGTTCAAGTTACAACACTTCCCCTCGAGTCGGTTGTTCATCCGTCGGTCATGCGTTAATCTTCATCCCTGCTAATTGTACGCAGTGCTTATGTTTGGACTTCGGTAATCCCTTCGTCAGGAAATCTGCAGCTTGATCTTCAGTAGGCACGTGTTGCAGACGAAATTCCTTCTTCTTCAGTACGTCTCGCACAAAGTGAGGGCGGATATAAATGTGCTTGCTTCTTACATGGTACGTATCATTTTCGGCTAATATCAGAGAGCCACGGTTATCGCAGAAGATGATGAGATCATCGAAGTCATAGAATCCCAATTCTGAGAGAAACCGTCGAAGGAATATGGCTTCTTTCGCGCTCTCCGATAAAGCCATATATTCAGCCTCCAATGTTGACAATGCGACAGTCCGCTGCTTACGAGAGTCCCAAGAGATCGGTCCCCCGTTCAACATAAATAGATAGCCGGAATAGGATCTCCTGTCACCGGCACAGTTACCCCAGTCAGCGTCAGCGTATCCCTTGAAGGAGCCTGGGTCTAAACCGTAAGTCAGTCCCAAATCAATCGTGCCCTGTAAATAGCGTAAAACGCGTTTAGCGTCTCTCCAATGTTCGGAGCCAAAACAATTGTTAAACTGTCCAAGGTAACTTGCTGCGAATGAAATATCGGGTCGTGTGCTTGATGCCAAGTACGTAAGATCTCCAACAAGCTCACGATATGGAAGGCGTGAGTCTTCCGGCGATTGTGACTCGTTCTTCTGCAGCTTGACATTCGGGTCCAGTGGGGTAGAAACGGCATTGCAATTCTTCATTCCGAACCTCGAAATTAACTCCTCAATATAGCCTCGTTGATGAAGTGTCACTTGCCCGTTTGATTGCTCGAATTCCATTCCCAAACAAGACTTCACGAACCCAAGGTCCTTCACGACAAAATTAGTACGTAGTCCTGCGATTAGCTCGGATATTTCATCCTCGTTGCGAGAAGCTATCAGAATGTCGTCGACGTAAGTCGCAATGAGAACCACATCTTCCCCTGAACCGATGTAAAACAAGCAAGGATCGGATTTCGATGGTACGGCTCCCAGTTTCTTCATGGTTGCGTCTAGCTTCATATACCAACTTCTTCCGGCCTGTTTCAGTCCGTATAATGATTTCTTCAAACGGCATACCTTTTCACCTTCGCGGAGTTTGTCGAGCATCTTCTTCGCCTTTGATCCAATCTGATTCTCGCCTTCAGAGTCTACGATGTCCCGCAAGATTTGTTGAAGATTTTTCGGAGGCTTCATATAGATTTCCTCTTCAAGTACGCCGTTCAAATATGCAGTTTCGACATCCAGTTGTCGAATCTTCATACCATGACTGGCTGATAATGATGCCATAAGTCGAATGGTACTTCTTCGTGCTACCGGTGCAAACGTCTCTGTGAAATGTATTCCAGGTTGTTGGCTAAATCCCTGCGCAACAAGCCGTGCTTTCCTCTTTTCCAGCACTCCGTTAGGATGAAATTTATTTCTCAGCACGATTCGACTGCCTACAACCTTCTGATTATCCGGGCGATCGACCAGATCCCAAGTATCATTCTTCACGATTGATTTGATTTCAGCTGCAATGGCTTGACGCCATTCGTCTGCTTCTGGACTATTCAGTACTTCTTTAAAAGGTACTTCGGAGAGAAGTATCTGGTTCTGCTCATCGTGAAAATCGTTGCTAGGTTCTGGAACACTGTTATATATCTTCCTCGGTCTTCCCCTCAAACCTGTTCTAACTATCTTCGGTCGACCGCTGCCTCTATGGCTGATTTGTGAAATCGGATTCTCCTCGGAAGCGGGTTCTGGAGGGCTTTGAAAAACGTCTGATCCTGGCGATGATGCTTCCGTCTCGGTGTCATCGTTCGATTCTGTAGAATCTTCGTCATCAGAAGAGTCAAAAATGTGGTCTATTTCCTCAGTAGGTTTCGGATGCCTTGATGAAAACTCCACTTCTCTAAACTGTCGAACCTGCGGTGAATCCTCTTTTCCATCGATGGCCTCTTCTTCGACGGGAAAATCAGTCGATTTACTGTGATCCTCGTCTTCCAAAAAAGTTACATCACGAGTTATCAGAACCTGCCGCTTCTCCGACGACCAAACGCGATATGCTTTGGACTCTTCTGCATATCCTAAGAAAATTCCCTCTTGACCTCGATCGTCGAATTTTCCTTTCCCAGGAGTTCTGTCCAAGTAGTAGACCTTACTTCCAAATATCCTAAGGTTGGAAACGTCCGGAGCTTCGCCAGTCCATGCCTCAAATGGTGTCCTCCCATTCAGACTCTTTGTCGGTAGTCGATTTCTCAAATAATTCGCAGTATTAACTGCCTCTGCCCAAAAATAGTCAGGCAAATTCGATTCCTTGAGAAGGCATCTGGCTGCTTCCAATAGTGTCCGGTTTTTTCGCTCGGCGATCCCGTTCTGTTCCGGGTTGTAGGGCACAGTAAGTCTCCTTGAAATCCCTTTTTTCTTCAAATAGTCGTCGAACTCACTGTTCAAAAATTCTCGGCCGTTATCGGACTGTAGACATTTAATAGTTATACTCTTCTCGTTTTCGACACGTGCGGCATAATTGGTAAACGCCTCAAAAACTTCGTCCTTGGACTTTAAGAACTGGATCTCACACCATCGTGTACTGTCATCAATAAATTCGACAAAGTACTTCGATCCACCCAAAGATGCTGTCCGCATGGGTCCACAGACGTCCGAATGTATCAGGTCCAGAGTGTTTGTCTGCCGCTGCGACTTGTTGGGAAAAGGAGCCCTCGTCATTTTACTTCGTAAACAGACGTTGCAGTTGAGTTTTCCGGTCGTATCTGAGAGCAAAACACCCTTCAAAATTCCCTTTTGAATACCTTCCTGGATATCTCGTATATTCGCGTGGCCCAGACGTCGGTGTAGAAGTTCGAGAGTAACTTTGTTTTCCTTGGTGCGGTTGCAGCAGTATAAGCGCCTTGTCCAGATTCACGGATGAAATATAAATTTTCAATTCTTTCGGCTTCCAGCACTATCTTTTCATTTTCATCTCGAATAAGTGCTCCTGTCTTTCGGAAAAGAATTTCGAAGCCGTGATCTGTAATTTTACTCACCGACAATAAGTTTTGTCTCATTTCCGGTACATAGATCGCGTTGTTCAGTGTGACATTCGCTGTCTTGTCATGCGCGCGTGCGACAAACTGCGCTTTGCCTTCGCCTGCCGTGACTGTTGTAGCATTACTAGCGAATTTTACCTCTTCAGGATTGGGCACAATTTCGCTGAAGTAGTCGGCGTCGATGCAGAAATGACTAGTCGCTCCGCTACCTAGGCACCATTTAACATCCGACTGTGACCTCTTCTGACTCGATACGTAAAAACTTACGTTCTCCGTGGATTTTTCTTTTGCACTTTTCTTCTTTGTCGGACATACGTTCGCTTTATGACCGAACAGTTTACACTTATAACACCGGATCGTCGCAAGATTCTCTGTTTGTCGCCGTCACCTTTATCTTGTCGTTTTTTAGAATGTTCTTTTTTCTTCGCGAACATGGCCCCTGACGGTGTGTTTCGCGTGACACTTTTCCTCGCGTCACTTTCCTCGAGAATTTTAATACGAAGTGCCTCCGGCGTTGGCAATTCGTCACGCGACTCAATGCCACACCGAAAATTTTCAAACGTCGTTGGCAAACTGTAGAGCAATAGAATCGCCAGCAAATCTGGATTTATTTCGATGTCCATATCATTCAGTTTGTCTACCGAGTCAAAGAAACTGTTCAGATGCGCGCGCACGTCGCCGTTTTCCGCCATTTTCTGCAGCGTCAAACTTTTTAACAACGTCGCCTTCCTCGCTGGTCCTTTCGACTGATAAGTCTCTTCGAGTTTTATCCACATTTCGCGCGAGGTTGTACAATGTTTAATTTGTTTCAACTCGCTCGTTGAAATCGACAATATCATGTCCGAACGTGCCTTCGCGTCGTTACGTGTCCATTCCTGAATGTTGGCCGCGTTCGCGTTATTTTCACCAGGTTCAGGTTTCACCATTCCACCGTTTACGTATTCCCACAAATCATTTTTAGTGAGAACTGCCTGCATTTGCAGTTTCCACGTATCGTAATTGTCTTTTCCCAATAACTCGATTCGTCCCACGTTTCCGGCGTTCATAATGGCAGGCACAAAGAAAACTTTTCACGCGCGTTCGTTTTTGATCTGTAACACCGCTCGTTGTTCACTTTTCACAGTTTTTCACAGTTTTTGCGAACCAGGGCTCATAACCTGTTAGCGAGGAAGGGTTAACAGTCCAACGAGCCGAATAAATACACACGATTACCAAAAAACAAATCGTATATTCTGATGTACGTGTTACATTGCTCAGTGATCAATAACAACTGAGGAAAAAACAAAAGGTTGAGCGCGATGCGCACGGACAAATCATGGCGCATGCGCGCAAACAAGATAGATGGCGCACAACCG